>CM045446.1:35694327-35849327 GCA_024666655.1 Dascyllus trimaculatus | reverse complement strand
CTGCTAAAACTGAAAGAGGCCAACTTTTACCAGCCGCCTGTCAAGGACTGATCTGAGCTGCAGGGTCCCCCTTACAAAGTGGACCAGGAGGAACCTGCTGAACCAGGACCAGATGCTGCTTCCTGGTTCTGAGGTTTGATTATCGTCTCCTGCAGAAAGCATTAGGAGTAGTAGTAGTAGTAGTAGTAGTAGTAGGAGTAGTAGTAGTAGGAGTAGTAGTAATAGTAGTAGTAGTAGGAGTAGTAGTAGTAGTAGTAGTAGTAGGAGTAGGAGTAGTAGTAGGAGTAGTAGTAGTAGGAGTAGTAGTAATAGTAGTAGTAGTACAAGGAGGAGGAGGAGGAGGAGGAGGAAGAGTAGTAATAGTACTAGTAGGAGGAGGAGGAGTAGTAATAGTAGTAGTAGTACAAGGAGGAGGAGGAGGAGGAGGAGGAGAAGGAGTAGTAGTAATAGTAGTAGTAATAGTAGTAGTACTAGTAGTAGTAGTAGGAGGAGTAGTAGTAATAGTAGTAATAGTAGTAGTAGTAGTAGTAGTAGTAGTAGTAATAGTAGTAGTAGTACAAGGAGGAGGAGGAGGAGGAGGAGGAGAAGGAGTAGTAGTAATAGTAGTAGTAATAGTAGTAGTACTAGTAGTAGTAGTAGTAGGAGGAGGAGGAGGAGTACTAGTAGTAGTAGTAGTAGTAGTAGTAGTAGTAGTAGGAGTAGTAGTAGTAGGAGTAGTAGTAATAGTAGTAGTAGTAGGAGTAGTAGTAGTAGTAGTAGTAGTAGGAGTAGGAGTAGTAGTAGGAGTAGTAGTAGTAGGAGTAGTAGTAATAGTAGTAGTAGTACAAGGAGGAGGAGGAGGAGGAGGAGGAAGAGTAGTAATAGTACTAGTAGGAGGAGGAGGAGTAGTAATAGTAGTAGTAGTACAAGGAGGAGGAGGAGGAGGAGGAGGAGAAGGAGTAGTAGTAATAGTAGTAGTAATAGTAGTAGTACTAGTAGTAGTAGTAGGAGGAGTAGTAGTAATAGTAGTAATAGTAGTAGTAGTAGTAGTAGTAGTAGTAGTAATAGTAGTAGTAGTACAAGGAGGAGGAGGAGGAGGAGGAGGAGAAGGAGTAGTAGTAATAGTAGTAGTAATAGTAGTAGTACTAGTAGTAGTAGTAGTAGGAGGAGGAGGAGCAGTAGTAGTAGTAGTAGTAGTAGTAGTAGTAGTACTAGTAGTAGTAGTAGTAGTAGTAGTAGTAGTAGTAGTAGTAGGAGTAGTAGTAATAGTAGTAGTAGTAGTAGCAGTAGTAGGAGGAGGAGGAGGAGTAGTAGTGGGGTAGTAGTAGAAGTAGTACTACTACTACATTTCACTGTATTTAAATCGTCCAGAAACGTCATTACAGATATTATTTTAAGAAAACATGTCTGTGTATTTTTATTATGTAATATTATTCATTATATTTAGGACTGACAAATGCTAAATAATATTTTTAGCGCTGTTTTGTTAAAGTACAAATATTTGTTCTTTTACAAACTGTAATGTAAATATTTAAACAGCGTCCACATTAAAAACCTGTATTTTTACAGTATTTGTTCTTCTTGTATAATTTTTAACTGTAAAATTACAGTTTTCCTTCATTTACAGCAGCTAAAATATTTATATTTGGTATTACTTTCAGAGTTTTTAATTTTTATTGTATGTTATTTATTTACATATTATTTTCCTGGTATTTTTGCTGCTAGATTTTCCCTGTTTTTTTTACATATTGTTTTTTACAGTGTCATGTACCCTAAACCTTAACTTTTAATTAAAATCTCATCATCAGTTGGTCCTGTTCTCTCCTCCCCTGTCCGTCCGTCACTCAGCGCTGACCTGATGACCCTCCGGTGGGCTTCCCTTCAGTCCGGCCCCCTTTAAAGCCCCACAGACCAGGACCACCCACGGCTCAGGTGATTATTGATTATTCCACACGGCTCCACCTGATCCTTTATTCATCCCTGCCTGTGAGGAGCTCACAGCCTCAGTACGAGCCTCTCCTCCGCTCTCATGAACGGAGGCCGACGACCAGCCGATCATTAAGGCAGGTTTTAATCCAAACCGGTCCAGGCTCTGACCCACATCTGATCTGGTCCAGAGCCTCGGCCTCCTGGTTCACATTCGGCAGGCCTGTCTCTGTCTCTGGCAGGGCGACTGGAGGTATTTGCGCTCCGTGTTCCCTCACAGTCTCAGTTATGTAACGGTTACATAATCCTCCAATAAACACGCCGGATGTTTACGGTGGAGCCACGAGGACTCACCTGTCCTCAAATTAAAAGGGGGCAGAACAGCAGCTCGGTCTGATCCCCGACCAGGACCAGAAACATCCAGAGTTCTCCAGGAAAACTGTCTGGTGTAGTTCCACTCAGATATACACAAATACTCAACACAAGGGCTGTAAATATTGAATTAATTAAGTGTATTTTCCATTTCTTTTGTTTTTAATAGATGCAGCTGGTTAATTACTGTTTCATGCTGTACATATATTTCCAGAATTAGACTCAATTAGTGGCAACAGATGAAGAAAGAAGTAGTTGTTCTGTCATTTTGCATTAATGTGTTTGTTTAATGAGAGATATCTTCTATAAATACAGACGTTTTCACAACATAAATGTCAGATGAAGGCGCTTTTATCAGGGTTTATTATCAGTAAGTATTGGTAGTCTGTTAAAGTATCGGTTTTATCACTGGAGACTATGATTAATGCAGCAGGTGAGCCGAGGTTAAATACAGGAAATAAGTGACTCCGTCATGACGATCAGATATGAGGATTATTCTGATACCAAACTGATGTGAACAGATTAATAAATTACAGGCTGTTCACTGTGAAAGACGGCAGCTCGTTGAGTTTAATACTGGAATGGAAATACTCTTTAAACAGCAAAAATAAAAAATAATAAAATAAATAATAAAATTTAGGTAAAGGACACCGCACAGATAAAAGCACAAAAATAATATAAATTATTATTATTATTATTATTATTATTATTATCACTACTACTACTACTACTAATGTTAATAATAGTAATAATTTTATATCTATATTATTATTATTATTATCATAATTATTATTATTATTATTGTTGTTGTTATTATTATTATCATTATTATTATTATTATCATTATCATGATTATCATTATCATTATTATCATTATTATTATTATTATTATTATTATTATCACTACTACTACTAATATAAACAAGAGTAATAATTTTATATCTATATTATTATTATTATTATTATTACTACTACTACTAAAAATAATAATAGTAATAATAATAATAATAATAATAATAATAATAATAATAATAGTAATAATATAGATATAATATTATTACTACTACTAAAAATAATAATAGTTATAACATTATATCTATATTATTATTATTAATAATAATAATTATTATTATTATAATGGTAATAATAATAATAGATATTTACATAAGATTTTAGAATAAAACCCAGCAATATTGCCACTTGTATTCAGATGGATTATTAGTATTTAAATATAATATTTTACATAAAACATTAAAAACCAATTTACACATAAAACATTAAAATTATGCAAAATTCTGAATTGAATTTTTTTTTCACGTCATCTGCTAGAGTTGTATTTTTCACAGTTGTTTTACAGTGTAATCTTATTTTTCAAT
Source organism: Dascyllus trimaculatus (assembly GCA_024666655.1). Lineage (NCBI taxonomy): Eukaryota > Metazoa > Chordata > Actinopteri > Pomacentridae > Dascyllus > Dascyllus trimaculatus. The sequence continues at coordinate 35,845,674 of CM045446.1, read as the reverse complement.
TTCTATTTTGTTTATATATAAACATTTAAAAAAGCCAAAAAATACATGATTTAATGTAAAACTTGTATTTATTATTGAAAATTACTGTATTTTTATAGGTGGTTATTATTTTTTTGTTTTATTTTTTTCTTTCCCTTCAGCTGCCAGAATATTTACATTTATTTTTTTATTTTCTTTTAAAATTTTTAGGTATTTTTTATGTATTTTTTTGTGACTAGTGAAACGTTGAATAAGGCCCTCTGTGGAGGAGGGTGGTTTTAAATTTAGCTGAGAGAGAACAGGAGGACAGCGGGTCGGCTGCTACAACAAGACAAAGAAGCCGATCGGCTTCTGGTCGCTGGAAACCCTCGGATCCTGCAGCGTTTCTGGTCGCTGAGGCAGAAACGAAGCTCCAGAAGCGACCACCTGGACCAGCCTCGCTCCTCTGTCGTCATCAAACCGGAACAAGTCTGGAAGTTAGCGGAGCGAGGTTGGGTGTGGAGGAACATCTGTCTGCTGCTGGATGAAACACCGACTTCAAGCAGTGAAGACAGAGAGGCTCTGAATCCAGGCCTGGATGCTGAGTCTGAGCTCTGCAGCCTCCACACACCTCGACCGTCCGACGAGTCCTCAAATGCATTTCACACAGCTGGATGTGAAATCACCAGAGGGCTTGGTTCCTCCACGCCGTCGAGGTGTTTTCACTTTACTACCTGTGTCTGAGAAGAACACGGCAGCAGCTCATCACTGCCATCAAGGCTGCTCACTGAGCTCCTGACGACATGATTCATTATTTGGCGTAAAAAGGCTGAAAACCAGCAGCGAGCAGCTTCACGGCGTCCCGAAGACAAGGTTAACGAGTCAACATCGCAAATCTTCGCTTTTAAGAAGCTGGAAATCATGAATTTTTGGAGAATTATTGCTTTAATTATTAATTTAAATCCATTTTTGCTCTGCTGGAAAAGAACAACACAGAGAGCAGCCAGTAAAAATAGAAATATGATCGCTCCAGTTTTACATGAAGCTGAGTGGAAAAAAATAACATCACACTGGAGTTGGTCTAAAATTAACAGCAGATTATGTTAATTTGAGACCAAATTACTAGTTTTATGACAGTATGTGGGCTTTTTAAAACAAGATTTTATAATAAAACCCAGTGATAATGGCACTTTTCTCCAGTATGACGACATATTATTATTGCTTTATAATATAATGGTTATATTGATGTTTTTCCCCTTATTAAACATTAAAAAGCCAAAAATATGTGATCCAATCTAAAATCAACACCAGATTCTGTCCATTTGAGACCAAATTACTAGTTTTATGACAGTATTTTAACACTTTTTACAAGATTTTTATCATAAAAAGTCCAGTAACAGATATCTAGCTAGATAAATAGATAGCTATCTATCTATTTATCTATTTATCTATCTATCTATCTATCTATCTATCTATCTATCTATCTATCTATCTATCTATCTATCTATCTATCTATCTATCTACCTACCTACCTACCTAGTTAGCTAGCTAACTAGATAAGCTAGCTAAATAGCTAAAAGTAACAGATAGCTAGCTAGATAAATAGTTAGCTATCTGTGTATCTATCTAGATATCTAGCTAGCTATCTGGATATCTATTTATCTAGATAGATAGATAGATAGATAGATAGATAGATAGATAGATAGATAGATAGATAGATAGATAGATAGATACACAGATAGCTAACTATTTATCTAGCTAGCTATCTGTTACTGGGCTTTTTATGATAAAAAATTTGTAAAAAGTGTTAAAATACTGTCATAAAACTAGTAATTTGTTGTCAAATTGACAGAATAGATAGATAGATCTATCTAAACACTTTATTTGACATTTAAAATCCCTCAAAATATGTGATTCAATCTAAAATTCAAGGCTACAAAAATGTATTTTGAATATTGATAATTACTGTATTTTAGACGATGGATATTTTCTGGGGGTTTTTGGATAATTTTTTTGCTTGAAACGACTTTAACTATTAATTTAAATCCATTTGAGCTCTGCTTAGACGGCTCTAATGGAAAAACTCCAACAGAACAACACAGAGATCTGCCAGTAAAAACAGAAATATGATCCACGTGCTGCAGTTTTACATGAAGCTGAGTGGAAAAAATAACATCACACTTGAGTTGATCTAAAATTAACAGCAGATTCTGGTAATATGAGACCAAATTACTAGTTTTGTGACAGTATTTTTGCATTTTTACAAGATTTTAACATTAAATTTTACAATAAAAATCAGTAATAGTGGTACTTTTCTCCAGTATTATGCCAGATCATTATTATTGTTGCATTACAATACAGCATATATTATGGTTACAGGTCATTTCAATGTTTTTGCACTTAATTAAACATTAAAAAGCCAAAAAAGATGTGATCCAATTAGACAGTCTGCAACAAACAGCCAACACAACGTCCCAAAGCCAGAGTTAATATGTTCAGATTGCTTATCTTCACTTTTAAGAAGCTGCAAACTTTGAACTTGTGGTTTAACTAATAATTAAAACCCGCCTGAGCTCTGCTGAGACAGTCCTGATCGACAACAGAACGCAGAAACCAGCCAGTAAAAATAGAAGCAAGATCCGTCCAAAGGCGATCTTACAAGGCTGCAGGAAAACCAGGCGGCAGACAGAGACGACAGGAGTCCAAGCTGCCGCTCAGGATCCAAGAGAACAGGCCGAATATGAAACGGACGGATGATGGAAAAGTACTGGCAGCGAGCGGCGGGAGGGAAGCTGGCAGCGGACGGATGCTGATGGAGATAACGAGCGGAGAGGGAACAGGTGAGCGGAGGGGCGGGAAAAGCAGGACAGGTGGGAGTGGAGAAGGCATGAGTGGAGGATGGAAACCAGGGCAGCGGAAAGTACACCTGAGCCCTGAAATACACCGTATAATATGAGGGTGCTGTGGGCTTTCAGCGGCTTAAATGTGACAGATTTTTACAAAATGCTCAGACTCCAGCTTCACTGACTGGAATATGTTCTGGTTTTCTTCGTCTTTTATCACAGGAAACTGAAAATCTTTTAGTTTTAGGGCAAAAATGAGACATTTGAAAACGTCAGCTTGTGTTTTTCAATCCTGCATCTGCACAGACGGATGATACGACTCATTTATGGGCTTCTTTCCTTCACACTGTTGCTAAAATAAATCATCATTGTATCACCAAAAGTATCAGGATGTTCTGTCTTTATATGACCTTTAATGACGTCCCATTCTTAATCCGTAGGGTTTAATGTGGAGTTGTTCCACCCTTTGCAGCTATAACAGCCTCAACTCTTCTGGGAAGGTTTTCCACAAGGTTTAGGAGTGTGTTCATGGGAATCTTTGACCATCTTCCAGAAGAGCATTTGTGATGTTGGACCAGAAGGCCTGGCTCTCAGTCTCCACTCTAATCCATCCCAAAGGTGTTCTATCGGGTTGAGGTCAGGACTCTGAGCAGGCCAGTCCAGTTCCTCCACACCAGACTGGATCATCCATGTCTTTACTGACCTTGCTTTGTGCTCTGGTGGCAGCCATGTTGGAACAGGAAGGGGCCATCCCCAAACTGTTCCCACAAAGTTGGGAGCATCAAATAGTCCAGAATGTCTTGGTCTGCTGAAGCATTAATCAGTCCCTCCAGGAATTCTCGATGCTGCGATCGCAACAATTAACGCAAATTCAACCAATCTCCATGAATTCTGCGCCAACTTGCAGTTTCGTCCAATCACCGCGACCTTTCTGCAGTTTTGTCCCGCCTCCCATGAGTTCCACCAATCACAGCAGTCCCCAGTAATGCACGTACGTCACCGAACTCACTTCCTTGTTTATGGTTTGAAGATACAGATACGTATGCAACAAAAACTACTGCAGAACAATTCCCTGATGTTCTTCACCAAAGCGGAGCTAAACTGTTTTCACCCCGTGGAATATTGAGGTGGAACACAAACCAAAACCATCCACTGACAAACACTTTTCTACCGTAAACATATCAGGAGAATGGGTGAAACCAGCGGACCACAGACCAGACAAACCACCGTGATGAAGCTGTTGCATCCAGATCTGTGGCAGCACTGAAACAATGAAGGTCAGTTAGGTTCATTAACTGACGTGACGAGCTGTGAGCGTGTGTGTGTGAACACGCGTGTGCCAGGATGTGGAATTAACTTTTTAAATTTTTAACATTTTTAATGAATTAAACAAAACAAAGAAAAAATGCAACTTTTTAGCAATTTTTTACCGTCTCCTGCAATTTCATCGCAACAAATACGTTGAAAACATCAAAACTTACATCGCAATTTTTTAGAAAAGCTGCCGCGAATTCAGACATTTTAGGAGCAACAATCAAGAAAAACGCCCACGAAATCCTGGAGGGACTGATTAAGAGTTCCTTTCACTGGAACTAAGGAGCCAAGCCCAACCCCTGAAGAACACCCCCCCACCATAACCCCCCTCCACCAAACTTCACACTTGGAACAATGCAGTCAGGAAGTACCGTTCTACTGCTAACCTCCCAGCCCAGACTGGTCCATGGGATTGCAACCCATTCTTTCACTAATGTCTGTAGAAGCAGTCTGCATGTCTAGGGGCTTGATTTATACACCTGTGGACATGGAAGTGATTGGAACACCTGATTTCAGTTATGTGGAGGGGCGTCCTAATACTTGTAGCAATATAGTGCACATGGCAGCAGCTTCATTTAGCAAAATAAAAGCACATTAGATGAGTTCAGTTAATGCACACTGCATAAAAACAGAACTCCTACGCTAGTATGTGGGAAAAATGCCTGCAAATTCACAACATCCAGAAGTATGAGTGCAGATTTTGCACAGAAACCTGCAGTTACCATCTGTCAAATAAGAATTCCTGCTCGTGTGTCCGACTAGTTTTTCCAGTGGTGGTGTGGGTTCGTCCCCTGAGTTCGTGGTCGGGTATTTTAGAGGAGGGTATTGAGTTGTTCCAGAGGATGAGGGAGAATGAGGACATACTGTAGTGCTGCGCAACCAAGGTACAGAGCACCAGGCTCTTAATCCCTAAAATAATCCTGTCGACTGTGGCCAGTGGGACACATCTGAAGCCTTGCAGCTATAATCCACACAGAAACCAACATCTAACATCACAGACACAGAGCAGAACAAAAAGAAACTGACTCACGGCCATTAAAGGAAGCCCAGAACCTCAGCGAGAGAAAGGAGACTTTGAAGTGTGTGGATTCAGAAGTCTGTTTTTATTCTCACCGAGAAATATGGTGAAACTCTACATACAGTAAAATCAAAGTCAGCTTCACTCTGGTCCCTCCAGGTCTGGATCCATGTCAGTCCAGCACACAGTGGAGCCTGTTTAAATGGGACTGGTTCACTCCCCCCCGACCTCATCTCCAGAACCTCCATCACTGATCAGAGTTCTGCCTTCAGACTATGAAGGTCTCCTTGAAGTCCATAGAGGGGGGTCCACATGGATCAGAACCTCATCAGTCCAGCAGATAGACACATGACATGTAGGAGGAACAACACACTGGAGTTCTGGTAGAACCTGGACCCAGATCAGTTTACATCCATCCAGGAGTTTCAGTCTGAACACTACACCTGTCCTCAGACATCCTGAGTAAGTTTTTACCACAAAAAAGCACAAAATCAGCACAAAAATAGGAAATATTACTTCAAAGACTCCAATTTTCCACAACAAAAAGGGCAGAAATGGCCACAAAGAAACGAAATCGCCACAAAATTTCCACAAAAAGATGAAAAATCAACACAAAAATGGGCAAAATTAAGCCGAAGACTAAAAATCGCTCCAAAAAAGATCCAATATCTCCACAAAATGGCCGAAATCACCACAAAGAAACACAAAATCACCACAAAATGACTCAAAATCACCATAACAAGATGAAAAATTTCCACAAAAAGATGAAAAATCAGCACAAAAAGACACAAAAATAAGCAAAATTACCTCAAAGACTGAAAATCGCTGCATAAAAGATTCGATATCTCCACAGAAAAGGGCCGAAATAGACACAAGAAGGGTTCAGATCAGTTTACATCCATCCAGGAGTCTCAGTCTGATCACTACACCTGGTTTAGTTCATTTCCTCCAGAACCAACTGTGAGCATCAGAAGCTCCACTTCACTGTCAGGACTATGCAGTCACTGTGGTAGTCCTGGTCACAAAAGACACAAAACTACCAAAGACTAAATCTGTTTTTTGTTCCTGTCTTTCTATAACCAACTTTCAGCATCAGTATTATGGGATGTATCATAGTTTCACGTCACGAAGAGACACAGCCGTCCAAAGACACACTATAAGATGAAAACAAGATACAGATTGACTAAATCCAGACACAAAGCACAAAAAGAGACGGAGGAAATTTCACAAAACGAGAAAAACACGACACAAGACAGGAAAAGTGAGACGCAGAGTGGCAAAAACGACAAACAGAACGACCCAAACACACGAAACAATACAAAATGAAAGGAAGACAAGAAATGACGAGCAAAAAACAACAAAGAAGACACAAAACACGAAAAACGAGATGTAAAATGACCCAAAACGAGAAAGAATGGCGAAAAACAGAAAACCTGAGACACAAAATAACAAGAACAACAAACAAAATGATCAAAGTGAGAAAAATGCCATGAAGACAAAACAAAACTGATGCTAAATTACCAACTAAACCAGTTTTGCATCCATCCAGGTACAACAGTCTGAACACCAAGACTCTTAATTCTGTCTATGACTTCAAGCATCAGTATTATGGGATGTCTCATAGTGTGAAGTCAGACTGCAGCAGTTTAACGTCTATATAGAGTCCCAGAAACCATCAGTGGTTCCTGGATGTGTTTCTGGTTTCTGATAATTCACCAGAGGAAACTTTAAAAAGTGCATTCTGGGTAAACTTTAAGGCTTGTTGTGTGTCTCCTCTGACCAGGACGACCACAGTGGATGCATAGTCCTGACAGTGAAGAACGGAAGTGTTAGTCTGATGATATGAGGATGGAGGAAACTTTAAAAAGTGCATTCTGGGTAAACTTTCAAGGGTGGTTTTATGTTTCTTTGTGGTTGTTTTGAGTCTCTTCTGAGCAGGACTACCACAGTGAATGCATAGTCCTGACAGTGAAGCACAGATGATGATATGAGGATGGAGAAAACTTTAAAAAGTGGCTTTTGGGTAAACTGTAAGGGTGGTTTTGTGTGTTTCTGTGGTCATTTTGTGTCTCTTTGTTGCCGTTTTGAGTCTATTTCTGGTTGTTTTGTGCCTCCTCTGATCAGAAGTACCACAGTCAATGCATAGTCCTGACAGTGAAGCACAGAAGTCAGAATGTGATGATATGAGGCTGGAGAAAACTTTAAAAAGTGCATTTTAGTTCAACTTTAAGGGTGGTTTTATGTCCCTTTGCAGCCATTGTGTGTCTCTTGTGACCAGGACCACCACAGTGGATGCATAGTCCTGACAGTGAAGCACAGATGATGATATGAGGCTGGAGAAAACCTTAAAAAGTGCATTCTGGGTAAACTTTAAGGCTCATATCAGCATGTGTGATAGTAGGTGGTTGGTCAGAACAATTATAGACAATGACAGAATCATTTTAAGGATCATCTATAGACGTTAATCGCTCTGTGTTAAAGTTATTTTCCAATATATCCATCTTCCACTCTGGTGAATGTGTCTTCTGGCTGTGAAATGCAGAAACAACTTCTCATGTCATCGCTCTCATGTTTTATAGAACAGTTTGGACAAATTACATTGATCAGACCAGTTTGCAGCGTTCGGAGCTGCAGGGATTATTAACTGCTTCACAGGACAGAATCTCAAATACATTTATGTTTTCTAAGTGAACATTATCGCAGGTAAAACTGATTTGGTTGCAGCTTTTAATAGAAGTCAAATGTATTTTTCAGGTCTGAATTCACGTGTCTGTCTCCTGTATTTATAAAGTGTACTTCAAACCTGTAACTATGATAATATTCCTAGTATAAAGGTGCATGGCTTTATTAAACCCATCATCAGAGTCGGGTTTATTCACATTGTGTAGCTGGTAGAAGTCATTTCTTCTGTGAATAATAGTACAAAAATGCTGCAGCTCCTTTTTTCTGCCGTTTCCTCCCACATGAGGAGGATTTCACAAGCTGTTTATGTGAATCTGAGCACAAGTCAACAGCAGTTCTTCCACTCGAACTAATTCATGTACAGAAAATCGTTCGGAGTTCTACACGAGTAATCTCTGGATTAATTCACATTATTGATTCTGCCTTTTTTCAGGCATTGACATTGACTGAATGAATTCAACTCGGAGTGAATAAAAATGAAAGGGGCTTACAAATTAGCGATTGAATAAAAGTTGAGGGCAGGAATTCTGAGGGGATAAAGAGTAGCCTCCGCAGAGGAATAATAGCCGAGCATTTTCACCCGCAGACAATTCCCCCTAATAAATATGTGAATGAGCTCTGTAATACATTCACATCAGAAGCAGCCTCTGCTCACACTGATACTGCTAAATGTCACAGTCAAGACCCAGCTAGACAAAGCATGATTGAACATTTAACCAGTCCGCTGCTCCATTATCTGCTAAACAAATAGTATATTGTCTGGGAATGTATTTCCTGAGGCACATTCCTCAGTTATTCAATGCCGCTGTCAGATAGCACTTCTTTGAGCTCACTATTGGACCGCAAAGTCTGTACTATCGAATCACAACACTACATAAAAATCATTATTTAGTGATTAGGACTTTTGCACTCAGTGTGCTCCAGCAGCTCCGCCTGAAGAGCTTTTATTCCTCTCAGATCCAGATTTACTGGTGCACAGCTCTGGAGCTCCAGTCACAAAGGCTCACATAGGGGGGGTGAATGAGTCGGTGTGTCTTTGGTGGAACTGAACGACGCTGCAGGCTGAAGACGCGCTTTAGATCACTTCTTCTGGTTTAGTTTGCTCCGAGCGCCTTTGACTTCTCATACGATGCAGTTGACACCGAGCCGAACGTTTCAGAAAGGTTCTTTAAAAGGTTTAGAGGTTAGGCGACCTGCAGCATCTCAGCAACGTGACGTCAGGAATCCACAAACTTAAAGGCCCGCATCTGATTTTACTTTGTGGTTTACAAAAAAAACATTTAATCAACGTGCTTATAACATTAAAGCAACATGCATCAAGCTCAATATATTCAGAATACATCTGAACCAAAAAAGTTAACCGAATAAGTGCGGTTAATAATTTAACAGATTAAAAATGTATTAACCGATAAGGCAGAAAAAGAAGAAGGTCATGCATGTCAGAAAATGTATCGTATATAATCCGGAGCTTTTTACTATTTAATACTGTAGAGATCGGAGGAAGCGTCACTCAGACTACAGGCAGTTCATGTCAGCGAGCAGAGAGCATTGTGGGAGTTTAGCTAGCTAACGAGCACCATGACAAAGTCTTCTTTGGAGGTTAATGCTTGCTAGCTAAAACAAGTTGAGGTCTAGTGGCACAGCACTCCTTTAGCCTAGTGAAACATGTAACTAATCAGCTTTAGCATCAAATGTCAAGAGTCTGTTGATAAAAACAGCACTATCAGCATATGAGGTGATTTTAGCTATAGCGCTATCGATTCATAGGTTACTGACCAAAAAACACAGCCAGTTATCGGTTAAGAAAGTTGTAGTAGTATGTTTTGTACACCACAAACGTCTCATCTGATTAATTTAGAACCAAACTGAGGCACACTTCAGGAATCCTCCAACTCAGGAGGTCTGCATCTGGTTTTTCTCTACTTCAAAGCAACATGCAAGGCGTTTCTTTCTAAACCTATTTACTGTTGCAAATCATTTGTGCATGAAATAAATTCCAGGAGACAGATGGACACATTTTTAACAGGCTGACAGTATCTTGAAGCGTCAAATGCAAAAGAGCTGATTTGTACAGTAAACAAAGCTGTAATGAAAAGCACTCTGTCGCGTCTCTTCAGCTTCCTGCCAGGTGACTGTAATTACTTGTGAATTCAGAGACCACCAGCGACGACTCTCCCCAGTCAAATTGCCGCCGTCCTTCAGAACCGCTGGCCGGACGCTGTCGTTTCTGGACGGGCGATTTAGCAAACGCTTTCCTGGAAGGCTGGAAAACGAGTCTGACGGAGAGGCGCAGCTGGTCTTCTTTGAAACTGGCCGTAGCCGCTGTCCACTAAAACACAGGAAGACGCATTCACAGCTGCAGCTTCTTATTAATGCAGCGATTGTGAACTTGTAATGACTGACTGGAATCTGACATTCACTGTGAATAAGTGTCTGTCTGTCCTATGGAGAGAAGTGGGGTGGGGGGGGGGGTTATATGGAATCTCTGGGATGAAGAGGAGAATAATTTCCGTCTATTAAAGAGCCAGAGATCAAACTGAGGAGGCTGACGAAGCCCAGACAGACTCTCTGGGCTCCACTGTGCCGTAATATGGAAGCCTTTTAATTACGCTTCATTTAATCTCAAGAATGTCTTTCTAGGCGGACAGAAAGCAGCTCTGCAGATCCCTTACTGGGGGGTTTGTGTCCTCCATGACTGAGGCCATTCATTCCGCTGCTATTGATCCATCTGCTAATTGCTTTATTGATTTATCAGTGAATAGATAAATAAAGGGCATATTTTCTGACGCCAACCGCCCAAAATGGCTTCTTTAGTCTTTCACCAAAGTCAGAGATGTTCAGTTTAAGACCTCATTAGACGACATAAAGCAGCAGACCTTCATCTGGCTGTAAAACAGGACGTCAAGTGACTCTTCTTCCGCACAAAACGGACCGATCACATGCAGCGTACTTCAAATTAAGAGCAACAGGTTGTTGTAAGCACCGGGCACCATGACAAAGACTTACGTGGAGGTTGATGTTCACTTTGGTGAGAACAAATTTACATTAAATCAACTCGCTTATGACTTTAAAGCAACGTATGTTTAAGTTCAAGACATTTCAAAATACATTTCAGCCAAATAGTAATTAAGGGTACTGATAAGTGACAGTAATCCAGTTAAGCGCGATAAATAATTTAACCGATTAGGCAAAAGAAGAAGAAGGTCATGCATGTTGGAAAATGTACTGTAGATTATCTGTAGCCTCTTACCCACACATGGAGGTAAATGATGCACCAGAAACTTCCAAACAAAGACAGAAAAACTCCAAACTAGACCTAAAACCTCAATCAGAGACATCAAGATGGTTGTAATCAACAGGTTTCTCTATCAGACTAAAAAACAGGACATCATGTGACTCTTCTTCCGCACAAAATGGACCAAGCATAGCCGTGCAGCATCTGTTACCATGGTGATGTAGCTGTGCAGCATCTGTTACCATAGTGATGTAGCTGTGCAGCATCTGTTACCATGGTGATGTAGCTGTGCAGCATCTGTTACCATGGTGATCTGCTGTGCAGCATCTGTTACCATGGTGATGAAGCTGTGCAGCATCAGTTACCGTGGAGATCTAGCCGGTTACATCAGAGCCACCTTCACAACACTGAAAATTCTGACTTTAGGCTCAACAAACGAGTCTAAAGAGACAAGTGAGAGTAAAATCTCATCATATTATAAAGGCCACTTCACTTGACGGAGCCTCGTCTCCTAAAAACGACATTTCTATACAACTAAACTGCATTCTCAGTTACCCTTTGAGGGAATTCCACATCGTTTCTACTCAGTATGTGTTTTATTTTACTGGTTTTACAGCTCACATGCTACTTTCCAGAAAGACAAAGACACCAATGGACAAAACAACGTGAAGTAAACGTACAAATCGTGCTGGTCGAAGGAACAAGGAGCCAAAAATGCTGATATTTACCAAGAGTTCGGTGCAGACAGTGTAAGTAGAGCGTAAAAACAGAACTAATAGTAACGTGTTTCTGCTTTTCAACCAGCCGATCAGACGTCGGGTGGATATTTTCCTAAACGTGATCAAACAGCACGTAAAAATGAAAACGAACAGTGACTTAAAATGAGACTTAAGTCTAAGAATAAAGGTCCTAACAGGAACCTCAAGCTCCCCAGTGAACGTCCTGGGTTGCTTTTGAGCCACCAACGTCCCGAATTCAGACTCAACGTTTCCTTCTACGTCACAAAAACATGCTTCTGTAAAATCAGAATTGAACAGGGTTATTATTGATGAGGCTGAGGTCACGGCTGCATGCTGAGTGTTTACATGCATTCATTTTACTGCATTTCCTTCATCCCTACAGGAGGCTTTAAGGCCAAACAGTTCTCTGGTAAAAGTGTGAAAGTCTCTGACGGCTGCTCGATGATTTCTTTCCCTGTTTTTGTGACTGTTTTGGGGGATTTAAAACTTCAGAGCTGCTAAGAGGCTTGTTGTTTTCCTGCGTCTCGGTGATTCTGGTGACATTTGCGAGCGCCGAACGCGGTTTTCAGCATCTGCTTTCCCAAATCTCGCCACCCGTTCGGAGGTAGCCTGTTTGCTCGGCGTTCTTCTGCTGCGTTTCTGGGCAGCGGGGACGATCCTGAACAGCTCAGCGGGGACATCTGCCTCCCACAACCATCTGTGCCCGAATCTCCTAATCCTCGGCTCGCTGTCAACCCGCCGCCTCCTTCGTCTGCCGTCGGCCGGCAGCTCCAACGTTTACGGCTTCAGACAAACCTGAACGCAGCCTGATGACGGGTCGGAGAGTAGAAGGGAACAGCAGGATGTGGCCTACACTGTAAAAAACTGATTTCATTTCTGAACAATTTACTGGTATTTTACATTAATTTGGTTTTAAGATCATAATTATAGTACTAATATCACACAATCTACATGTTAAGTGTAAAAAAGCATAAACTACATAATTAATACTTAATTAATTTGCTCTTTTAGAACTCGTAACTGGAAAGTAAACAATTTTTACTGTATTTAAATCAGCAGAACCGTAAGATGAAAAGTATTAGTGTGGATTTTTCTGATTTTTTTAATGCAAATTATAAATATTGAAATCACAGACAGAAGCATTAATTTACATGTTAACTGTAAAAATAAATAAATTGATTTATTAATTTAAAAACACATAAAAACAGACCTAAGCTGTTCAGAATGTCCACTTTAAAAAGCTCAATTTTAATAAATGTAAATTTAATTTTACAGAAAAAAAATTACAGATATTTACTATTATTTGAAAAAAATGATTATATTAATAATTTAAAAATGGTAAATTAGACCGTTTACTGTACTAAATTAAAAATCATTATTGCATACATATTTTAATTATTTGAAACACAAATCCTGTATGTTAGGATTAAAAATGGGAAATAATTTTGACCTGTTATTATATAAATTTTTAGTAAATCTATTAAAATCAAAGGAAAACATGAATTTACGTTAATTGTAAAAAAATAAATGAAATATTAAAAATACAAAAAAAGCAAACTGTACAGAATGTCCACTTTAAAAATCTGTATTTTGACAGTGAAATTACAGTTTTTACTCTATTAAAAAGAGCAAAAAATATTATTCTACAGATATTTACTGTTATTTGAAAAAACACGAAGCATATATTAATAATTTAAAAATGGTAAATTAGACTGTTTACTGTAGTCAATTTTTAAAAATCATTATTGCATACATATTTGAATTACTTGAAATAAGAATCCTGTATGTTAGGATTAAAAATGCTAAACAATAATTACCTGTTATCATATAAATTTTTAATATCTATTAAAATCAGAGAAAAAAGCACTAATTTCCATTAACTGTAAAAGTAAATTAAATATTAAAAATACATAAAAACAGATGTAAGCTGTACAGAATGTCTACTTTAAAAATCTGTTTTGTAATAAATGGAATTTTGTGCTTTTAAAAAGGTTGACAGTGAAATTAAACAGTTTTTACTGTATTTAAAATAAGTCAAAAATATTCTAGATATGTACTGTTATTTGAAAAAAGTTTATGTTAATAATTTTTACTGCATTAAAAACAGCAAAAAACATTATTCTACAGATATTTACTGTTATTTGAAAAAATGAAGCTTATAGTAATAATTTAAAAGGTAAATTAGACTGTTTTGCATACATATTTTAATTATCTGAAAGACAAATCCTGTATGTTTGGATTAAAATAGTAAATAATTTCTACTTGTTATTATATAAATTTTTAGTAAATCTATTAAAATCAAAGGAAAAAGGTTCAAATGCAGATGTTCGCTGTAAAACAAACAAACAAACCCAAATATAAATTTGTTTTTTAACATGGCTGACTGTAAAACTACTCCAACTGTATTTAATCAACTACAAACTTCATTATTTTGCAGATATTTTCTGATATATTTTCACTGATTTATATATTTTTTACATGTTCTTCACTCCAGACTTTCACTTTGTATTTACAGATTTACATATTATTTTTTACAGTGCAGGCTGACGGTGAAACAGAGTCGCCATGGAAACGAAGAAATAAACAGAACCGGAAAACCAGATTCTGTAAAAACTGTGATTAATGTCGCCGCACTGCTTCCCTAAACCGGCTGATCCCGACTCCGAGCGCCGCTCCGCCTCATTTCTCTGAGCCCTGGAGTGTGTGTGTGTGTGAGAGTGTGTGTGTGAGTGTGTCTGAGTGTGTGTGAGTGTGTGAGTGTGTGTGAGAGTGTGAGAGTGTGTGTGTTCGGCTGATTCCTTTCGTTGTGTATTCTGGAGCCGAACATCTCCAGGAGGCCGTGAGGGGAGGTCAGGGCTGGACGTGGAGTAAAGACTGAGCCGGTCCACGGCGTCGGTGGAACCTCACAGAGCCGAAGACCAGACGAGGAAGACGAGGAGGAAGACGAGGAGGAAGACGAGGAGGAAGACGAGGAGGAAGGCTTTTAAATGTCACCGCAGATTGCTTCTTTAGTGGACTCTCTTTAAGGTGGCAATTATTCCAACCTCAAAACTCTAAAATAGCCTCAGTTTCAGTCTCACTTCTGTCTGTTTAATCCGTCTGTGTCGTGATTTTTAATTGTATAATCTAATGATTTATCACGGATTAAGAAGAATATTAAATGTAAATAAAACACGTAGCGTCCAGCAGATGAGAAGACAAAGACTGGAAAACTCAGCTACAGCTGGGAGATTATTAGTCTTTGGGGTCATTTTGCCTGTTTTCATATTGATTTTGCATCATTTTGTGGTGATTTCTGCAATTTTTTGTGGTTATTTTGAGTCTTTGGGGTGATTTTGCTCATTTTTGAGGTGACATTGTGTTTTTTCATGGTAAGAATGACCCGAAATGGGCTTTATAGTGTTGATTTTATCTTTTTTGTGGCGATTATTAGTCTTTGGGGTCATTTGCCTGTTTTTATATTGATTTTGTGTCTTTCTGGGGTCATTTTGCATCATTTTGTGGTTATTTTGCATTTTTTCAGTGGTGACTTTGTCTTTTTTATGGTAAGAATTACTTAAAATGGCGTTTATAGCGGTGATTTTTGTGTTTTTCGTGGTAAATGTGCATCTTTTTTGCGGCGATTATTGGTCTTTGGGGTAATTTTGCGAGTTTTTATATTGAGTTTGTGTCTTTCTGGGGACATTTTGCATCATTTTGTGGTTATTTTACATGTTTTTGCAGCCATTTTGAGTCTTTTGGCAAAATATTTTCGTGTTGATATTGTGTTTTTATGGTAAGAATTACTCAAAATTGCCTTTATAGTGTTGATTTTGTCTTTTCCTGTGGTGAATTTGTGTTTCTTTGTGGTAATTTCAAGCATTTTGTGGTGAATTTGCATCTTTTTTGCAGCGATTATTGGTCTTTGGGGTAATTTTTCCTGTTTCTATATAGATTTTGTGTCTATTCAGGGTCATTTTGCATCTTTTTGTGGTTATTTTTGCATTTTTTGTGGTGATTTTGAGACTTTGGGGTAATTTTGCTTATTTTTGAAGTCATATTGTGTTTTTTATGATAAGAATTACCCGAAATGAGCTTTATAGTGTTGATTTTGTGTTTTTTGTAGTGAATTTGCATCTTTTTTTGCAGCGATTATTAGTCTTTGGGGGTAATTTTGCCTGTTTTATACTGATTTTGTATCTTTTAAAGGGTCATTTTGCATCTTTTTGTGGTTATTTTACATGTT
This sequence comes from Dascyllus trimaculatus, assembly GCA_024666655.1. Lineage (NCBI taxonomy): Eukaryota > Metazoa > Chordata > Actinopteri > Pomacentridae > Dascyllus > Dascyllus trimaculatus. Next base: position 35,829,659 of record CM045446.1, on the reverse strand, counting down.
TCTGCAGCCATTTTGAGTCTTTTGGGGTAATTTTCCTTATTGTCGTGTTGATATTGTGTTTTTATGGTAAGAATTACTCAAAATTGCCTTCATAGTGTTGATTTTTGTCTTTTTTGTGGTGGATTTGTGTTTCTTTGTGGTAATTTTATGCATTTTGGGGTGAATTTGCATATTTTTTACAGAGATCATTGGTCTTTGGGGTTATTTTGCATGTTTTTGTGTTGATTTTGCTTCTTTTGTGGTGACTTTGTCTTTTTTATGGTAAGAATTACTCAAAATTGCGTTTATAGTGTTGATTTTATCTTTTTTGCAGCGATTATTAGTCATTGGGGTAATTTTGCCTATTCTTATACTGATTTTGTGTCTTTCTAGGGTCATTTTGCATCAATTTGTGGTTATTTTGCATTTTTTCGTGGTGATATTGTGTTTTTTTACGATAAGAATTACTCAAAATGGCTTTTATAGTGGTGATTTTTGTCTTTTTCATGGTAAATGTGCGCCTTCTTTGCAGCGATTATTGGTCTTTGGGGTAATTTTACCTGATTTTGCATCTTTTTTTATAGAAAACGAGACCAGATGTTGAGGAGTCGGTGCACCAATTCCGACACCAAAAACACCAAAAACTGCATGACATGAATGTTTTCCAGCATCTACTCTTTCATCTGATGGAGCTTCAAATATTAAAAGACACTTTATTGTGATTTAAAACAACGTCGTGTCAAATAAAAACAATCAAGTCTTAATGGTGTCATTAGCATTTGTCCTGCAGCGGCCTGTTAAAGAATAATAAGAAAGCAAATAATAAATAGAAGGCTGATAAATATCTCCACTTCAGTTTTCGCTGCACATTTGTTTCTCCATCTTTGGCTCCGGTCTTTGGTTCGATGTAGAACTTCCAGAGTCTGGCAGCGGTTCAGACGATCCAGGACTAGAAGCTGGTTTGTAAACCGAGCAGAGTTTGGCTGGAAGATCAGAGCAGCGGCGGCAACACCTGAGGAGGAAACACCGGATCGGCTCGGCCTCCTTCTGCTGCCTTCTTCTGGTGCCTTTTAATGCGACCGAATCCCAACGAAGCTGTGCTCGGTTTTCTGTCGAGGATGAAACGGCACGAATCCTGATTCTATGAAGTTGTCTGACGAACTCATCAAACACACGAGTTAAAGGCGACAGCTGGGCTCAGGATTCAGCTGCATTTTAATAACACTGGAAAACAAGACGACTCCACTGTTAAAACCTTAATTCAGGCATTTCAGTTGTTGGCCACATATCTGAGCTCTTTAAACTAAGAATAAACAGAAATGTGAAGTTGAGAAAACAGTCCAATAAGCTCAACAAGTTATTTTCAGTGAGAACAACGAGACATTCGAAGTCGTACGAACCTAAATCCAAGCTCAGGCGACACAACGACGAGTAGAACCAACAAACTCCAATCAATATCTGGAGGTGTTGAAGCATTAAAAGTTAAAAACGCCTTGTTAAATTACTTTGAAACGTTTAGTCGTGCAAACGTGACAATAAAAGTCGGCTCAGCTACACGTGTTGTTGAATTAATTCATCTTTTAAGGCGACCAGGTCACTTTTCAGGAATAGTTCAGGAAAAGTTCGTTCGAAATATTCAAAACTTATATTTAGTTTCTATCAGTAATACAGAAAATGATTCATTAATATCAAAGAACTTCCAGAATGCTTGACTAAATTTGATTCCATGTTAAGTCGAGTTCAATCTCCGTATGTAAGCCCTGGTTGGAGGTCATTAACCGCTACAGAAGTCTCTGTCATGGTGGCCCTTTGCTAGCTAAAACCCCACAAAGTTCAGAACCACAACAAACAACAAAAACCACCTCATCTATTCACAATTCAAGCAAAATTCTAATTAATGCTTTCAAAAACTGATTTTACGTTAAGTCAAGTTTACTCTGTGTATGTGAGCAATGGTTGGAGGTCATTAACGGCTACATAAGTCTCTGTCATGGTGCCCTTTGCTAGCTAAAACCCACAACACTCTCAGCAACACAAACATAAAAAACCACCTCATCTATTATCAATTAAATCAAAATTCAAGAATGCTATTTTAAATCTGATTTTACGTTAAGTCAAGTTCACTCTCTGTATGCGACCAATGGTCGGAGGTCATTAACGACTACGGAAGTCTCTGTCATGGTGGCCCCTTGCTAGCTAAAACCCCACAAAGTTTAGAACCACAACAAACGCCAAAAACATCTCATCTGTTCTCATTTCAATCAAAATTCAAATTAATGCTTTTAAAATCTGTTTTTACGTTAAGTCAAGTTCACACTGTGCATGTGAGCAATGGTCGGAGGTCATTAATGGCTGCAGAAGTCTCTGTCATGGTGCCCATTGACCCCACACAGCTCTCAGCAACACATAAACCAAAAACATCTCATCTATTCTCATTTCAATCAAAATTGTAGTTAATGTTTTTTAATTAAAAGTTGATACTAGGTTAATTCAAGTTCACTCTCCGCATGTAAGCGCTGGTCGGAGGTCATTAATGGCTGCAGAAGTCTCTGTCATGGTGGCCCTTTGCTAGCTAAAACCACACAACGCTCTCAGTGACGCAAACGCCAAAAAACACCTCATCTATTATCAATTAAATCAAAATTCAGGAATGCTATTTTAAATCTGATTTTACGTTAAGTCAAGTTCACTCTCTGTATGCGACCAATGGTTGGAGGTCATTAACGACTACGGAAGTCTCTGTCATGGTGCCCATTGCTAGCTAAAACCCAACAAAGTTCAGAACCACAACAAACAACAAAAACATCTCATCTGTTCTCATTTCAATCAAAATTCAAATTAATGCTTTTAAAATCTGATTTTACGTTAAGTCAAGTTCACACTGTGCATGTGAGCGCTGGTCGGAGGTCATTAACGGCTGCAGAAGTCTCTGTCATGGTGGCCATTGACCCCACAACACAGCAACACAAACACAAAAAACATCTAATCTATTCTCATTTCAATCAAAATTCTAATTACTGCTTTTTAATTAAAAGTTGATTTTACGTTAAGTCAAGTTTACTCTATGTATGTAAGCGCTGGTCGGAGGTCATTAACGGCTACATAAGTCTCTGTCATGGTGACCCTTTGCTAGCTAAAACCACACAACGCTCTCAGCGACACAAACGCCAAAAACCACCTAATCTTTTATCAATTAAATCAAAATTCAAATGAATGCTTTTTAAATCTGATTTTCTGTGAAGTCAAGTTTACTCTCTGTATGTAAGCGCTGGTCTGAGGTCATTAACGGCTGCAGAAGTCTCTGTCATGGTGCCCTTTGCTAGCTAAAACATCACAACGCTCTCAGCAACACAAACACCAAAAAACACCTCATCTATTATCAATTAAATCAAAATTGAAATTTACTTTTAAGTTGAGTTCACTCTCTGTATGTCAGTGCTGGTCGGAGGTCATTAACCGCTACAGAAGTCATGGTGGCCTGTTGCTAGCTAAAACCCCACAAAGCTCTGAACCACAGCAAATGACAAAAAACACCTCATCCATTCTCAACTCAATCAAAAATCTAATTAATGCGTTTTAAAAATTAGATTTTGGGTTAAGTTGAGGTCATTGTCTGTATGTAACTCTAGTTGGAGGTCATTAATTGTTACAGAAGTCTCTGTCATGGTGCCCATTGCGAACCACACAAAGCTCTGACCCACAACAAGCAACAAAACAACACCTCATCTATTCTCAGTAATGAAAATTTGAACAAAACACAACCGGAATAACGACCACATATTACTCATTAAACAGTTTAGATAGATGGAACATTTAAATTCCCATGATTCTTTGTGTCTGAATCCTCAGAACAGAAGCAGAAAACATACTTCAACCAGCATCTTAAACTCTTCCATTTACATGAGGACAGTGTTATTGGCAGTCAGTTAGCTCCTCACTGCGTCCCTGTTGACATACTGTAGGTCATGTTCTCCGAATACTGATAAAGGATATTTGCTTGTCCATCAGATCTAACGTCAGCCCTTCAGTTTATGCACATGACGCGGAAAAAGATGCTTTTAAAATCTCCCCGTCATAAACAACGACAATAACAAGCGGCTGTTTGTTATTGGCTTCCTGCGGGGCTTTATCCAGCCTTTTTGATGTGCTCTGTCCGAGGCACAAATGGACAATCCTTCATTGTCAGAGGGCTCTGGAACCCCTGCACAGTCCGATAGGTGCGACCACATTCATCATCCTGACAAAGGGAAATAAGCAATTGCCACAGCACTTAACTGGTTTCAGTCATCTGCAAATATTGGAATAAATACGTCGAGCGGAGGAGAGCTCCCTCCGGGTTCAGTCATATTTTACATGCCCTATTTGTGCTTACTTGCTTGCTTCAGGCTCAGTCCTTTCTGGATCAGTATCACACACATGCATGCAGCACACACACACTCACAGTTTCCTACTCAGAGAGAAAGAATTTACATTACGAGCAGCTTCAACAGCCTGCTTTTAGCGCAGAGCATTAGGAAACACTTCACCCCAAATCCCTGCTAATATCAGGACTACACAGACGAGAGGTGTTCGAGGGAAATCCTGGAGCCTTTCAGCTGGAGTCGGTTAATTATAACGACTGGATTGAGCACCGGAATGTGTCGAACTTTATTATTATTCAAAGGCAGGAGTGGCGAACGCTGAAATTTCTGGTTCATGTTAGCCTGTTTGTATGGGAGGAGGCTGCTGGGTGAATACAGAAGTTCAGTGAATGCTGCTCTGCTTAAAATGCAGAGGCTGTGCGTTAGCAGGGACCAGAAAGGCCTTAGTCAAGCTAATCGGCAGTCCATTTGGCAGGGATTACGCTCAGCTCCGGGTTCGTCCCTCGAACAGGGTCTCTGATTCATAACGGTGATTTGAGTAAGTAATTTCATAGATAGAGCAAATATTCCATTCTGAGATTGCCTTAATCACTGGAAGGTCTCCGTTGGAGGACATTAGCAGGACTAAAAATACTATTACATTAATTAAAGATACCAGTACGCCTGTAGACTGTGTGTGGGTTGCAGCTGGGTTGACTTGAGGACACGATGAAAGAAGTCAGCAAGCAGAGAGCGTGAGCATTGCTTCCTGATGACAGCCAACAGGGGGCACAACGTGGGCTGGAGAGGCTCTTATTTACCCCACTCCACCTGGACTCAGGGCCTGTTGCTCTTAACTGACTGAAGTGGTGGTCAGCAGGGTGAAAAACAATCCAATTCCTCCAGGAGTGTCAACACTGCCATACAGTTTTAGAGAGGCAGCCAAACAGTCCGGAGCTCTGGGCGGTTCGTGAGAGCCGAGCTGGACCCAACAATTTAGGTTAAGTGACGGCCGGAGCAGAGTTTTTACGTTCCCTGCTTCCTCATTGGCTTTCTGTCTTGTTTACTCGCCAACGATATTAACTTCACAGAGCACCGGTGGGCAGAAATGTGCACGAGGACCAAGAGTCTGCAGGTTTCCGAGTCGAGCTCTCAATGAAAGCACTGGGGGACCTCAGTGAGGAACCGAGGTTAGCTGTGGCTTTCTGCTACAGCGGTCTGCAACCTTGCTTTGCACCTCAGGCCAGACAGTTTTCTAGGGACCAGTCATTGCATTCGACGACCGGTCCCTAGAAAACTGTGTAACAAACTGTGTAACGGTGCACAAAAACCACATTTCAGTACGTTCGGTTCAGTTCAGAACCCCCTGGGGTCGACGGACGTGTCAGCGCATCAAAAATGACATGACGTAGCATCAAGACGCCTCGCTGAGTCTCCGTTCCAACTTGTGTCCAAAGTGTGGATTTCTAACTATCTACCAGTCTTTGAATCATGTTGATCGGCCAAGTAAAACCAGAGTTATGACAGATAATAAACACCATACTTTCTCCACGTTTGGAGCTCCTTACGACTTTGGTCTGTTCCACTTGTTTTACTGCTTTTTCATCTTTACCAGGAAACCCAAGTGATCCCAGACGGGTGGTTTTAACCACGGCGGAGCGTCTTCCAGCTGTTAGCATTAGCATCCCATTCGCTAGCCGTACGGTCCGTCACATCCTGTGTTCCCCTGGAAACTCCTACTGGGTTTGAGTTCCACAATACTGTTCAACTGTGAGACGAAGAAGGTCCAACACAACTATTCTGTACATCGGCCATTCTTAATCTTCATCACCTCAATCTTAATCGTCTAAAAATGTTCGTACCGTGGTTCACCTGTAGTCTGTACTGAACGGTTCGGTTCTTTGTGTTGCTACTCTCCTAGTATTTACCTTTTCGAGTCTCTCCCTCTTTTCTAAGAAGCTCTCCAGAGACGTTCGTTTTTTATTAATTTTGGCGGGAAAACGAGCACAGACGGACGTGGTGGGAAGACGATCTAGCCATTTTTCAAAATAAAACACCCTGCGGACTCCGCCGAAATTAAAATGAAACGTTTTTGTTCTTTCCGTGCGGCCCGGATACCAAACGACCCGGTGGTTGGGGACGGCTGCTCCACAATACGGCGATGACTTTACAAAAACTATGACGAAAAATGTCTGTTGATGACTAAAACTAAATATGAAAACTGTGAAACTGTTTGACTTTTTTCGTCAGTGACTAAAGTTTCCTCCGCCGCCCAGGACTTCTCATGTTCAGTAGATTTATTTGTTCAACTGCGCTGGTTGGAAGATAAATATCCAGATAAACCTCTTCAGTTTATTTTGATGGGTTTTGTTGCTGCATTAATTTAACATTGTGTGTGACTCCAACTTGATTTTCTGCATTAGTCTGATTAAAATTAAATTCAAGTTGATGTAGCTTAATTAAAAACGCTTGATGACTCCATTTTTCTTTATTTTGAGTTCAGGATTTCAAGTCTCCTCCTTTATCTTAACGTGCCAGGACAATATATCTGATTACAGATGAAGAGTTAACACTCCTGACTTCAGTGCAGTTTGTTGATTGAGCATAATTTCATTAGAAGTCGTCAGAACTCAACAGGACTGATGCAAACTTGGTTTATTTTCATTTTTAGTGTGTCGTAAGAATCTCCTTACATCCAGTAGTGAAACATGCCAGGCAGTGATGTTCCTGGAAAACAAGCGGACTGAACTCACGTTACGATGAAAAGCAGAATAAATATCAGTATAAAAATGCTAAGCTAACGTTTATCCAACAGTGCTAATGCAACACAGGTGATGTGGATGCTGCTGTAACGAGTCAGTTCCAGGATGAACTCACTTCTCTTCTCAAGCTCAGACAGTAAAAAGCACTTTAACGAACCGCTGAGTGAATTATCTACTGACAGCATGGAGCTATGCTAATGCTAATGCTAATGCTAATGCTAGATGAGCAGGACGGACGGAGAGAAAGTGGTTCGGACTTGTTTCACTGAGGAGAGTCTGTCCGTTGCATCGCTGCAGAGCTGAGGCCTTTTTTTTTTATTTACCTTCAACACAGATGTGAATAACACGCGTAACCATGGCAACCGCACACAAAGACGGTGACAGCCGTGGCCTCAAAGCGCTGAGACGATACATATGTTTTTAAAAAAGCAGAAATGAGACGAATGGGTTCAACTGTACTCTAGTTCTTGCAAAATAAAATGCCGAATAAATGCCTGAAGCTTCACCTGCTGCATGTCTTGATGTCGCTGTTCGCTGCCTGTGAGCTGCATTTGCCTGGTCGTCATTGATCAGAAACACTGCTGGGAATCAGGAAACTGAGCCGGTGACTTTGGGAAAACAATTAGATCAATTTGAAATAAATTCCAGCGACCTTTAAATGAGATATTTCCAGCTTCTCCAGTTGACAGGATGACCTGAACACTCCGTAAACTGGCTTTTGTGCCTCAGAAATGCAGTTTGTCTGGTGAACACGCCCACAGAAGATCCTCTGAACGCCGCATTTTCGCTCGCATTTCACCGAATTCGAACGCGCCGCCGCTCGCTGTAAACCCCTCCGAAGTAACGCGTAGGTGTGCTGACGGCGTTGCATTCTTCTCCGGCTGACACTTCCCATAAACAGGCATAAACAAGGACAGCTCGAGTCTGGCATGATTACCGGCGCGCATTGTAAAGATACAGAGGAACCTGACAGAAAATAATTGGGTAGTAGCAGCCAGGAGCCATTAGTCTGCTGTTTTGTCTGTGGAGGACGTCGCTGGTGTGAAGCAGCAATTAAAATTACTTTCAGACATGTTGCTAATGTTGACTGACAGGCATTAAAAGAGAAACCGAGCTCTGACGGCGAAGCTAAGTTACACAGCTTCCCTCTAAATGACATAATTGCGCTTTTTTTTTTTTACACCAAACCTTGCTTTTCGTTTTTTGTAAGTCGCCTGTTACCCAGTGACCTTGTTAAGCGTAATTAGCTGGGGCTGAATGATTCGGCTGCAACGAGACACGGCTCTTATTGTGTCGCACGAGAATTAAGGGAAACACACAATGGCGGCGAGCGGGGAACAAATTAAGGAGTAAGTTTTGCATTGGAGACGATAATCTTCCCCAAAAAAAGAAAAAACATCATCCGAGTGCAGCAGCAGCAGCAGCAGCATCACGCTCCGGTTTAATTCAATAACCCAATGATCGATTGTTATTCCTCCCCTTAATCTCCTTAATGACAAAACCAATCAAGAACCCTGCAGAAGATCGCTGCTCTCGCTTAGCACGTCCGATCAATTGCATCAAGTCACCGAAACGTGTGCAGAGGCGACGGCACGGGTCCAAAAAGCGCACAGCAACCAGCACGGTGTCGTCTAGTAAGTAAGGAAGGAAGGAAGATTTATTTATAAAAGTGCTTTACAGTAACACAAAGATATAAAACAGTGATATACAAGAAGAAAAACCCACAATTCAACTCTGTCGTTGGCAATAAAGCACGAGAAAAACACGACCAAGTTAGTAAAAGAGGTTAATTAAAAGCTTCTCTATGTAAAAAAATACTTTAGCTGCTTTTTAAAAGAGTCAGTGGAGTTTATCAGTCCCTCCAGGATTTCTTGGGCGTTTTTCGAGAGGCACCTGGCTGCAGACCTCCACCGTGAGGACAGGAAATGCACGGGATGCATTACAAAATAAAATCACGTAGTATTGCTAATTTATTAGCAACACAACATAAAATCTACCAGACCATTGTCTATAGTATATATCATTTTAATTTATATATTAAACTTGTGATTATTTTGAGAATGAGCCCCATTGTGAGTTTTATTCCTGCTAACAGAAAAATCCTTAAATGTTATTTTAATGCTCAGTTACAGTCATAAGAATAGAACAAAGACGTGCTACAGGTCATGAATTACTAATATAATGACAAAGTCGGCGACCGGGGACATTAAATAACAAAAGTGTGACCGTTAGATTCCCGTAAAACTACTTCTATCCTGCTACAGAACCGTCAGAGCCAGCGGCAGATTTCAGAAAGTCTATCCGAGCTAAGGCTGCTGTCAGCGGGGAGCTGTGAGCGCTGACCGCCTGGTAGTAGCTGTCTAACGGGGACACTCACATCTCCAACATCACTGGAGTCAATTTTTAAGAGAACTTATCTGATAAACTGACCACAGATTTGATGTTTATACAACCACTTTATCGCCTCAAATAATCTTAAAACTACATTTTGTGTCACATCATGGTCGTACCACATACTGAGAAACAGCCACAACCACTCGTTAAATGGCTGCTTCTTCTTCTTTTTATTTAATCAGCGGTTAGCAAACCAATTTCACATGCGTCACCGCCACCTACCGGACTGGACGCTTTAAATGTCCTTTCCTTTATTTACCCGTTACTTCCTGTCCTCACAGTGGAGGTCTGCAGCCAGGTGCTCTTGCATTTTTCCAGATTGTTTTTCCTAAAATGTCTGAATTCGCGGCAGCTTTTCTAAAAAATTGCAATGTGAGTTTTGATGTTTTAAGCGGATTTGTTGCGATAAAATTGCAGGAGATGGTAAAAAATTGCTAAAAAGTTGCGCTTTTTCTTTGTTTAAATAAATTATAACACTAATTAATGGGAGGGCCTAATTCATTTAAAATAAAAACATCACAAAAAAAATAAATAAATCAGGACATTCATGGGCCCCTCTCCCTACTCGGGTCCTGGGTAGTCAGGTCCACTTCCCCCCCACTACCACGCCCTAGAGACCTTCAGTAAAGCATCTCTGTAGAGGGAAAACCAGACTGGAAAGTATCCATCAAAGTTGCTCTGCCACCATTTTTTCCAAGATTTTTGACATAAAAGTGATCTGGATGTTGGTCTGTAGCTGATCGGCAGAGATGGATCCAAATGAGGTTCAACCGGGTAAACGACGGACCTCGCCTGGTTCTCCTCCACCTCTGTGGAGGGAGGAATCAGGGGGATGCATGTCCAAGGGAGCAGGTTCATTAAGCTCATGGAAATCGCCGCAGCATCCGGGGCTCTCAGCGTCTCTGCAGCCCGGATAATAACGGTAAGAAGTGGAACGCCCAGCAGAGGATCCATCTCATCCTGCTCCTCGGCCATTATTATGCCTCGCCGGCTCTGGCTGCTCATTACCGGCATTCAAATGAGCCGATGGGAGAACGAATGCACACAAACATACAATACAGCAGCAGACACAACAAACTATGCATCAAACGCAACATTAAATGGATTCTGTGATTCAGATTCGGTCCTTTTCATCAAGACCTGGTTGCATACGGCGCATGAAGCCCCCCTCCCAGAGCCCAGTTTATAGAGTATGTAATTTAAGCTGAGGGTAAAATGGCTGATAAGAAGTAAAGTCAGCTAAGCTCCTAAATTGGATGGTTACAGAAGTGCAGGAATCTAAATAAGACGTATGCGCCGCAGCCTGTAACCTGTGTGATTTTTCCTTATCAGTTTATGAAACATGCAATTAGCCGAAGATGGCCGCGAGGTTTTATTGAATAACCCCATTAAAGAGAACAGTGTTAAATAGGAAAGCGCCTACAGGCAAACGTAATGGGTTTTTCCATTGACATGCTTTCGACGGCAGAGAATTCTTCCCTCGCTCTTAATTCACGCCTCGGACACCTTGAGGATCCGTCCTGATGAATATATGCGCGACATGAACGCCGCCGCAACACAAACCGCTCATTATGCGCTAAACATCTGGCAGCGGGCGAGTCTTCACAGCCCGGAGGCGGCTTCCGCTAGCCTCCTTCTCGGGGAGCGATCGGAGGGAATGTTTAGCGAGACTGATTGCACTCTCACCTTATGCATTGGCAGGCGAACCGTTCGAACGCCGTGGAAATCAGGGATTAATGGGATCTATTTTTAAACGCAGCTTAGCGTAGCATCGCTGAACACAGCTCTGGTGGCTGTTTTCTGGGTTCGGTTGTCGAGGAGCCAAGTCCTTCACGGCACAGATGTCTTTCCGGTGACTGTACAGTACAGACGTGCACTAACGTGACACCGTTGACGTGCTGCAGAACGCTAACGAGTCGAGCCAGAACAGGTTATTTTGATCCTTCCAGCACGTCGGAGCGTCCCTCATCCATATGCAACCAGATTTTAGAAGTTATGAGCGTCAAATGTCAGATAAATAAAGTGTGAGAACTCGAGAAATAATGATGCACAGATGTTCGACAAAGACGGACTGTTTAATTAGCAACCTGAATGATTACCGCCAAATGAGGAGGCATTACAGCTGTTTATGGCGCTAATGTGTAGGATTAGCTTAGCTTAACGTGTCACTTCGCCATGTTAAATCAACGTTATGTTCCTGCAGAGAGGTTAGTTGAGTAAAAGCCTTTCCATTAGAGGAGGTAGATGGATGGATCCTGTCACCGTATGCCTCATTTCAACTGGACTGGCCTGATGCCACGAGGCTGGATGGTGACGCCATGTGTTTGTGTTTGTGCGGTCATGTTCCCTTTACTCCATGCTGGTCATAATCGGCTCTAGTTGGGTTTTTAATAACGGGAGCAACATCTCAGCAGCATATATGTACGTATAGATTCACTTAACAACACTTAAGGCAGACCTTTAGGGCTGCAGGCAACCAAAGATCATCTTCATCAACCAGTTCTTCCACCAATCGATTGGTTGCAGGAGATGAATAAAATTAAAAACCTGCATTTTATGTCCAGAATAAATCAGCCAAAGTGCACCGAGTGACTCTACAAGCAGCTTTACTGGCCTAAATGAACGTAAATCAACATAAAGAGCTGGTATTAATCATTAGAAGCCAGTTATCTTGTGCTAAAATAACATCTGCAGCTGATCTACTAGAACTAACACAGACAGGATAACTGCTGTTCGTTTATGATCCGTCATGGTGGCTGTTGAGTTCTGACATACACTGGAGGGAGGCTGTAGCAGAGGTGGAGCAGCAGGCGTTCCTCTAATTGAAAGGTTGGCAGTTCGATCCCCGACCCCCCTCCGTGTGCCGAGGTGTCCTGGGCGAGATACCGAAGCGAGAACCTTCCCCAACGGCTCTGCAACCACTAGTGTGTGACTGGGTGAATGAAAATCAAGCTGTGGAGTGTTTTGTAGAGGCTAACTCAGGTTAGAAGGTGCTGTTTAAGTTCTATACGCACCGACAACTTCTTTAACATCAGTTAAGTTGGAGCCGAATCTCAACAAACCTTCAGTGAACGTTTAAATCGGTTAGATCCTGCAGTCTCTATGATGTTGGACCAGGTTGAAGTTATTAAAACATGTCGGTTTCACAGGAAGCCTGGTCGTTTGGGCACCAAAGATAATGAATAATCATTGAAGGGTGTTGACGGACCAGCTGAGACCATCCGACCAGTGACGCTTGGTCTGATTGGAGCATATCGACCAACCAATCAGCCCACAGATGTTTGACGTTTTGAGAAGCACACTTGCAAAGGAACATGAGACCACTGATGCCGTCTGTCTCATCACTAAAGCAGGAAGCAAGAGCACATAATTCGCTGTAATTTCCACTAAAATGCACCATCTTGGAGTCCAGAATCCAACCCTGTAATCAAGCCTGAGTACAATCCTCCAACTGTAGTGAGAATAAAAGATTCCCGCAACCCCGAGGCGTCGTTCAGCCGCCGTCGAAGCTTTGAGCCCTTTTGTTGCACAAGCGTGAGGCTAAAGCAAGCAGCGATAAATGAGTACGGAAGGAGACCTAAAGATTTTACACCGTCTTCTAATTCTCTGGCAGTGAAACGGTGAAGCTGAGCGAAGCCGCTGAGGGCGAAGCTGCTCCGGCAGAGCAGCCACATCATTTGTAGCAGCGCCTGAAAGGGAAAACAATAGAAAGTGCTGAATTATGGACAGTAATTTTACCGGCCCATGAGATTCAAAGTAGCTGCAGCAGCTCCTCCGGAAGGCAATCAACCAAAATTGTGATCAGCAGGTTAGCAGGGAAAATTCTAACTTTGCAGAATGTGTGTGGAAGAAAAGGAAGAACCACCAGAAGAGGCCCACAGAGGTAGAGAAAGAGCAAAGTCAGGCATAAAATACTTGTAGATTATTTTTTAATGCGAGGACCCTGTTGTTGTGTGCCAGTGTTTGCACACCACGGCTGTAGAAGCGGATGTTTTGTCCTATAAATACCGAGCAAGTTGAGAGGAGAAGAAAAGGAAAGCTGAATTTGCTCCTTCTTCGATTAGACGCCGGCGACGCCTTGATGCTTTCGCTCTCAGAACTGACTGATTGCTCTGTGCACAATGTGGGAATGCAATAAGTGGATTTTGCAGCGCAGCCCGCCGTATATGCTCATTTCTGTAAGGCTATTTTAGTATTAAAGCTTGCAATCTGTTATCAACTAATGGAAGAGGCTAATTCCAAAGCTCAGCATTAGCCCCAATCAAGCCGTAACCAAGCTGCCGACTGACTGGCATCTGCTGCTTTATTTCCTGATATATAAACCATCTGAGCGATTGTAGTTCTGCGTAACTTCAAATCATCTCCTCTGTTCAGGTCAGATTCTTCCAGTTGCTGTTGAAGCTGAAGTCCAACGTGACGGATGTTCAATAGAATATCCAGTGGTTCAGTGAGCTCACTGGGCTGCCACTCTGTTATAAACCTGGCAACCATTGACCTTGACAGCCTGATAGGACGGCCCCCATCCTGAAGGCGAGCTTCTGATAACCATGTCATCCATCATAGTGGCGCTGAACCAAACACACGGGTCAGAAAGCCCGGGCTGGTAGTGGATCCTCACCCACACAACAGGCAGCAGCACGGCGGGGGGAAGCCGGGAGGATGGTCTTTTAGCCCTTAAAGGATCCAGCAGAACGCTCATTTTTGTCAGCGATTAATGATGTATGGAGCTGCACAGTGCTGAGGGAGACGGGGGCCGTCAGTCAGTCCGACTCCAACACACATGCATGATGCTGAAACCCACACGTGCACGAACACACTCCCTTCCTTCCTCCCTCTCTCGTGTTTCTTTTCCTGCGGCTCTGCTGAAACACTCTGCAGCTTCGGCGTATCACCTCCTGACAGACAAGACCTCGATTCCTCGCCAGTACACACTAACAAGAGGAGCGTGAATCCTCCTCCCAGCATGTAGGTCAGCGCTGCCTTTCATGACTGCCGGTTAGGAGAGGAGGTTATTACCAGCGGATCCCGGCTCTCCTCCACCAAAGATGCTTTTTTTTTTGGTCGGGCCTCTCCCACCCGAGCGCCGCGATCCGCAAACACGACGAACTCCGACCTTAAAAACCCGGCCGGCCTCCGCGAAACCATGTTGTCATATCGTTTGCTTTTCCCCTCATCAAGGGAGGCCTCGCGGTAACGTTTTACACCCCTGCCAGAGAGAGTCACAGTCATCACCGAGGCCATATGGACATTAACATGGAGATAATGCTGCTGAGGATCATCTGTGAGCGGTGAAATATTGCTCTAATGGAGGGACAAAAACTTAATTACGCAATATTCGGCTAATGTTGATGACTGTTCCATGTCGCACAGTTGGCCGCTTCCTGTTTGCAAACCTGGCTCTGATTTCACACTAAAATGACCAATCTGCAGGTGTTTTTTAAAGCCATAAAAGCAAACGTATCATCATGGAGCCAAACTCCCTTCATGTGAGGGCAGCGTCTGTGTTATATTACTGTACAGCCTCCCAAAGGAAAGATTATCTTAAAGCATTTTCCACAAGGACATTTTCTGCGGCAGCGCGGAGGGGCGTAAAATGAACAAAGGGACTCGTGCCAGGAAATATAACCGTAATTTTAATTTGAAAGAATGGGGCT
This sequence comes from Dascyllus trimaculatus, assembly GCA_024666655.1. Taxonomy (NCBI): domain Eukaryota; kingdom Metazoa; phylum Chordata; class Actinopteri; family Pomacentridae; genus Dascyllus; species Dascyllus trimaculatus. Next base: position 35,814,530 of record CM045446.1, on the reverse strand, counting down.
CTTAGAAGTTTCATACATGATGAAATACCTCAAAGATAATATTCAGAGGAGATTTTTTAAGCTTTCATTAGCTGGCACTGACACTGTCAAGACTGTGACAAAGCAGTGAGACGGCTGCCTAAATGAGAGGCATTTTCTATGATGATGAACTGTCATTATCATTACACCCTCCATACAGAGCCAAGGACCCATTTTTGGAAACGTTACAAATCTCCGAGGCGGCGACGGCTGAGGGGGGGAGGAAAACACTTCACTGGTATGATATAATACTTGGAGGAGGTCGTGGCGTCGCGTGCCGGCAGAGATTGGTGACGGCGAACACAGAATAGCACATATTGGCAATCAATACACGCCGATAACTGATATTTGGAACCGACATGCAACAAAAGTTATATATTGACAGCGTGTGACAGCAGGAACCTGTCATTCATAACTAGACTACATCACTAATAGCTACTGGAGGGGGAATCACAGGGTACCTACGATACGATACGCGATACACCAGTGGTTCTCAACTGGTGGGTCGGGATCCAAAAGTGGGTCGCGAAGCCATTTTTAGAGGGTCGCAGAAGCATGGCCCCCCAGAAAAGTAGTGGTAAATAGTCTTTTATTTTAAAGGATGTGTTTCTTATGACACAGTTTGCTTTCAACAGCAGGATATTTAGTGGTGGTGACACCAGTAGTTGCTCAATATTAACCTCTAGATTTGGCTCTGCCAACTTATTGGAGAAAATTATGCTTAAACATGCCAAAAAATGAACCAAAATGTGCTCAGAATTTGTCAAAATGAGCCAAAATATACCCGAAACTTGGCAAAAGCGTCCAAATATACCAAAATTAGCAAAAAAATAAGCCAATTTTTTCCAAGGCTGTATCAAAATGTGTTAAGACGACATCCAAATAAACCTTCATTTGTTAACAGGAACAGAAAACTTCAAAAAGTTGGGTCGCAACCGTTATTAATAGAGACATAGTGGGTCCTGAGGCTGGACCAGCTGAGAACCACTGGGATACACGACTCACGATACCGATACTATCACGATACAGCGATACTACGATAATCGATGTATTGCAGGACGATCACATAACGATACCTCTGACAGAAAAGCACAAAACGCCTGTAAAAAGATTAAGTTCACCGTCTTTTCATGAAGCAAACAATGTGAAGAACAGGATGATGCTTTTATGAAAACGCACAGAGACACAGCAGGGCAGCAATGAAGACCGCTACACTCCACACTCACGGTGCTGGCGTTACAAAACTCCCATAATGCATTGCAGCACACAGTTTAGTCTTTGCGATGGGCTCTGCGATCGCTGCATTCATTTACTGCAATTTCAGTTTCAGTTTATTTGCCATTTGCAGTTAAAAACACCACATTGGAACAGAGGTTCAAGCAGCTCCAGTGTCCTGTCAGATCATTCATACAGACTCAAACAGCTGCCAGTCATCAATATATGATGAAAGTCACAGTAAAATGCTAATATATGACAAATATCGAGCAAAAGGGAAACGCCCTGTCAAGATGCTTTATTTAAAGACGCCACAGCTTGGGGGGAAGAAACTTTTCCTGTGGCGAGACGAACCACATTTAAAGGCACGATAGCGCCACCTGATGGTAGAAGCTCCAACAAGTCTTTAGCCGGATGTAGCGGGTTTGGTGTCACTTTCACAGGATTTGACACAAATTTGGACGAACCACATAACAAATACTGCCTACAGTCTTACCATAGGACTCTTACAAACACACTGACTGTAACTTGTCAATGTCCACATGCTCCATCACATAATGCCGGCGGCCCTCGGGGACGAGAAAGGAGGCTTTGTTTCAAACATTGTATTAACGGCTGTCAGTCGTTGTGGTGGTTAGCAGGATAATTATTTTGAGATCTGAATACCGTAATTTCCAGACTATAAGCCGTGACTTTTTTCTAACGCTCTGAACCCTGCGGCTTATCTAAGGGTGCGGCTAATGTATGGATTTTTAAGGGTGCCGCCAATACATTTTTTTTTTTGCCTGGTCACGTCAGACCAATGAAATCACCGAACAGGTCACAGTGGACCAATGAAACTGTTCGAATAAAATCATTTACGCGCACCAAATTCTTCAGATCAGTTATTTTGCGTTTCATGCACACACCCTCATCATGGAGGACGACGCTAATTCAAGCGCGGATTTGCTTCGAGGTGACAGTGAGAGCGACGACGAAAGAGAGACTGAAAAAGTGTGTGACGAAGAAATTCTGAGGCTGTTCTATTCCGACACCGAAGAAGACGACTTCAGTGGTTTTAGTGCGCAGGAGGAAGGTTACGACAGCGATGACTGACTTTTAATCAGCCACATTACTGCTGTGTTACTGCACTGTTTGGAAAAAAAGCATTTATTTAATAAAAAGTTTTTAAAAATCTGTAAATATCTCCTATTACAACATGGACACCTGCGGCTTATTGTCACGTGCGGCTTATGTATGGAAAATTTTCTTTTTCATTTTAAATTTAGTGGGTGCGGCTTATATTCAGGTGCGCTCAATAGTCCGGAAATTACTTGTGCACACACCCCCCGGCTGCCGTCGCCGCCGTGGTCGCAGCCACCACCGCAGCCTCGGCTTTACTCTACTGTCATGAAGCATCGTCTATCTCAGTCACTTACTGTGTTAATAAGTAAACAAATAGTTTTACTGGACGTCACTAGTCTCCTGCACGAGCCCAGAAAGCGGCTGATGCAGCCAAAGTTTCAAGTCATTAATGACGACTATAAACGTTGCTGCATCAGCCGCTTTCTGGGTCAGGAGTTCAGGATGGTGGCGTTGCAGGTGGGTTTGCATGTTGGTGGTGTCGCATGTGTGCTTTACTTTTGCAAGGCAGTTCTTGCATACAGTAGCGTTGCTGTCCTCCGTTATAAAGGTACAAACTCTTCTTCGGCCGATTCATTTCCGCTCCAGTCTCCCTCATTCATGTGATTAACGCCACCGTGTGGAGACATTAAGTAGTGACGCTGGGGAAATGGCGGCTGGCAGGGTTTAGAGCGCCTTATTATATTAATTAAAGTATGGATATTTGCCGCCAGCGTATCGATACGCATATCGCATGAGGAGTTTCAACGATATATCGCAGTATGGATATTTTGTCCCATCACTAACACCTATATATGGACAATAAAAATAGGAGTGATGACATTTGAGCGTCACGTGATGTTCTCCTGTTTACCAATCGATCGATGGATAGAGATCAATAACAGTTTGTCTCCTGCAGTTACATCCTCTGTTCACTTTTATTCCCCACTGAGGCCCAGATCCTGCTGCGTTATTTCCTTTTGTTATCCAGACTCTGTTTTAGGGTCATCTGTGGCTGCAAATGCTCACTCTCGCTCTCGCTGCGTAAACAATGGCTGTGATTGGCTGCTCCTCGTGACATGTAGCAGCCAATCAGGCAGCGCTGTGGGCGGGACATTGCTCCTTTGCAGCTATCTCTGCAAAGGAGCGCATTTCTTTATTTTGTGACGATCGACCAACAAAAATAGCGACACCAATAATTTAGAAATAACAAATCTGGACGTCAACAATCGGTCGGGGCGATAATCGATCAATCCGTAACACACAAATAGTGATGTTTCATGATCTGTCCGATATAATTCCTTTTCATATGGAGTTTAAAAGTGGCTTTACTGATTGGTTGCGCTATTTAAGTCTGATTTAGAAGCAGAACTGAAAGGACGTGGCTGGCAGAGTTCTTTATTTTGGATTTCGCAAAAAGACCAACGTCACCATGTCTCGATAATTTGAAACTTCCCATTTCAAATCCAAGGTTCGTGCAAAACCCTGAACCGTTTCTCCTTTTTATAAATAAGACTAAACTGGCTGGAGAACAGTATTTGATGGAGGTTGCAGCACACGGGCAAAACCAGAGACTGCAGGAACAATTAGTGACGTTTCATTTTCAGAAGGGGTTTAAAAGCAGCTCTGTTGCTTTGTTTCTGAACAGGTCTGATTCATGAGCAGGACTGGAAGGACGCGGCTGGCAGCGTTCATTCTACTTTATTTTTGATTGTGCAAAAAGAACAACTCCTGAATGCAGGCTTAGTGCGGATCCCCCGACTCTCTGGGAAGCAGCACTTTCAAGCCCCCCAGAAAAAACTGAAGAGTGCATTTGCTGAGGCTGATTTTCTGCCCCGTGTTTGGTTCTGCTAATGAGGACGACGAGGAGAATGAACCACAGCATTAAACATGTCACCCGGTGCAGCCGTGTGGATGACGGTTCTGAACCGACAGCCAGATCAGCGACGTATTGGAGGTTTTCTACCTCTGAATGACCAGTCGGTGTCTGGCCTGCCTGGATGTGCAGCTCTAATGCGGCCTGTTGTCGGTCGGCCGGACGCCGTCACTCTCCTCCCTCCTCTCGCCTCCTGCCAGAGAGGAAAAAGGCTTGGAAGGAGCCCGGAGCTGCAGCCATGATTGATGACACGCCTCCTCCGGTGCACACTTCCCTGCTGACGCACTCTCACACTGCTACACTTTTCAGCACTAATTGGGCAGCCCTCCCTGTGCATGTGGGGTCCGGGTCTAAGCCAGCCACCCACTCAGGGAAGAGTGTGAGGCTGCGATGAAGAACTGCCCACAAACCCCCTCCAGCATGTCAGCAGCACACTCGGCCTCTGTTTACTGTGTCGAGCACATTTGCCAGATAATATTGACAGAAGATGAGAGCCTCCCCTGTGGACTATTTTTAATCTATAGAGGGGGAAAAAACTGCCGTATAGAAAACATCATGAGTGAGACGCCCAACAATGACAAAGCAATACAATCCAGACAGCAGCCACTTGATATTCCCCAGGACGGAGCAGCGAGCCAAGGTGCCATCAGGCCCTGCATTGTTTGTTTCTCCTGACTTCATTACAGGCGACTTACATAACCTGTGATATGTGTGTAAAGCCTTTATGAAGATGGATATTAACTGACACCGTTTAGATTAAGTGCCTCGCTCAAGGACACATCAGCAGTATCCTGCACGCCAGCGTTTGAACTGACAACCTCAGGATCATTAATCCAGTTAGGGCTGCAGCAGAGTAAACAGAAGGCCGGCGTCCTTTAGAGGCGTCCGCTAAACAGCGCGGCATGTTCAGATCATGAATCCATCCACGGCGTCCTGTAATGCAGCGCCCGGCCAATTACTAAGCCTGCAAACCATATGGCCGCGAAGACATCTAATAACAGCCCGCTGCATGTTCTCTGGGTTCCAATGAAGGACAAAGGTTCAGCTTATGGGTTGAGAAATTGTTGCCGTGCGCTGGAGCATGACTGATCTGTGCAATTGGTGAGCACAAAGAGCATTATGCAGAAGCCCTCCTGAATAAATATACAGGATGTGCCTCTAAATCAGATTATGATATCGAAACAAGCCCAAAGAACCATTACTGTCATTTCGCTCTCCACAAATTCAATCTCCCGCCGCCTGCTCCATCAGCGAGCCCCTACAAAGTGTTGTTTTCTTTTGTTTCTAAATCCCTTTTCTGGTTCATTTTCTCCCCTCGCCCTCGTCTTCTCACTCGTTACTCTCCTCCTTTCATGTGCTGCTTTTATCCAGACGTAATTGTTAATGTTTAAGCGTCCCCGGGCCGTGAGACTGTATAATTAGGACCTGTCACTTCCTCCGCGGCGGAGTAAACCGGCGGAGGCCTCGCGGTGTCACGTCCGAGAGAAAATCACAAGAATCCCGATCGAGGAGGAGGAGGAGGAGGAGGAGGTGAAGATAATATGTAGAGAAGCCTTTGAATTCGCTCTCCGGCTGGGTTTAAGCAGAACTTTAGGTGGCTGCTTCGCTTCAGACAGGCCTCCTAGTTGATTAGCTGCTTCTAAAACCACTTATGTAAGCTTATAGCGTGAATTATTCTTATTCCGTTTTTAATCTCTACAAAGGAACGCCCGCATGAATTATTCATGCCGCTGTGTACAGTAACTCTCCTATTATTAACTCTGAGATAAAAAATACATCTATCCGCGGAGTAACTCAGTCGGTAAAAACAGCAGCCGAGTTGACGCACGGAGGAAGAGCACGCTGGAGCGATGGTGGGAAATAAAATCACTTCGGAGGAACTGGCAAGTGTCCATAAGAAACGCTCCAGATATTCACTCTGGGCTGCCAGATGGAGTCGGCAGAAACGTCTGCTCCGGCTCCGTCTTGCCACTAATTCAATATACGATGACAACTATACCGTATAAAAGCACACGCGAGTCGGATACAGGAATCAGTATTCTACTTTTGCGCGCTGACGAACAGCATTTCTGTCACTCGGGGTCGTTTTAAACAGCTACTCAATACTGTTCATGTTTCTCTGAAGGCTCTCCGTCCGTCGATCGTCGCGGTCGTGTAAATAAGATGTTCTTAAATAGCCGATAATACATCTGTCGACCCCAACGCTGCATCGGCAAACCTAACAGACTGCAAAGCATCACTTATTCCACCGGCCTCCAAACTCGCAAAGGAAGAAAACTTTACAGATAAGGAACTGTTTCAAAAGTTTGCAGGAATTTCCGCTTCTTTTTCTGACAGAGAGATTCAAATTAGAGCAACCAAATCTGAAAAAGTTCCCAGTGGCATCTTCAGAATCAGGTGCAATAATAACTTCGGTATATTTAATTAAGTCACGCAAAACTGTGCCTTCAGACGGTGAATATTTTCAGAGTTGCAGGCCCTTGAAGTGAATTTTTAATTTGCGCTGCTCCTTCCATCATTTCCGAGCCTCCTAACTTCTGACTGCAGACAGACACGTGGAACTTTCAGGGCTGAAAAACACATCGGAGTTCTGGTAAAAGCTGAAATCAAATTAATTTTACATTAATTCCAGGTGTCACTGATTAAAGATAAAATGTGGGTTTCGAAATATTTTTTTTCACAGAATGAGTCCTGTCTACGGACGATCCGTAAAATGATCCTTCCATTGTTTATAATTGTTCTGACCAACCACCTATCACACATGCTGATATGAGCCTTAAAGATTACCCAGAATGCACTTGTTAAAGTTTTCTCAAGCCTCATATCATCACACTGCCACCTCCGTGCTTCACTGTCAGGACTATGCATTCACTGTGGTGGTCCTGGTCACAAGAGACACAAAACAACCACAAATAGACTCAAAACAACCACAAAGAAACACAAAACCACCCTTAAAGTTTACCCAAGATGCACTTTTTGAAGTTTCTCCAGGCACCGTGCTTCACTGTCAGGACTATGCATTCACTGTGGTAGTCCCGGTCACAAGAAAAACAAAACCACCACAAATAAACATAAAATGACAACAAAAACACCCTTAAAGTTTACCCAAAATGCACTTTTTAAAGTTTCTCCCGCCAACATGCTTCACTGTCAGGACTATGCATTCACTCTGATAATCCCTGTCACAAGAGACACAGAATGACTACAAAGGGACACAAAACCACTCCGGAAAGTTGACCTAAAATGCACTTTTTAAAGTTTTCTCCAGCCTCATATCAGCTCACTCCCACATTCGTGCTTCACTGTCAGGACTATGCATTCACTGTGGTAGTCCTGGTCACAAGAGACACAAAACAACCACAAAGAAACTTAAAACCTCTCTTTAAAGTTTACCCAAAATGTACTTTTTCAAGTTTCTCCAGTCACTGTCAGGACTATGCATTCACTGTGGTAGTCCTGGTCAGAAAAGAATCACAAAGAAACACAAAATGACCACTAAAACACACAAAACCACCACAGACTAAATCTGTTTTCTGTTCATTCTCTCCATAACCAGCTGTGAGCATCAGTATTATGGGATGTATCGTAGTGCGAACAGTCAGACTGCAGCAGTTTAATGTCTATGAAACAATCATTGGTTCCCTTGATGTGTTTCTGGTTTCTGATAATTCACCAGAGGAAACTTTTAAAAAGTGCATTCTGGGTAAACTTTAAGGCTGGTTTTGTGTCTATTTTTTGTCATTTTGTGGTGGTTTTGTGTCTCTTGTGACGAGGACTACCACAGTGAATGCATAGTCCTGACAGTGAGGTACGGATTTGGGAGTGAGATGACGTTAGGCTTGAGAAAACCTTAAAAAGTGCATTTTAGGTCAACTTTCAGGGGTGGTTTTGTGTCCCTTTGTAGCCATTCTGTGTCTCTTGTGACCAGGACTACCACAGTAAATGCATAGTCCTGACAGTGAAGCACGGTGCCTGGAGAAACTTCAAAAAGTGTATTCTGAGTAAACTTCAAGTGTGGTTTTGTTTGTTTATGTGGTTGTTTTGTGTCTATTTGTAGTTGTTTTGAGTCTATTTGTGGTTGTTTTGTGTCTCTTGTGACCAGGACTACCACAGTGAATGCATAGTCCTGACAGTTAAGTATAGAAGTGTTAGGGCGATGATAAAATGGATGGACAAAACTTTAAAAAGTGCATTCTGGGTAAAATTCCAAGCTGATATTTCCTTCTGTGTTAAAATAATAGTTTTTGAGGGGATGAGAACACAGTGAAACAGAAAAAAACTGAATATCATCATGGCAAAGGTCAGAAACTTGGATATTAACGCAACGAAATATCAAAAATCGATGTATTAATGCACCAAAATGTCAAAACTGGACCTCACTAGTAAAAAACTTTAAAAAGTGCATTATGTGTAAACGTTGGGTCAATAAACAAGACAAATAAGAGGCAAAGGCAGCAAATCTAATGTAATTTAAAGATAATAAAAGTCAGGAATGAGCAGATTCGCCTGAGAAAAGTGCAAGATTACAAAAAATGTAGCGCAAACAACTTAAAATGTGCAAAGGATATTATTAATGCTAGTGTTTTTCAGCATGTGTGAGAGGTGATTTCTGATCCGAGCATCATTTTCTAGACACGATTCCTTCTGTGGCTACATAATTTTCTAATACAGGCGAATTAATAAGTGCAAAATTACCTGAAAATATTCTCAGTGTGAAGGTAAAAGTTTTGCGCGGCTGTATTAAACTCCCTTCCACTTACCTGTCATCTAACTCTCAACGCATCACACTCCTCTAAGTCTTACCTGAGCCTCCTACAAGGCTAAAGTATAACCGCGCTAAAGCGATCCATTTGGCAAATTTAAGTGTAATTTCAAAGCACCTGTCAGCACAATTAGTCTGAGTGGAACGCTTCCCCTGCTCAGCGGCTATAATGATATCTTCTTTCCAAATCAGATCCTCCTGTTGTCGTCCAATTTTACATTTCCCAGTCTTTGTGTAATTATTAGATGTTTTTTTTTTTTTAAACTAAGTCCTCCAGATAATTCAGCTGGCACTTCTTCTAAAAGAATTATGTTGTAATGAATAAAAAATAATGCATGTTTCAGACCGGCCTGCTGTCAAATTACAGGAGGAAATGTTTTGTTTTTCTCCTCACGTCAAGAGAAAATCTAATTTGCACTTCTTAGAGACTCTTTTCTGTACGGACGCTAAGAATCGGCCATTTTGCTCTCCTTGTATAGCGCCTCCGCAGGGCGTGTCCTTAATTTGTTCAATTCCGATTAATTTCCCCTGATTTTTCCACGTCAAAAATTCCCTCGTTTAGCTCATATCCCGGTGTGATCTTTGGGTAATGGCGACACACAATCAAAACCTGCGTCTCATGAACACCTCCGAAGTTCTGGCACCACCTTGTCGCAGACCTTCAGGTTTGATTCAGTCACTGTTGGCGTAAAGCGGGGAAGGTCTTGCTTCGCTGTAAACACTCCTGATTCGAGGGTTCCTCCTTTACAGTGATCTGTAGCACACGCCCTGAAAAGACTCCTTCATCACAGGAATGCCGGAGACGTTCGGTCCGTACATTCAAATCAAACGGCGCCGCTTCCACAAGGTGAGCTTTTATCCTTTGTTGTTTCTCAACGCTCGGCTCTGCTCTCTCAGCTTCGCTCTTAAACGGACGCCCACCTCGATTTAGAGTTCAGCCGCCTTCCAAATCACATACTTTTTACTTCAAGTTCGCGCTGCAGCTGCCTGTGTTTTGTAAGGGTAGTAAACTCCGACTATCACAGCCTCTCAGTGGTTCAAGCTTCTTTATATACGCTGGAGACAGAACACAACGATAATCCTTCACCAATCCCACAGTGAGGGAATCTGCATCGTTACAGCAGCAAAGGGGACAGTTCAAGCATTTAGGAAGCATCAAAATAAACCAAAAATATGCATTAGTACTAGCTCAGATTGTCCAAATAACAGTATAGCACATATCAATGGTTGGTTCAATCAACCAGAGGACAGATGGTGGAAGTGGAAAAACCATCCCTCAACAAGGGAGGAGGTCTGGACACCACCTATCTCTGATTTACAAGCCACCCTTTGGTCTCTACCAGGAGATTCAACACCTTAACCTCTAAGAACCAGAGTCATTGGCTAACAGTCCAGTGCGACTCCTAACGACTCCGATGACCCCAACCACTGTGGTTCCATCATGGAGACCATCTGAGTCCCACCTTTGGAGCTCCAACCAACCACCTCCACAGAGCTTCAACACCTGGGTTTCCCACCAGAGAGTCAGACCAGCCCAGTCTAGTCTGGACACTCATGAGAGGCCAAACATCTCCACAGACTTTCTACTGAGTCCAGCTGCCTTCCATTGAACTGCCCAGAGTGAGTATGACCTGGACGACTGAGAACATTCCTGACACACATATCAATGGTTCTGCAGATTCCTTCACTGATAGACGAGCCTTAATACTGCACAGTTTTGTCTGCAAGTAGAAAACATCAATATTGCACATCTGTAGAGCACAGAGTTTTAAAATGTACAAAATATCCACACTTCACAGCTGTGAATGCGTTGGTATGGCATCAGAAAGAAGTATAACTGTAAAATATGGTTTCTCTACTATGCTAACAACAGTAATACCACAGAATGAACATGATGTAGGTGATCTGATGGCTGGTTGTGAGAGGATTGTGTGGCCAGAAAAGCATGCCCGCTGCAAACTGTCAAATCCAACCAGTAGTAGCACAACTATTACTACTACTACTACTACTACTATAACACTTCAGGTACTACAGTTATTTAAATCAGTCCAGCGTGTTTGCTTGACAATGGAATAGCTCCTCGAGGCATCAAGAATAAACCTGCATTTCTGCATCCAAGCTGTTCTTTGAACCTCATCCTGCTGTAGGGGAAAAACAAAGGAAGGGAACAAAGGAAGAGTTTTGAGGTGTTCCTTCAAAGCAGCGAGGAGTGGAATGGTTTTAAAGGAACATTTGCATGCAGGGAGGCGAACATGTCATTAAAACAGATAAACCACCTCTGCAAAAACTGAGGTTCTCAGTACAGTAGGATGCTGCTTGGAGGTTGCTGTAGCGAAGGGGAGTCTGTATTGTAAGTGCACTATGGCTCAACAAACTGTAAAACATCTAGAAAACCTGTGTTCTCTACAAAGTAAATGTACCATAGATCAGCTGTAGTTCCTGGTTGTTCCACCAGGTGGAGCCTCTTACTGTTTAATACAGTAGAGACCAGAGGAGGCGTCACTCAGACTACAGGCAGTTCATGTTGGCTAACAGAGAGCATTGAGGGAGTTTAGCTAGCAACGGGCACCATGACAAAGACTTCTGTGGAGGTTAATGACCTCCGACAAACCAGAATCTTCTAGAACCTACATCTCAGCGGCATATGTGAATGATTACCGGTTGAAAACGTTGTTCTCTGACGGTAGCGACCAAAGGAGGCGACAACTCGGAAAACTAGCAAGTCTGTGTTTGCAAGCAGAGAGCATTGTGGGAGTTTAGCTAGCAACGGGCACCATGACAAAGACCTCTGTGACGCTTAATGGCCTCCGACAAATCAGATTCTTCTACTATATCCCAGTGACATATGCAACAGAGCCGACTAAACGACGAAAGTTATTAAAAAAATATGCATCCTTAGAGTCCTGCAGCAAACCTACAACAAACAAAACTACCTTTACATGACATAAACAAACAATCAGGCTTAGGTTTGTGCCGATGGATGTTTGCGATCAATCAGAGCATCCCTAATAGTACAAATATGGGAACACATCCTAAGAAGAACAGTTTGGTGATGCTTTAAGGTCTTTACCTTGATGTACAAAGCGCCCTGAGACGAACTTGTGCTGCGATTTGGCGTCATAAAAACACAATCAGGCTGAACTGAGTTGAACATTTCATCAGACCTAATGCACTCGTCTCCGTTCTCTCCACAGTTCTAATGCACATTACCGTCTAATGCAAAGCGCTCTGGACTGACAGCGTGGATGAGCTGCGCCTTATAAATACATTTTCCCAGCCGATACAGTCGAGGGTAAACAGAAGCATCAGTGTCAGCGATAGAGGACTGTACATTGAGTCACCTCAGGATGAATGTGAGTGTTTTCCCACTGCTTGTTTTAAATGATAAACACATCTGATGGAGAAATTGCCAGACAAGCCGTTCTGATAGCTACTCATTTGCAGCAGAGCAAGTTTCAAGAGCCCCTTCAAACCTCTGCACTCCTGTGTTTGTGGTCCACCGGCATCAGCATTAACGCAGCATAATAAAGCATCTGGCTCGGATATTCCCTTAAGTGAGCCGCTACATGCCACTGAAGTCATCCAGCACGGCACCTGTTTCACATGTAGCTTCGCCGGTAATGACGAACACGGAGCACAACGCCGAGAACCGAACCTCGCGAAACAAGCAGCACTGCAGAATCCTCTCTTTTGAACTAGCTGAGTGGCCCTGAGGTGGCCATGAAAACAAAGATGACAGGATTATCCTCTCTGGGGTTTGAAAAGACTACCCATTAGCAGCTGCACTGGCAAAAAACAAAAAAACAACAAAAAAAAAACGGGTGAATATTCTGAAATGAAAGTGACACTCAGCGCCGAGCAGAGAGGAAGGCAGCGGGGCATTGTGTTGGAATCAAAGACAGTGCCTGGATTGAGGTTTGCGGCAGAAAGCCATGGCCCACACACTTCCAAAGAAGACGACTGGCTGTTTCAGAGATTGCAGAAGGGAACTGCAGAAGCTGGAAACTGATTGCACGCCTCAGGGAGCTTCCATTGTGGCACATGACTGAGTCTAACGAAATACAGTAAGATGAAACAGCGTGCGTGTTAAATCCAACAACTGGCATGCACGTTCTGACATGACAGAGGTATGGGAGCTACATGTGCTGCATTATCTGCAAATACATTTCAGCCGCAGCTCCTAAAGCCGGATGCTAATTAGCTGGAAGCTGTAATCCCCCTTTTCATTACACTAACTGGGTGTAACACAGAGAGGAAGCACAGCCAGAACCTTCTGAGGTTGCTGCTGTGTTGTTCCATAAAGCTCGCGTGTAACTTTGATAGAGTTAAAGAGGCGATGTTTAAAACGCGTCCTGAGAGAAACGCCATCCTGTTTTGATCCGGAAGCTTCCAGCGTGGCTCTCAGTGATGCCAAGATCAGACTCGGAGGGTTTGAGATGCGCCGGCGGGGAGGCGGAGTGGACTCTTTATGCCGTTGCTGCAGCCTTGAACCGCGTTTACACGTGTTCATCAGCGAAGATCATGAATAATGCTAACGGCCGCAACTCACAGAGAGAAGGATGAATGCAAGGCACTTAAGGAAAAGCACAATTCCCATTCATATCAGAGCACAAATACTGCAGAGGATAAATATTAAACAGCCACATGTTGGGTGGGAAGACACAAACGCTCTGATTCAAATACATATTTAAACTGGTTTTTTATTTCTATATGTGATGCAAACCCGAGTAATCATGGGTGTTTTTGCGGTAAGTTAATATTTATACTCTGGGAATTGTTTTTTTTAAGTGCTTTATTCTTCTTTTATACGTCTCTTGGTGAATTGTGGGAGATGCAACATGTAAATCCTTATTTTAGGTGCATTATAACAGTGGTTCTCAACTGGTCCAGCCTCAGGATCCACTATGTCTCCATTAATAACGGTTGTGACCCAAATTTCTGAAGTTTGCTGTTCCTGTTAAAAAATTAATGTTTATTTGGGTGGAGTCTCAACACATTTTGATACAATTTAGGAAAATTTTGGCTTATTTTTTTGCTAATTTTGGTATATTCTGACGCTTTTGCCAAGTTTTGGGCATATTTTGACCCATTTTGACAGATTCTGAGCACATTTTGGTTCATTTTTGGGACGTTTTAGCGTAAATTTCTCCAATCAGCTGGCAGAGACAGATCTAGAGGTTAATAGTGGGCAACTACTGGTGTCACCACCACTAAATATCCTGCTACTGAAAGCAAACTGTGTCATAAGAAACACGTCCTTCAAAATAAAAGACTTTATACCACTACTTTTTTTGCCTCTGCGACCCTCTAAAAATGGCTTTGCGACCCACTTTTGGGTCCCGACCCACCAGTTGAGAACCACTGCATTATAAGACCAATGCAACATGAAAACGCTGCTTCATCACGCCGTTAACTCTTCATACATCCTGGACTGTGATCGTTACATTTCCTGCAGTCGATGCTGTTGACCGGAGTAAGCAGAGTAAAAATATTCTTTCTACGAACATTTTGTCAGATGCTTTTTGCCTCCAGGCTCAGATTTCTGATTTCTGCTTGACGAGAAGTTAACTTTTTGACACCTGCAGCAGAAACAAATAAAAGACACCTGAACATGTGGCTCCAGGAGGCAGAGACGTGGTTGTGGAGCCTCCACTGAGAAGGCGGTTTGTAATGAGGTTGTCTAAAAGCCTCCAGCCTCTTCCTGGAATGGCATAATTGATAATTTGATAATTAATAATTGATTGAACTCGACGAGTCTCGACCGCTGAATAAAACAGGACAGAACATCGCTAACCAAATACCGCCGAGCGCCGCCGAAGCTCCAGACGGCTCATCCATTACCGGCTGGCAGCTGATCACGACTGCGTTCGCCTCGGCTGCCTACCTTTAGACGCAATTAAGGGACAAAGAAGGGAAGAGATAAGCGGGGGAAAAGGTGAGCAGGGAGAGTCGGACAAACAGACAAAGACAGAGAAGTGTGGAGGAATCGACGCCCCTCTGTGAATAGCAAGAAGCCCCCCAGAGTCTAAAATTAGAATCCTAATGAGCGGCACAGATCCGCTGATGAATTTGCTTTTTAACATTAGCTCAGATTGAGTCAGCGAGGCTGGGAGACGCCCGACAGCCGATTCATGTCAAAGTTTTCCTCTGCACTTCGAATTAAATCATCTGTCTTTCTTTCAGCGGCAACAACGAAACCCTTCGGTGAAGAGCTGCAATCACACAACGAGGGTCTTCGCGACGGCCCAGCGCCGACTGTTGGACTCCATGTTCCTGTAATAAGTCAAGTGCAAGGGGGACCGCTTTAAATTCCACTTGAGCAGCTCCAGATTTTGTCCTCTTTAATTGGATTAGTCTACAGTAGCAAAGCATCCGTGCCATCTGCGTGACACAGCAAAGAGTTAATACACTGTCATGAATCTGCAATTAAGCAGTAAGTAACCAAAAGGGGCATTTGTCATGGCCGCCTTTCATCGGACAGAAAATTAAAGCTCCGCAGTGAAACACGCTTCGATATGTCGTCAGCCAGCAGAGCAGCAGACGATGGAGTATTAGGTTTACTGTGCATACCATGTTAATGAATCAGTCTCACAAATTGTTTTTACTAATCTCAACATGACACTCGCGCCGCCTTAACTCCTGACCCCTCCGGAAACAAAAGGTAGCGCCATTCCGAGTGACGCCGATCTGCCCCGCCGCCTCTTTCTCCATTTACTAATAATTACCAATGCAGACTCTCCAATTACCCGGCTCCAACAAACATTTACAGCAGACTGAAATCCACACACTCATTATGCAGATGACAGAAAGGGAAGAAGAAAAAAAAACAAAAAGCATAACCTGCTCACAGCGACTCCAATTAAAATTCTTTAGCCATGCCAACGCAGAACCAAATGAACTATGACAACACGAACCTCCTTTAGCTGCCGGCGTTTCACAATCAATTGTGTGAGACCAGCCATTGAGAACATATAAGTGAGATAACTGAGGTGCGAAAACAGAGATTGCAGTCAATATGTCTTTTTTATTACAGAGAATTTCCCTGATAGACGGTTTAAAAACACCGTCGAGACGTTTATAGAGACGTCTCATTAGGGATGATCGAATGTGATTCTGAATCTGAGGAATTAAAACCCACGAATGTTTAAAAATCCAACTTTAATTAGAGCTCCACTGTTTCTGAAATCAGGCTTTCCTGGAATAAAATTCATATTTCTCCAGATAGAAACCGTCTGTGAGCCCGAGATATAAGGCTAATGCTGAATTTCATTAAAGGACAAGCAGATACCCTCTACAAGGGGCTGAAATCCCCGTGGATTGTTTTAATTCACTGAAGGGCATCGCTATGAGATCCACGTGTCAACACTCCTGACTTATTATTCCCGCGGGTTCGGCCTTATGTTTACCTGAGCCTCCCTCCAGCCTCGACCCGGGCTCGCAAATAAAGATCCAGCATTGAAGATAATGTCATCAGCCCGGCTATCCTGAGGGAACATCTCCCATGGTGACGATTCAATCTCACTTCCACTCATTATAAATAGGTTTAATACATGAGAAACAGATTATCCCGGAGAGAAAGGGTGCACTGATCGAGTGTTTTTGCCCCCGATCAGATCAGAATCATTTAATATTGAATAAACGCTGATACCGAGTCCCTATCTGATTCCATTTTCCCAGATACCGCACACTTCTAGTACATTAAAGTTAATAGAAGCCATTCGAATGTAGATGCTGTGTAGCTTTGAAATGCATTAATAAAATTATATTCCACATCCAGGCTGTTCCTGAATGTTCCATAGGTGGTCCAGAACCTTATCGTAGGCAGCAGGGCTGGTCCTGAATATTCGAATATCCGAGTATTCGTGCGTTGTGGTATTCGAATAATGATTTTGATATTCGAATATTTGTGCAAGCCGACGCCGAGCGTCAGCGAACGGTGCCGAGTGTTGCCGAGGCTGTCGCTCCGGTGTGGTGTCACTCCACGTCCCGGCCGTTACCACAGAATATTCTAATATTCGCCGAATATTGGAGCCGAATATCAATCCATCCAGCCACCATCTATACACCGCTTAATCCTCTTTAGGGTCGCAAGGGGGCTGGAGTCTATCCCAGCTGACACCCTGGACAGGTCTCCAGTCTATCACAGGGCTACATATAGAGACAGACAACCAAGCTCACTCTCATTCACACCTACAGACAATTTACAATCATTAATTAACCTCAGCATGTTTTTGGACTGTGGGAGGAAGCTGGAGAACCCAGTAAGAACATGCAAACTCCACACAGGAAGATCCCAGGCGTCCTAACCGGGACGCAAACCGGGGATCTTCTAGCTGCTGACCACCGAGCCACCGTCCAGCTCTTTTTTAACCTCTGTTACGCCCAGCCTAGGGGACACTGAGCCTAACATGAATAGGCAACCCTCCCCTGGTCCCAAGGATGTCCGGCACACATCTGTCTCCAATAATTTACAGGGTTTATTTACAATTTGAGAAATGAAACAATAAATAGTAGATCAACTAAAAGCGACAGTGAGCAAACCAAAAGAAAAACAACACAAACTAATAAAAGGTGGCTGCTCACTGCGATCATTCCAAATCTTAAAGTCTAAGCAATCACTCTCCAAACTCTGTGTGCTGACGTGTCCTTTTCGACGGGGAAGATTGCCACGCCCTCCGACCCTCTGAACCCCGGACGAC
Organism: Dascyllus trimaculatus; assembly: GCA_024666655.1. NCBI lineage: Eukaryota > Metazoa > Chordata > Actinopteri > Pomacentridae > Dascyllus > Dascyllus trimaculatus. The sequence goes on along the minus strand of CM045446.1, from coordinate 35,796,859 downwards.
GTCACTTTCCCGACTTTAAATGGTGGCCCGTGTCATCCTGGCGTCCAATCGTCTTGCGGGTATGGCGCAGGCCTATTTGCATACCAAGTGGCATAATGACACAATCACACAGCACAGAGCAACACATATGTCTGCAGTCATAACACCTCTAAGAACCACAGTCGTTCACAAATGGCCCACTGTGGCTCGAACAACCCTGACCAGTGTTGCTCTCGACTGGCCTCATGCGACTCCGAGCGACTCTGACGACCCCATCGACTGTGGTTCCATCATGGAGACCATCTGAGTCCCACCTTTGGAGCTCCAACCAACCACCGTTAGTCACCGCTGGTCTTTGAAACTCCTCAACAGAGGTTCAACACCTGGGTTTCCCACCAGCCCAGTCTAGTCTGGACACGCATGACCTGATGAAGCCACTCGGATGCGAAGCCAGACTTTCTACTGAGTCCAGTTGCCTTCGATTGAATTGCCCAGAATGAATAAACAACCAAATGTTCCATTCAATGGGATAAAAATTAGTGCATAACTGAATAAAACATCTATAACCTTAAAGTTTTCTTATCTTTGCACACAAAGACCCCTTTTAAACAATGAGGTAAACTAGTTGGAGCAGTAATTAGCTTAAAGACATTAATAAAACCACCTTTAAATGTAGAGGAAAAGCTGATTCCTCGAACTCAACGTGGTCTGAACATGATTTCATTAGAAGCTGCCATTTCTGCTGAGTTGATGCATGATTTTTTAGAGGGCTGCTGTCTGACAAAGGCTCCTCCAGTCCAGTGGATGCAGAGTCTCTGGGGATCTTCTAGCTGTGAGGCGACGCTGCTAACCACCGAGCCACCGTGCAGCCCGGATCCGATATCCAAAGCACAGATATTGCTATTCTGACCAGCCCTAGTAAACAGAGGATCAGGCTGAGGTTTGTGCCGATGCTGATCAGTTAAATACTCCCTGCCGGTGAGGTAAACATAATTTGGGCTGAACGCTGCAGAGAAATGCAGGACTCCTCAGTTTACCAGAAGCCCACTAGAGGTTGAGATGTTTTTCACGCTCAGCAAAGTGCACCATCCCTCTGACTCCAAGTCCTTTTCACCGCTTCGCCATCACTCAGGCTTCAAACTCTGCTGTCAGCAAGTTTTCCCTGCAACCCGCTGACACACGGAGGCCGGCTTACTTACCGACTCGCCGCCGTGCAACCGAGGACGAGGTTACGCAATGTTGTCAGGGTAGCACGGCTAATTACGGCGGAACACGAGGAGATGCTAACTGATTGATTAAGGATTTTAATTGAAGGGGCTCTGAGGAATCGTTTCTCCGTGTGATGAAAGGCGGCGGGGGTTGGCGTGCGATTCGGCTGCACGGCGCTCGACAAAGAGCTGCCGGAAACAAATTCACCCTGCGAGGGCCGTCAGACAGAGCAGCTTAATCTCCCTGCATGTGAAGAACTCCACATATCTGGGGGAACATGCACAGAAAGCGGCGTTGCTTCTGATTCAGCCTGCCGACAATCAGAGCTTAAGCAGTCCCTGAGAACTCGCAGGTTTAAAGCATTCACGGTGGTGGAATGAACGCACCAGTAAATAACAAGTGGGCAGATCGCGGCCTGGAGTATTGATAAGCCAACCTTACAGTAAAAACAGAGGAGTCCCCCCACGCAGGAGGCGCACACTTCAGAGAAACCCAGCTTCCAGTAACTCCTCTTTGAAATTGCCCGTAAGATAACCCGTTATTGCCTCCCTGCTCTCTGTCTGTCAGGTTTAATTTTGGGGCTTATAGCTTTCTCACAACACAAAAACACTCCTCCGAGGTGCTCCTGTGGAATTATTGCAATTACGTGGACGCTCAGAGCTGGGGATGGGTAAAAGCTCCATTTTCCACCCCAAACCATCCCCCCCACCCCCCCACCATCCCCTGTAATTGTAGTGATTATACGAGTATTAGAAAGATGCCTCAGAAACCCTAGCATAGCATCTATTTCCCTCGAAGGATTTACCTTGAGAATGCATTTCCATTTAGGCTTTAATTCACCGGGGCACTCAATCACTTTAGCGCTAATTGAAATATATTAGAAATAGAAATGCTTAATTTTTAGAAAGTACAATGATTTGACTTGGCTGGCAAATGACAGCCATGAACGTAATCCATTTGGAAATTGTTTATAGTGTGTAAATCTGGCTTTTTAATGCATGTTAGCCCGCCCCGCTGCATGGTTAGGTGACAAATCGTGGCATGTGAAAAGCTCTGGCAGCGTCCTGGAATCTGCTTTGTGGGGAGCCAGGAGTAAGTGGGTTGTCTTACCTCCCAACGCGAGATTGGGCTCAGTTTTAAATAGACTCTGGCGCTCAGTTTGTCGAACGTATCTGACTGAATAACTGGGGCCTGAATGTAATCTTCAAAAAGCATTTGATTTATAAAAAGAAACCGTCTTTCTACATTGACAAAAAACAGCTTCACACGTTTGTTTCTCATCACTGAGCATCAGTTTCTGTTTACTACCAACAGCCTTGATTTTAAAAAATGCTTGTTTTAGGCACAACTTGTTTTCAGAACCACTTCCTGCACGCTGCTGACAAACACAATATGCAGAATGGAAGCGGGAAATCGTCCTGATTTGCAAGTTTAGGCTGTTTGTGGCTTCGGAGAACAGAAGTAAACAAGCTCGGCTAACGTGTAGCATCTCCTTGTGGTTTTAAAAAAAACTGTGGATCATTTCGCTGAAGATGAGCATTTATCTGCCTGTCAGACGATTAAAAGGGACCAGGTTCATCTGGGTTTAGTCGTATAGCTTCACTGTTAATGCAAATGTGAGTTTTGGCTGCTTCTCCTTGCTTTGGAGGCGCAACGTAACACCAATCTGGGTGTATTTAAATCAAACTTTGGTCCCTGGTTTGGTCATATTGTCAGCATTTCTCCCTATTTAGTCACTATATAGTTTGAATAGATGCTTCAAATATTATCTCATATCTTCTGTGTCATACATACGGTTTACAATAGAAGCCAGCAAAGATTTGATGGTGTGAAATCTGTGCATAGTTGAGTAATGTTGTCATGAAGCCCTAGAAATCAGTGCTGTTAATATTCCAGCATTGCATTTTGGGACACAGTAGCAGAGGCGGACTGGTTCAATCCATGCTGAGGGATTTTTTATGAGTCAGTACCAGATTCGGCTTTTCTTTGCATGATGAATTCTACATTTTGGCCGCATACGTACGTACTCTTAGTGTAGTAGGTTATTTTGAAACTCAGTCAATGCAAACGGAGCGTCATACCGGAGTTGGCAGGTCCACATACTAGAAAAACTGCAATGTTCTAGCGCCTCAGCGACGCTCAGTAGCATTCGGCGAAGTGCTACAGCCTCGGCAGCGCTCGGCGATGCTCGGCAGCGTTCGGCAGTGTGCTACAGCCTCGGCAACGCTTGGCAACGCTTGGCAACGCTTGGCGACACTCGGCAGCGTTCGGCAGTGTGCTACAGCCTCAGCAACACTTGGCAACGCTTGGCGACACTCGGCAGCGTTCGACAGTGTGCTACAGCCTCGGCAACGCTTGGCAACGCTTGGCGACACTCGGCAGCGTTCGGCAGTGTGCTACAGCCTCTGCAACGCTTGGCAACGCTCGCCGACACTCGGCAGCATTCGGCGGCATTCAGCGGCACTCAGCGGCGCCCACGAATATTCGGATATCAAAATTATTATTCCAATACCACCAGAATTTTGGTGCAACATCACTACATTTTGGCCGCATACGTACGTACTCTTAGTGCCGTAGGTTATTTTGAAACTCAGGCCATGCAAACGGAGCGTCATACCAGAGTTGGCAGGTCCCCATACTAGAAACACTGCAACGTTCTAGCGACGCTCAGCAGCGTTCGGCAGCGTACTACAGCCTCAGCGACGCTCAGCAGCGCTTGGCGGCGTGCTACAGCCTCAGCAAAGCTCGGCAACGCTCAGTGACACTCTGCAGCCTTCGGCGGCACTCGGCGGCGCCCACGAATATTCAAATATCAAAATTATTATTCGAATACCACCACAACGAACGAATATTCAGATATTAGAATATTCGGGGCCGACCCTAGTATATACATATTTTATATTTTTTAATCTTTTTGTAGGGTTTTAACCACGAATATGTAAATTACTCAGGTAAAATCACACCATAAGTAACATTTTTGGGGTCTTAACCTCAGTTTTTACACTTTTAAGGTTAATTTTGTGACACCTTTTCACTGGACCTGGTGGTTTGTGAACTGAGCTTGTAACCGGTGGGTCACTGGTTTGAGTCACCACCACTGTGGGCCCCCGAGCAAGGCCCTTAACCCCTGACTGCTCTTAGTATGTATAAGGGTTAACTATAAATAGGATGGGTCAAATGCAGAGAAGGGGATCAGTAAAGGTTAGATTATTAGATTACTGGAGGACATTTTGTCAGCTGACTTTTTTTAATCTTGTTTATATGGCTTGTTGTTGAGGATATCATTTATTTGTTTGAATTCGTTTGTATTTGTCCTATGATATGGTTTTCCAAAGATGACATACGAATTAAGTTGCTATTATTATTATGCATATCAGAAGGGGCGGGACTTGTTACCCTGGTAACCGAGAAAATGGAGGACAAGCTTCAAACGTGGGTCGTATTTTAACCTAAACCAGTATATTTTTCTGAACCCTAACCAACATATTTTGCCGCCTAAACAAGCTTCTAACATGCAGGATATTTTTTCTGAAACTAACCACGTAGTTTGGTGTCTAAACCGACCCGGAGAGCAAAAGGAAACTGAATTCTGAAACTGATCAAACCCTGTTTTATGGATGGAAGTCCAGTCGTTAGTTTTCACTTCCATCCTCTCCTCATGCAGACTTTAAACTTCAAACTGGACGTCGCATTCTTTTTCTACACAAATCAACGTTTTCCCTTAAAAGAAAAAGAATCCAGAGCTTCGCGCAGAAACATGAACCCGTGGAGGCGTCGTCGTTGTTCTCATCGACGGCTCCGCCACTTCGCTCGCTTCCGTCCGGCGGAGATTAACCTGCTCCCGGCGACGCTCTGAATGACTGCTTAAAACAAGTCGTGTCAGACTCGAGTGCTTCGAGTGGCTGCTGTGGAGGAGGTTAACCGCAGGTCTTGGAGGAGGCAGGTGCTGTGAAAGCCTTCTTAACCTCCCACATGTCACCTTGGCGACTGGTTTCCATCCACGCTGAAGCACATCCGTTATAAATGGAATGCCGGGGTAATGAATCTGATAAATACTTTAGTGCGGCCAGCTTCCCTCTGGGCGACCGGAGATACACGAGGCCCTACGAGGTGCAGACATTTTGGGATAAAACGGCTTTAGCAGCTCCTTTTCTACACATCCAGTGTTCTACGCTGGTCTATCGTCGACCCAAACCCTTGAACCTGAGACCACGCCGAGCATAAGGCCTGCGAAGGAGAGCAGGACTGTGCTGACAGCAACACTGATCGCATTAAAACGTGCGGCGCAGCAAACAGGATTTGGCCGTTTAATTAACAGCGACAGGCTCAGGTGTGTCCCCAGATGTGTCATCAGAGGCAGGCAAGGTTTTCACCCAAACGAGCGCCTGAAACTGCTGATATGTGGCGGCTAACTGATGTGTTCGGCCGCCCGACAAAGCAGCCTCGCTTATGCTTTTTAACACAAGTGGCTGTGGCCTAATTAAAAAAGTGCTGAAGCGCAAGAAAAAGGCGAGGCGCGGCGTCAGGGTAGTCAACAATGCCAGCTTTAAATCGTGTCCTGTGGAGTTCGAAGCGTCGCTTAATATTCCTCCATCTCGTCTTAGCGGCATCTGCGGACGCCGAGCCGTTTAAACTACATCTTGTCTCTGGCACAAATGGTAAATGTCAAGACCTTTCAGAGCCATAATAATGACACAGTTGAGGAAAATGATGCATGGCAGCGTTTTTTTTGTCCTGGATAAGACTGGGAAACACAGCTCCAGCACAATCATGTACAGACAGAAAGGATTTTCATCAGCGGCCCTGTTGACGCGAGGCAATGATTTTAGATTTATACGAATACCAGACTTTCAAACTAGTGACAGGTCAATTTTGCACCATTACAGAGGCTGAGGCCGGTGGGCGCAGGCCTTATTTTGTGGCTGAGGGCCAGCTGTCAAACTAAATAACAAAAATAAGCCGGGATCATTGTCTTATTCTGTGTACAGCCGCGCTCCTGTTTATTTGTCCTGCTGCCGTTCTCTGCCTTTGCACAATGCAGAAAATGCAGCTTTACAGCGAAACCCGTGTATCTTTCGTCTCAGAATATCATGCATATTTCATCGATAAAGGCAGAACACGAGGCTAAAAGGCAGATCTGGTTGTAAATTGGAACCACGGGGCCGTGCAAGAGTGCAGAAATCTTCTGTTTCTGCATATTTCTCACATTTAAATGCTCCAGATCACCAAAATAATACTTATATTTATTGAATATTAGACAGAGAGAACCCACAAAACACAAAATGCTGTTTTTAAATGATGATTTACTGAAAACCTGTATCATCCCTGTGGAAAAGTAATTGCCCCCCTGAACCTAACACCTGGTTGGTCTCTTGGCAGCAGCAGTTAAATGTTGGTTCCAGCTTGTGATCAGTCTTTTCCATCACCATGGAGGAATGTTGGTCCACTCTTCTCTGGAATAGTTTTAATTCAGTCACATTAGATGGTTTTAAATCATGAACTCCCCTTCTAAGGTCTTACCACAGCATCTGGATTGGATTTAAGTCCAGACTTTGACTCCAGAACCTTCATTCAGTTCTTCCTGAGCCCCTCAGAGGTGGACTTGCTTGTGGTCTTTGGGTCTTTGTCTTGCTGCATGAACCATCAGTGTTGAGCTTCAGGTCATGAACTGATGGTGGAGATTCTCCAGGAGGATTTTCTGATAGAGAGCAGAATTCATGGCTCCAGGTCCTCCAACCGTCACACTACCACCACCATGGTTCACTGTTGGTAGATGTTCTTCTGGTGGATGCAGTATCAGCTTTACTCCAGATGTAACGGACCCACGTCTTCCACAGAGTTCCCCCTTTGACTCATCAGTCCACAGGATATTATCCAAAAGTCTTGGAGCTCATCCAGATGAACCTTTATGTTGTTTTGGTCAGCAGTGGTTTGATCCTTCAACTCTCAATGGATCCATTTCCTCCCAGAGTCTTCCTCACTGTAGAATCATGTAGAGCAGTGGTTCTCAACTGGTGGGTCGGGACCCAAAAGTGGGTCGCGAAGCCATTTTTAGAGGGTCACAGAAGCATGGCCCCCCAGAAAAGTAGTGGTATAAAGTCTTTTATTTTAAAGGACGTGTTTCTTATGACACCGTTTGCTTTCAATAGCAGGATATTTCGTGGTGGTGACACCAGTAGTTTCCCACTATTAACCTCTAGATTTGGTTCTGCCAGCTTAATGGAGAAATTTATGCTAAAACGTCCCAAAAATGAACCAAAATGTGCTCAGAATCTGTCAAAATTGGCCAAAATAGACCCAAAAACTTCGTAAAAACGTCCAAATATCCCAAAATGAGCAAAAAATAAGCCAAAAATTTCCTGTGTTGTATCAGAATGTGTTGAGACTCCACCCAGATAAACCTTAATTTGTTAACAGGAACAGCAAACTTCAAAAATTTGGGTCTCGACCGATATTAACGGAGACATAGTGGATCCTGAGGCTGGACCGGTTGAGAACCACTGATGTAGACGGACCTTAACTGAGGCCAGTGAGGTCTGCAGGTCTTTGGATGTTCCTCTGGGTTCTTCTGTGACTCCTGGATTAGATATGGATGCTCTTGGAGAAATGTTGGTGGTTGGTCCACTCCTGGGAAGGTCCACCACTGTTCCATGTTCCTCCATTTGTGGATAAAGTCTCTCACTGTGCTTCTCTGGAGTCCCAGAGCCTCAGCAATGGCTTTGTAACCCTCCAGACTGATGGACGTCAATGATTTTGCAACTCATCTGTTCTTGGATCTCTGCTTTCTGAGACCCTTTAGCTGCTTCACAACACCAGACAGGTTCTATTAGTGATGTTTAGATCCAACAAGCCTGGTTGTGATCATGTGCAAGTGTGGATGGTGGAACTGAACCCAACTGATGAATGAATTAGATAGATTGGTAGATAAGGGGGCAATTACTTTTTCATGTAGGGCAAGATGGGCTTGAGAGCATTTTTCCATTTCTTTGTCTTACATTAAAATTAGTTTAATGATCTGGAACATTTAAATGTGACAAATATGCATAAATAGAAGATTTCTGTAGGGGGCAAACACTTTTCCACGGCGCTGTATGCAGTAGGGACCTATTCTAACAGCTTCATCTGCAGACATGAGCTCTTTGCTGTTGATTACTGCTGCTTATCCATGTGGAAGAGGCTGCCACTGATACCGTGTGTTTCCTGACAGCGCTGGGAAACTGTCTTTTCATCCGGCTGTCCCCCTCAAACTCGCAGCCAGATGAGTCATTTACTGGGGAGAGTCGAGGTTTATTCAGCCGCATCCAAATGACACCAGACCTGTAAAAGGATGTGGGAAGAAAAAAGGGGGACGTCTGGCTGCTCCAAACAACGAGGCTCCAGCGTGTGACAGAAAGCCGAATGCATGACTTAAATGCAGATGCAGAATCGGGGAATCAGCAGCAGGGCCGCTATAAGGATCGAGGAGGTGGGGGAAATTAACGAACGACAGCAGACGCACCTCCGGGAGCCCCTCCATCGTCCAGAGGCAGAGACTAATTACGAGCCTCTGGGTTAGTCGGCGTTTGCTCACATTTTTAGCCGACAGTCGCGGCAGAAATTGCCCTCCACCAGTCGAGGGCCTCGACGGTGGAGCCACCCGACAAACAGCCGCCGCTATCAGCCCCTGGAAGAGATGATTCATGCTTCGATGCCTGGAAACCACAGAGCCGAGCCTCCTTGTGGTCCGAGACAGAGGAGGGTCCGTGTACGTCGCGGCCATTCCTTTTCTTATTTTGAGATTTCAAAATAAAAGCGAAAAATAAACCGTTTCCCATTTTTTTCAGTGATAATACAAAATGAAAAATGGAAAACGGCCCTAATTCATTATCCATTATCCGATTTAATTAGATGTGTTTGTAAATGGATATTAAAATTAAAATACACCCGTCTGACTTCTGATGAGGAAGGATCTGGTATCTAAAGCTCCAGTGTTAGCTCACTGTTAGCAGACCTTGCTGTGTGCCGTGGCCTGATGAAGACCCACTGTGGGGTCCAAACGTTGCTTGGCTCACATTGTTCACTATTTCACAGTGGACTTTTCACCAGCTAAAGTAACAGAAAACCTCCAAACCTCCCCAAAAACATCCCGAAAAGCAGCCGAACGCTAGCGTTTAAGTGCTAGCAGTGGAGCTAGCGGCACCACAAGGTCCCTCCAAACATTTACAAACACATCTAATTAAATCGGATAACGGATAATGGATAATGAATTAGGGCCCCTTTTCTGTTTTTCATTTTGTATTATCACTGAAAAAAACGGGAAACGGTTTATTTTTCGCTTTTATTTTGAAATTTCAAAATAAGAAAACGAATGGCCGCGACGTGCATAGACCCCTGTGGAAAACTTATTTCTCTATTTCCGGTTCGTTTTGGCTCCGTGACCCGTCTGACTTCTGAAGAGGCTAAATGGCGGACCTAGCGATTTAGCGCTAGCTCCGACGCTAATGCTAAATTGCTACTTTGCTTTCTGGCAAAGCTAAAGTAACAGAAAACCTCCAAACCTCCCCAAAAACGTCCCGAAAAGCAGCCGAACGCTAGCGATTTAGCGCTAGCGGCAGAGCTAGCGGCACCACAAGGTCCCTCCAAAGGGACAAATAAACCCCACGCTGGTGAAAAGTCCACTGTGAAATAGTGAACAATGTGAGCCAAGCAACGTTTGGACCCCACAGTGGGTCTTCATCAGGCCACGGCACACAGCAAGGTCTGCTAACAGTGAGCTAACACTGGAGCTTTAGATACCAGATCCTTCCTCATCAGAAGTCAGACGGGTCACGGAGCCAAAACCAACAGGAAGTAGAGACATAAGTTTTCCACGGGTGTATTTTAATTTTAATTTCCATTTACAAACACATCTAATTAAATCAGATAACAGATAATAGATAATGAATTAGGGCCCGTTTTCCGTTTTTCATTTTGTATTATCACTGAAAAAAACGGGAAACGGTTTATTTTTCGCTTTTATTTTGAAATCTCAAAATAAGAAAACGAATGACCGTGACGTACACGGACCAAGGAGGCCTTCATCGAGTGTTTCTGTGACGACGGCGTTCAGGAATCAGATGCAGAGCAGAGTTCATCGGGTCAACAGGTGGAAGAAAAGCAGAGCTCAACCCAAAACAAGCCAGAGAACGTTTCCTCTGAATAAGCCGCTAATTAACTGCAACGAAAGCATCTCCAAAATATTTCCACTATCCATTCTCTGGGTTTCAAGACGGTATTTACTGAGGTGATGACCTTTGCTGCCGGAGAGTGAGTGTTGCCTGATTCAGAGGCTGCGAGGCGACTTGTTTATCGAGCTGATGTAGCGCAGGGATAATCTCTGGCCCAGTAAAGCATCAGGATTCAGGCAAAGCTGCTGATCACAGCCAGCCCGGACCGACACCAGGGAACCAGACGGCCCGTTTAAGAAGGCGGTCGGAGGTGAAGCCTCGCTGAAGGGGACGGCGGTCGGGCGACGTGATGAAAACAGCGAGCCAGCCTCCGTTGTTGCCGCGGTAATGCTGCGACGAGCGACGCAGATTGACCCTCGTCACCGTGCGAATAAATCCGGTGACCTTAAGCCGCAATCAAGTGTGAGACAACTAAAAGCCGAGCTGAGTTTGGACAGTCGGCTGCTCTGTATTCAGGTCGACGCCCAGCACCTCAGAGTCAACATCCACAGAATTCATATTGAAATGGGGCCGCCGACCCCTCGGCCTCCCCTCACAGCCGTCAGAGCGGATATTTGATATTGGCAGAAGCAGATATCATCGCGGCCGTCCGAAGCCTTGGAAGGTTTCCTCTGTGTTTTGTGATTTTCTCATGAAGAAATGAAACAGGAACATTTCAGCAATTACAGAGAACTGCAGCTAAATGATCTCCGTATAGAAGCGACAGGCTGCTCGTCAGACTCAGATGTTTCATTTCAGCGGCGACAATGCGAAGGCAAATTGACTCACACATCATCCTGCAAACTTCTGCTGCTGCTACAGAAAGAAAACTTGCCCGGCTCTCATTTTCCATAACTAATCAACAAGAGGAGCCTGTCTGAGAGAACAGAGCAGCAGAATTACCTCCTAGTTTTCTTACTTTTATGTAGAAGACAGCTCACTGACCCGCAGGATCCACATGTGCAAAGCAAAATGAGCAAAGAACAGCAGAGAAACACTGAGACGGAAGATCTGATTGCAAAAAAACAAATCATTCCAGCTACAGAAAGAACCAAAGACAGATTCTCCAACACTCAAAGCAGCACAGCTGATATATGTTGAACCACCACAGAGCTCTGTACGACCACCGCTAAGCTGCAGCGATTAATCAATTAGATAACAACCATTAAATCATTCACCAGCTCTTCTGATGACCAGTTCATCAGTTTGAGTGATTTTTACAGAAAAAAACTCTAAATTCTCTGATTTCAGCTTCTTAACTTTAAACTGATTGTTGGACAAAACCAGACATCTGTCAGCTCAGACTTTAGGAAACACTGACACCAACATTCTTCACCGTTTTCTGACCAACCAACTAATAAATCAGTCAACAAAATAGCAACAGCTAACAGTAGCCTAGCCTAGCCTTGCTAATGCTATATTCATAATAACTTATGTTCAGCATCATCTGATACGGCAATAAATGATTAAGCAGCTGTTTAACGTGTACAACTAACTGTGTAAAAGGCTAGCGACTTCACTTTATGTTAAGCTAATAATGTAATGCTATATTAGCTACTAGCTAGCTTGAATCCTCTGCTAGTTTTGGTTAAACGTCACCGCTTACTGATGGTTTTATGTTACTTTTACATCAGGAATTAAAATATGAGTGATAAAACAGCTATAGTGAAGTCATACCTTTAGTTCTAGACGCATTAATTCTAAATTAGTTTCCTAAAATATCTAAAATAGTTTCTGTAGCTGCGTGTTAGCTAACTGCTCTGTAGCAGTTCAAGCAAGGACAACATATTCTGAGATTAAGGTTAATATCTGACATAACTAACTAGTATTGATCAGAATGACTGGTGAGGTTAAATCCCCCCTGAGGGTTTCCATCTATCTCTGATCAATATTTAACATTCAGTTTTATGAGAACAAGACTGTAGTTGTGACTTATTTACAGTCTAAACCCAGAAAACAGAAACCTTTAGGGAACATTTAGGGAACCTTTAGGGTTTTCGTAGAATATTACAAGAAACTTGCATTATTGTAAACACGATCCACAAGACAAAAACCTTCAGGGAACGTTCCCTGAAGGTTTTAGTTTTGGTAGAGGTTTACAAAGGAAGTCACAGTTCGTTTTTAATAAAAACCTTCAGGGAACCCTCAAGGAACGTTCCCTGAAGGTTTTAGTTTTGGTAGAGGTTTACAAAGGAAGTTGCAGTTTGTTGTTAATACGGTCCAGAAAATAAAAACCTTCAGGGAACCTTCAGGGAACCCTCAAGGATCGTTCCCTGGAGGTTTGTTTTTTGTAGAGTTTTACACAAGTAGTCCACAAAACAGAAACCTTCAGGGAACCTTCAAATAACATTCCTTGGAGTTTTTTTTTTTACAAGAAACTTGCATTGTTCAGTCCCAAAAGCAGAACTTTCAGGGAACGTTCCCTAAAGGTTAGTTTTTGTAGAGCTTTACAAGGAAGTCACAGTTTGTTGTAACACAGTCCAGAAAATAAAAACCTTCAGGGAACCTTCACAGAACGTTATCCAAAGGTTTGTTTTTGTAGAGTTTTCCAAGAAAGTTGCAGTTTGTTGTTCAGGGAACGTTCCCTGAAGGTTTCCTCTTTTCTGGAGAGTTCATTGAAGGGTAGCGTTTTATATTTTTCACATTTTTGTTTTAGAAGAAAGTTGCATTTTGTAAATACAAACTGTCAGGGAACCCTCAGGGAACGTTCTCTGGAGGTTTGACGTTGCAGTTTGTTGGAAACAGAGTCCACGAAACAGAAACCTTCAGGGAACGTTCCTTGTAAACTAGTTTTTGCAGAATTTTACTAGAAAGTCACATTTTGTCGAAGAATAGTCCAGAAAACAGAAACAGGAACGTTCCCAGAAGGTTTCCTAAAGGTTTTTCTCTTTTCTGGAGAGTTTTGCGTGAAACTTGCACTTTGTCGTAAACACAGTCTAGTAAACAGAAACCTTCAGGGAACCTTTAGGGAACTTTTTTTTTGGGAGGAATTAAAAAGAAAGTTGTCTTTTATTCTAACACAGCCAAGAATACAGAAACCTTCAGGAAACCTTCAGGGAACGTTCCCTGAAAACTAATTTTTGTAGAATTTTACTAGAAAGTTGCGGTATGTTGTCAACGCGATCCAGAACCATCCAAGGAACCTTCTGGCAATGTTCCCTGAAGGTTCCCTAAAGGTTTCCTCCGTTCTGGAAAGTTTTACAAGAAACTTGCAGTTTGTTGTAAACAGCGTCCGGTAAACACAAACCGTCAGAGAACCTTTTGGGAACGTTTCCTGAAGGCTAGTTTTTGCAGGAATTAACAAGAAAGTTGCCCTTTGTTCTAACAGAAAGCAGAAGCCCCAAGAAACCTTCAAGGAACCTTCAGGGAACGTTTCCTGAAAACTTTTTTTGGCAGAATTTTACTAGAAAGTCGCGGTTTGTTGTCAACATGATCCAGAACTATTCAGAGAACTTTCTAGCAATGTTTCCTGAAGGTTCCCTGAAGGTTTCCTCTGTTCTGGAGAGTTTTACAAGAAACTTACAGTTTGCCGCAAACACAGTCCAGTAACAGAAACCTTTAAGGAACCTTCAGGGAACGTTCCCTTAAAACTAATTTTTGCAGAATTTTACTATGAAGTGACGGTTTGTTGTCAACATGATCCAGAAACGTCCAAGGAACCTTCTGGCAACGTTCCCTGAAGGTTCCCTAAAGGTTTCTTCTGTTCTGGAGAGTTTTACAAGAAACTTGGAGTTTGTTGTAAACAGAGTCCAGTAAACACAAACCTTCAGGGAACCTTTCGGAACGTTTCCTGAAGGCTAGTTTTTGTAGAAATGTACAAGAAAATTGCCTTCTGTTCTAACACAGCAAAGAACACAGAAACCTCCAAGGAACCTTCAGGGAACGTTCCCTGATGACTAGTTTTTGCAGAGTTTCACAAGAAACTCGCAGTTTGCTGTCAACATAGTCCAGAAACATTCAGGGAACGTTCCCTGAAGGTTCCCTGGAGGTTCCCTGAGGTTTCTGTTTGCTGGGAATTTGTCCACCTAAAGATGCTCCCTGTGCTGTTACATAATACATGAACATTTAAACTATAGACGTGTTTAAAGGGAACTGGACGGGTTTGTTCGGGTTTAAGGAAGAAGCATTAAAAGCCTCCAGGCTGAGTTTCCCTCCAGATTCCTGAATCCGACTCTGATGAAAACCTGGACCTGGACGTTGTTTCTCAGCGCCCCGGACCAGAACCACACCCATGACAATTAATCTGGCCTTAATGGGCAGATACCTGTGGGGGAGGAGGACGGGGGAGGACGGGGGAGACTCAGACCCACAGCGACCACACACACTCGGCTGAGCTGCTTTTCAAACTGCGACATCACCGCGGAGCGATGCGCAGCGCTGTGCGTTAAAACGGCGCATCCAGCCAACAAGCGCATTACATAAGCAGCAAACTTCACGGCAGAACCAAACACACACCAAGCACAGCACCGGCCCACACAGCGGCTCCGGTCCCGGTAACCGAGCAGCACGGAGGGAAAGTCGCTCCGTAAAGTTTGTTGGTGACCGGCCGAGCCGCGGCTCGCATGGAGGGAAAGGCGCCCATTGTGCGCCCAAGTAGGAGAAGAGTTTACCTCAGCAGAGCCGTGTCGCCCTGTCTGCTCACCACGCTCTCCACCGAGGAGTAGTCCACAGTCTGTCCGGCGGGCAGGCAGGACGGCAGGAAGCAGCACAGGCTGAGGATGATCGCCGTGAGCCACTGACCGGAGACACACGCATCCTGCACCGCGGTCATTACGTCCATCACAGCGGCGCTTTCTGTCGCTTCTCCTCCGAGTCTGGTGTTCGCAGAGCGGCGCGGGGAGGGGGGGTCGGCCCGGCTGACGACGCGCTTTGTGTCCGCACTTTTTTCCGCCTCGGAGCCCCGTGAAGAAGAAACGCGCCTCCGTCCGGTTTCCCCGGTTCTCGTTCGGCTGGATGCGGAGCTGCGTGCGCGGGGAAGTGTGCTCTCCAGTGGCTCGCACACCATCTAGTGAGGAAACGCGATGCAAAATGGGAGCAGACCTAGAAGCAGACAACCCCCAGGCTCTGATCCTGTTGCCATGCGGCCGTTTCCCGGGCAACCCGTTCCCAGTGGCTCGTGATGGAGCAGTAAAACCGGGAGGTATCGATAGAACCCGGGAGCAATTAAAGGTATCGACCGGAGAACCTCCCCCTATTTAAGGAAATGAACATTTGGCTGCAAATGGAAGCTCGGTGACGGTGACGCAGGAGGATCCCCGAGGAGAACTCTGGAGAACTGCTGTAAAGACTCACGTTAAATCACCATTTGTGCGGCTTTACAGGAGCAGAAATCCACATAAACACAGTTCAGGCTTTATTCCGTCCCTGCAGACAGATCTGGAGATATGAGAGTGGTTTTTCATTAAGCTGGACTCGATCACACAAAGGGAAAGTTAGTTTAAAGCTGCTGCCTTCTGCTTTGTGCTGCTTTAAGCCCTTTGACTTAACCTACATAACACTTAACAGAGCGTAACCATGGAAATGACACAGATTTAGGAGGTGATGCCTCTGAATTACAGCAGATGACACATGAGAACAAAACATTAGCAAAATAATAATTAAAAAAACTCCCTGTGGATAGAAAAAGTTAGAAAAAACAGCTGTTTAACTGTGGAGATGTTTAAAAGGACCAGATGTTGAACCACCTGCTGTTTCTGTATCCATGCACAGTTTATTTTATATAATATTCAATTTATTGTTGAGTTTATATCCTGCCCAGTACACAGGAAGCCATCAGGGAACCTTTAGGAAACCTTTAGGGAACCTTCAGAGAACCTTTCCTGAAGTTTTCCTCTCTTCTGGAGAGTTTCCTGAAGGGTAGTTTTCATTTGTGTGGACTTTTAGAGGAAAGTAGCATTTTGTTGTCAGTCAAGAACAAAGAAACCTTCGAGGAACCTTTAGGGAACCTTCAGGGAACGTTTCCTGATGGCTAGTTTTTTGTAGAATCTCACTAGAAAGTCGCAGTTTGTTGAGGGAAGTTTTTTCTCTGGAGAGTTTTAGAAGATACCAGAAACGTCGAGGGAACCTTCAGGGAACGTTCCCTAAAGGTTTCCTTGAAAGGTACAGTTTTACATTTTTGTAGCGCTTTAAAAGAAAGTCGCATTTTGTCATAAAGACAGTTGGGAAAACAGAAACCCTCAAGTAACGTTCAGGGAACGTTCCCTGGAGGTTCGACTTTGTAGAATTTTACAAGAAACCAGCAGTTTGTTGTAAACAGAGTCCAGTCAACAGAAACCTTCAAGGAACCTTTAGGGAACGTTTCCTGAAGACTAAACCTTTTACAGAAATTTACAAGGAAGATGCCTTTTGTTCTAACACAGCCAAGAACACAGAAACCTTCAAGGAACCTTCAAGAAACGTTCAAGAAATGTTCCCTGAAGACTAATCTTTGCAGAATCTTACGAGAAAGTCACATTTTGTCAAAGCAGAGTCCAGAAAACAGGAACAGGAACGTTCCGAGAAGGTTCTCTAAAGGTTCCCTAAAGGTTTCTTCTTTCTTGGGGAGTTTTACAAGAAACCCGCAGTTTGTTGTCAACACAGTCCAGTAAACAGAAACCTTCAGGGAACCTTTAGGGAACGTTCCTAAAGACTAGTTTTTATAGAAATTTACCAGAACGTTGCCTTTTATTCTAACACAGCCAAAAAAACCAGAAACCTTCAAGGAACTTTTAGGAAACCTTCAAAGAACGTTTCCCGACGGCTAGTTTTTGCAGAATTTCACGAGAAAGTCACAGTTTGTTGTGAACATGGTTGGGAAAACAGAAACCTCTGGGAACGTTCAGAGAATGTTCCCTGCAGGTTCAGTTTTGTAAAGTTTTACAAGAACATGGCAGTTTGTTGTCAACACGATCCAGTAAACAGAAACCTTCAGGGAACCTTTAGGGAACGTTCCTGACAACTAGTTTTTATAGAAATTTACCAGAACGTTGCCTTGTGTTCCAACACAACCTTCAAGGAACCTTTAAACAACCTTCAAAAAACGTTTCCTGACGGCTAGTTTTTGCAAAATTTTACGAGAAAGTCACATTTTGTCAAAGCAGAGTCCAGAAAACAGAAACAGGAACGTTCCCAGAAGGTTCCCTAAAGGTTTCCTCTTTCCAAGGGAGTTTTACAAGACACCCACAGTTTGTTGTCAACACGATCCAGTAAACAGAAACCTTCAGGGAACCTTTAGGGAACGTTCCCTGAAGATTTTTTTTTTTGCAGAATTGTACAAGAAAGTCACATTTTGTTGAAGCAGAGCCCAGAAAACAGGAACAGGAACGTTCCGAGAAGGTTTCCTCTTTGCTCGAGAGAAACAAGAAGCTCACAGTTTGTTGTAAACATGATCCAGTAAACAGAAACCTTCAGGGAACCTTTAGAAAACGTTTCTGAAGACTAGTTTCTGCAGACAGTTGCCTTTTGTTCTAACACAGTCAAGCACACAGAAACCTTCCAGGAACCTTTAGAAAACGTTCCCTGATGACTAGTTTTTGCAGAGCATTACCGGAGAGTCTCGGCTTCCTTCTTCCGAATCCTATATGTTTTCATTTCATGTATTTTTTTTATTAATTTCCCCGGGGGGATCAATACAGTTGGAGGATATCTGATCTTGGAATCTGATCTCCCTCAGCTCGGAGCCCAGATTGCAGCCGGTGATGTTATCAGGAGTCTGGAGCCGCTCCGTTGAGATTAAATGCAGCGAGTGGCTCCTGAAAGGCTTCACTTTGGTTTAAATTTAGGAAAAGCGAGCTGTGATGTTTCATAAATCCATCCCAGGTGTGTGGAGGCTGCTCTGGTACTGCAGCAGGACTCGGGCCTCGGTCCTGTTCTGAGCCAGAAAACTAGTTTCCAGAGGTTACAGGGGACGTTGGAAGTGAGTCAACAACCAGTGTTCCATGACAAGCAGCATTAAAAGAGGGGGAGTGGAGAGTTCATCTTGTCACAAACACAATTGTAATTTGCATAACTGAGGCTCCCTCTGCTGTTAATAGCCGTGATAAACCCCGAGCTCACCGCCGCTCCCTGACAGCTGTTTTGGGCTGAGACACCAACATATTCTCCATCCTTCTCTTGTCACTCACAAAGGAGGCTTTTTCCTTCCCCCTCCTCGCTCTTCACATCACCTCAGAAAATGTACCTTTCCATGCATGAAGGCTGTAATTACAACGAGTCCATTTAGTGCTGGCGCTCGGTGCGGCAGGAGGAGGGAGACGAGTGGCAGCCGCTAATATTCGACTCGTAATAACCTCAGAAATTATGAGCGAGATGAAGGAGATCAGAGCCGGACGATCACAACGTCTCAGCTGTTCGTCTTCCATCATCTTCCAGACGTTACAGAGGAATCGATGAGAGCAATTTGCTTTAACGACGCAGGAACGAAGTGAAGCAGAAAGAAATATTTTCCCATCAAAATCGCTCCTGCAGGAGGGGCTTCTTCCCCTGGTCAACATTTAACATTTAGTTTTATAATAAGAGGTTGTGGTTAGTCACAGTCCAACCCCAGATAACAGGAACCTTTAGGGAACGTTCCCTGGAGGTTAGTTTTCGTAGATTTTTACAGTTTGTTCAATATAAAGTCCAGGAAACAAGACAACCTGGCGTTACCTGAAGGTTCTCTGAAGGTTTCCGTTTTCTAGACCGAAGTAACCATCAGGATACGTTTCCTGAATGTTTCCTGAAGGTTCCTTTTGTGAAGTTTTTACACAAAAGTCACGGTACACATTAAAAACCTTCAGAGAACCTTCAGGCAACGTTCCCCGAAGGTTAGTTTTTGTGGAGTTTTACAAGCAAGTCACAGTTGGTTAAAAATACAGTCCACACAACAGAAACATTCAGGAAACGTTCCCTGAAGGTTAGTTTTTGTAGAAATTTACAAGAAAGTCATAGTTTTTTAGTAAACACAGTCCTGAAAACAGAAACATTCAGAGAACATTCAGGAAACGTTCCATGACAGTGAGTTTTTGTAGAAATTAACAAAAAAGTCGCAGTTTGTTGAAAATACAGTCCAAAAAACCTTCAGAGAACATTCAGGAAACGTTCCCTGATGGTTTGTTTTAGTAGAATTTTACAGTTTGTTCAATATAAAGTCCAGGAAACAAGACAACCTGGCGTTACCCGAAGGTTCTCTGAAGGTTTCCGTTTTCTAGACTGAAGTAACCTTCAGGATACGTTTCCTGAATGTTTCCTGAAGGTTCCTTTTGTGAAGTTTTTACACGAAAGTCACGGTTTGTTGTAAACACAGTCTACACATTAAAAAACCTTCAGAGAACCTTCAGGCAACGTTCCCCAAAAGTTAGTTTTTGTGGAATATTATAAGCAAGTCACAGTTGGTTAAAAATACAGTCCACACAACAGAAACATTCATGAAACGTTCCCTGAAGGTTAGTTTCTGTAGAGTTTTACAATAAAGTCACAGTTTATCGTAAACACAGTCCAAAAAAACAGAAGCATTAAGAGAACATTCAGGAAACGTTCCCTGAAGGTTAGTTTTTGTAGCAATTAACAAAATAGTTGCAGTTTGTTGTAATTACAGTCCAAAAACCTTCAGAGAACATTCAGGAAACGTTCCCTGATGGTTTGTTTTAGTAGAATTTTACAGTGAAGTCACAGCATTTTGTAAACCCAGTTCTGAAAACAGAAACATTCAGGAAACGTTCCCTGAAGGTTAGGTTTCGTAGAAATTTACAAGACAGTCACAGTTTGTTGTAAACAGTCCAAAATACTTCAGAGAACATTCAGGAAACGTTCCCTGATGGTTCGTTTTTGTGGAAATTTACAAGAAAGTTGCAGTTGGTTAAGAAAAATTAAAAATTCAGTCCAGGAAACAGAAACATTCTTAAAGAAATTGACAATAAAGTCACAGTTTGATGTAATTATGGTCCAAAAACCTTCAGAGAACATTCAGGAAACGTTTTCTGAAGGTTAGGTTTTGTAGAAATTAACAAAAAAGTCGCAGTTTGTTGTAATTACGGTCCAAAAACTTCCAGAGAACATTTAAGAAACGCTCTTTGATGTTTAGTTTTAGTAGAATTTTATAGTAAAGTCACAGTATGTTGAAAATACAGTCCAGGAAAAAGTGAACCTTCAGGGAACCTTTAGGGAACGTTTTTTAAAATATAAACCAGTATTTCCCTCAGTCGACTTGTTTTTACCATAACTAAATCTGACTTCATGTTGTTGCAGCATCTTTAAACACAGATTTAAGGACGTCCTGGTGTCTGTTCCAGTTCAGATGGAGACTATCGGCTGCATCGTCTGAACTCTAAACGCCGATATAAACCTGTGAACCAAACTCCTTTATTTTATTTCTAATTTGTCGTCCTACGGCAGCGTTTTGCTCAGGTGTTCTTGGCTTCGGCCCAGCCTCGGCTCATGGTCTAATTTAACATGAGTAATGCAGCATATTGACGGCTATTGTTTCCTGAAGTAGTTAAGTACACGGTCATTCCTCTGTGGTGGTGATTTGGTTGCCTATTATGATAATGGATGACATCCAGCCGGGAGGAGTGACAATCGATCACAGCAAACACTGAAGCGCTGAGCGGTTCTATTAAATGCATCCTGCAGCCTTCAGCTTCACGAGACGGATCCATGAAGGGGAAATGTAAAGAAAACTGATCTTATAATCACACATTTAGTCTGCAGAGGCTGGTTTTAATCATAGTTATAAAGGCTGTTGCGGAGCAGCTCCGTCACTCCAGTTTGTAAATATAAACTGTTATTTTCAGTACATGTAAATTGCTGGTTTGTTTGATTTTTAAAGAGGATAATGTCAGTGTACGCTTTGCAGTCTCAGTTAATTCACCCACCGGATGAATTATTCATTAATTTTGTTGGGTATCTTTTTTTTTTAGGTGGCCAGATTCTCCACAGTCCACGGAGTGAAGCTGAAACTCCTTATCTGCAGCTCCTGCTGGTCATCGGGCCACACTGCAGAGACTCTCCCTGCTCCGATGCTTCTGGAAAATTAAGGCGAAAAAAGACTCCGGTGGGGCCGCGGTAATTTAAAAAGAAAAATTAAAAAGGCTAGACGGCGTCATGCACGGACCGGGAATTAATTATCTTGCACTGACGTTCCACCGAAACAGGACAAAGTGAGGGGAAGTGTGAAGGTTCACCTGCAGCACAAAGGTGGTTCGATAAACTTCCTGATGCCGTGTTGTCGTAGATTTTAATGCTAACAGCTGCAGAGTGGTGGAAGAATTGCAGCAGAAAGAAGAATAAACGTCCGTCTGGAGATTCTGACACCGGATCAACTCCGACTTTCAGCTTTGGAGGGCTGACCTTCTAGGAAATACCAAACAAACAAACCTCTAACATCAAAGCTAACGTTAGCCACATTACTACCATCAACAATAATGTTAGCCACATTACCACTACTACAACCATCAAAGCTAATGTTAGCCACATTACTACCATCAACAATAATGTTAGCCACATTACTACTACCATCAAAGCTAATGTTAGCTACATTACTACCATCAACAATAATGTTAGCCACATTACTACGACTACCATCAAAGCTAACGTTAGCCACATTACTACCATCAACATTAATGTTAGCCACATTACTACTACCATCAAAGCTAATGTTAGCTACATTACTACCATCAAGACTAATGTTAGCCACATTACTATTACTACAACAATCAAAGCTAATGCTAGCCACATTACTATTACTACAACCATCAAAGCTAATGCTAGCCACAATACTAGTATCAACACTAATGTTAGCCACATTACTACTGCTACAAGCATCAAACCTATTGTTAGCCACATTACTGTCATCAACAATAATGTTAGCCAAATTACTACTACTGCAACCATGAAAGCTAACATTAGCCACAATACTGCCATCAACACTAATGTTAGCCACATTACTACAACTACAACCATCAAAACTAACGTTAGCCACATTACTGCCATCAACACTAATGTTAGCCACATTACTACTACTACAACCAACAAAGCTAACGTTAGCCACATTACTACCATCAACACTAATGTTAGCCACATTACCACTACTACAACCATCAAAGCTAATGTTAGCCACATTACTGCCATCAACACTAATGTTAGCCACATTACTACTACTACAACCATCAACACTAATGTTAGCCACATTACTACTACTACAACCATCAAAGCTAATGTTAGCCACATTACTACTACTACAACCATCAAAGCTAATGTTAGCCACATCACTACTACTACAACCATCAACACTAATGTTAGCCACATTACTACTACTACAACCATCAAAGCTAACATTAGCCACACTACTGCTACTACTGCCATCAACGCTAATTGTAGCGCTGAGAAAAGGGCTGAGAAAGCAGCAGAGTTGTGAAAGAATTGCAGCAGAAAGAAGAATGAACGTCTGGAGATTCTGACACCGGATCAGCTCCGACATTCAGCTTTGGAGGGCTGACCTGACTTTCTAGGAAATACCAAACAAGCAAACCTCGGAGCTGCAGTTGCCCTCAGTTGTCCACAGGAGAAATTCCATTATGCTATAGTTCACCAGCTGCCACTTGTTTGAGTAAAGAGTAATGCATTACATTTCTCAAACTGTACCTCACTGTCAGAGCACAAATGCACATTTGTAACATGGATATAGAGCACAAAGCACATTCTGAATGAGCCGCGGAGTTTGATATATGTAGCCCTCAAGCAGTGATTTATTTCCAGCCTTTACTTTCTTTGCTTTTGCTGCGTCGGCCACGTGGGACGAAACCTGCAGCCCTCATGAGTCATGACTGATTTGTGCTTCCAGACAGCGGCGGCCACATTTCATACATGCCGGATGGTTCAAAAAGCCCTCCTGAGTCACTGAATATAGCAAGAAACGGATCCTTCGGCCCCCTGAGTGGCGTTTACCGTGAACTTTCCCAGGGATGGGCTGCAGACGAGTGGAATTAAAAGAGGAAGGGAGTGAAAAGTTCATCCTGTCACAAAGTATGCTGCGGCTCCGAGACGCTGCTGACATCTTCACAGGACATGCTGTGGTTTCCCTGTTAATTCTCATTACCTAAATGTGGAGCAACTGCTTGGAACGTTCGAGTGCCCAGTTGGCAGGAAACGGAGCGTCCAGTTCGCTTTAGGCTACGCAGTAATGAGACTCTGGGAGCCGACAGCGGGTGAAGCCGCGGTGAACCTCCATAAACTGATAATCCACTGATCACAAGCAGTCAGATGATATTTGTAAGAACACAAACCAA
The DNA here is from genome assembly GCA_024666655.1 of Dascyllus trimaculatus. Classification (NCBI taxonomy): domain Eukaryota; kingdom Metazoa; phylum Chordata; class Actinopteri; family Pomacentridae; genus Dascyllus; species Dascyllus trimaculatus. The sequence goes on along the minus strand of CM045446.1, from coordinate 35,773,245 downwards.
ACAGGCCGCACCTGTTATTCCATCAGCCTTCAATGAACAGGTGTGATTTTATATTATCTAACTGCAAACTCGAGACCAGCTGTGATGAAATTACGTGTTTTAATAAATAGACAATTAATTAATGTGTCATAATTCAGCTCATGTGTAAACTTTGCCAAGGGGCTGTTTTATTTATTTACTGCGAGGCGACACTTGTCAAGCAAACGTGGGAAATGCATTTAGACCACATGGTGGATCTAAACTCAGCTTGGATTAGTCACAATCTGTTTAAAGACTGAAACTACTACATCAAAGCTACCATTAGCCACATTACTGCTATTACCATCAAAGCTAATGTTAGCCACATTACTGCTATTACCATCAAAGCTAATGTTAGCCACATTACTACTACTACCATCAAAGCTAATGTTAGCCACATTACTGCTATTACCATCAAAGCTAACATTAGCCACATTACTGCTATTACCATCAAAGCTAATGTTAGCCACATTACTACTACTACCATCAAAGCTAAAGTTAGCCACATTACTACTACTACCGTCAAAGCTAATGTTAGCCACATTACTACTACTACCGTCAAAGCTAAAGTTAGCCACATTACTACTACTACCATCCAAGCTAACGTTAGCCCCATTACTAATACTACTACCATCAACACTAATGTTAGCCACATTACTACTACTACCATCAAAGCTAAAGTTAGCCACTTTACTGCTACTACTACCATCAAAGTCAATGTTAGCCACATTACTACTACTACCATCAAAGCTAAAGTTAGCCACTTTACTGCTACTACTACCATCAAAGCCAATGTTAGCCACATTACTACTACTACTATCAAAGCTAACGTTAGCCACATTACTGCTACTCCTACCATCAACACTAATGCTAGCCATCTTACTACTACTACTACTACCATCAAAGCCAATGTTAGCCCCATTACTACTACTACTATCAAAGCTAACATTAGCCACATTACTACTACCATTAAAGCTAACGTTAGCCACATTACTACTACTACTATTAAAGCTAACTGTTAATAAATATCGAAAAAAAAATACCGAATTAGCAGTTAGGGTAAAACTAACCTGTCTCACGACGGTCCAATCCCAGCTCACGTTCCATATTAGTGGGTGAACAATCCAACGCTTGGTGACAGGAAGAGCCGACAACATCCTCAAAACTGAAACACCTGTAATTGAGAACAGCTTTATTGTAGTTCAGCTGTATTAAAATGCATGAGAGAAGCTAACAGATGCTAACATGAAAACACAGGAACCCACCCAGCCCTGAGTTATTGGTTTAAATTAAAGTTTAACCATCTCTGAATGTCCCTCAGTGTTACAGTTTATTGCAGAGATTTGACCATCACAGTTACCATTAGCCACATTACTACTGCTGCTATCGAAGCTAATGTTAGCCATATTACTGCTACTACTATTAAAGCTAACGTTAGCCACATTGTTACTACTACTACTACCAGAAACACTAATGTCAACCCCATTACTGCTACTACATCAACACTAATGTTATCCACATTACTACTACAACCATTAAACCTAGCATTAGCCAAATTACTACTACTACTACCATCAAAGCTGAGATTAGCCACATTACTACTATCATCAAAGCTAACGTTAGCCATATTACTACTACTACTACCACAAAGCTAATGTTAGCCACATTACTACTACTACTATCAAAGCTAATGTTAACCACATTACTACTACCATCAAAGCTAACGTTAGCCACATTCTTACTACTACTACCACCATCAAAGCTAATATTACTCTGCTACTGCCATCAAAGGTAATGTTAGCCACATTAATTCTACTGCCATCAAAGCTAACGTTAGCCACATTACTGCTACTACTACCAACAACGCTAATGATGGCCACATTGGTACTACTACCATCAAAACTAACGTTAGCCACAATAGCACTACTACTACTAACATCAAAACTAACGTTAGCGGCATTACTACTGAACTACATCAAAGCCAACATTAGCCACATTACTGCTACTATCATCAAAGCCAATGTTAGCCACATTACTACTACTACCGTCAAGTCAAAGCTAACGTTAGCCACATTACTGCTACTACTACCATCAACACTAATGCTAGCCACATTACTACTACTACTAGTGCCATCAAAGCTAAAGTTAGCCACATTACTGCTACCACTACTATCAAAGCTAACATTAGCCACATTACTACTACCATCAAAACTAACATTAGCCACATTACTACTATTACTATTAAAGCTAACATCAGCCACATTACTACTACTACATCAAAGCTAACATTAGCCACATTACTACTACATCAAAGCTAATATTAGCCACATTACTACAACTACTTAGTACTACCATCAAAGCTAACGTTAGCCACATTAGCTGCATAACATTCTTACTCTATGGATTCTCCTATAGTTGTGGGGACCATCAATGATCCCAGTGATTCTCTTGGGGTTCAGTTCTTCAGGTGCAGCAGTGCATGAAGACTCTTGTGTTCACTCTGGTAGCCAACAGCAAAACATTTGTTGAGTTTTGTTTGACATACAGACATTTTAGGGTTCAGCAGAAGCAGCTGTAGGAAGTAAATAAACCTGGTGGACTGAGAGGCAGCAGCTCATTCTGATTGGTTCACCTGGAAGCAGCGAGGGGGCGGGGCTATACAAAGCTGGACCACTATTGGTTTGTCAGGTTCTGGTTTGTAAAGCTGGGGGGCTAACTAGTTATGGTGGGTCAGGAATAAATGTTCTTATATCTTATAGCTTTTCTTTTACATCTACTAGTTTATAACAACCACAAAACACAACAGAAATAGAAGGTTTTGCCTTATTGGACCTTTAATATGTCCAAAGTTTACCATCTACCAATCAAATCCTCAGAAAAGCAGCTGATATTTTTACTGTTAAATGCTCCACATGGTGCCAAAAGTGGAGTTAGGGTTCAGAAAAGCAAAGAAATGACCTTAAAGAGTCAAAAAAATCAACCTTCACTGTATTTTTGTGTGTTTTTCGCTTAAAATTAACTCTTTTTTGCACAATAACAGTAAAAAATACTGGTGCAACTTAAAAATTACGACTGTCTTTTCTAAATATATGTATTTTTTTTCCATTTTTCTCTCTTTGACAGACACTTTTCTGTCAGATTCGCTCTTTCTGACTGAACCATGTGTTACGATGAACAAAGTCCTGTGTTTGCTCAGCGGCGTCAACCATCTAAGAGCCTCAGTGTTGGGGATAGAAAGTGAAACGCTGCCTTCCCGCTCCCCGGGTTTTCTTTTCTCATGTTCCGCTCAAACGGCAGCCACAGGCGAAGCAGCAGCTCCTGTGTGTTTTCTTTGATTGCGGGCGCTAACGTAGCAAAGCCTCCCTCTGCATGCACCAAAGTTCGTCTTCTTAAACGCCGGGTAAATGTTTGGCGCCTCCGACAAGATTAAACACTTTGAACTGCAGCTTCTTCCTTCTGAAGCACACGTCGTAGGAAAACCACGTGTCGAGAACTCGGATGTTAAAAACGTGTGCTCTCCATGAACTCGAGGGTCTTGCTGATGGATTTCAGAAGCTAAAACTGCAGCTTAAGTAGATACAAAGTGAGATTTAGCGAAGCGTCAGTGTCCCACTTCTTCATTATCAAACCAAAAAGGCAAATGACATCGGCTACGAAGGCTCCTTTAGGTTTTATCTCCTCTTGCTCTCAGATTTCTGCCTCCAGTTCGGTTTTTTCTGCCATGAGATGTGATGAACTGAGTTATGTGTCACTTAGAGGCCACAGCGAACTGCCACAACCTTGTGTGCCTCGTCACAAATCCTCAGCCGGCGATGCGACGTCGATTCGAAATTATAAATTACTTAAAGCGACTGTTGACGGGCTGCAAGGGAGAAAACCTGCTTGGCTGTGTTTGATTCATTCCCCTGTGAAAAAACAAATCTATCAAAGCTGCTCGGAGGAAGAGGAGGAAGCTTCAGCCGAGCAGCGGTCTGAACTGTAAGAAAAATACAAAAACTTAAACAACTAAAAACATTCACAGATATTTCCATTAGAGGAACAGAGAAATGCTGTTATTTTACTGATTTATACTGGATTATTACGACTCAAACGGTTAACACATGCTCAAAACTGGATGCACTGAGAAAAGTTTGTTTACTTTACATCCAGAATGACAGAGTTTGAATGTAAAAGCACTCATGAATAAATAACTAATCATATTTACCTTAGAATTACAAGGAAAGACGAAGTGTTAAATTGATATTTAAGGCTTAAATCTTGATAAATAAAGCTTCTAACTTAATTATAGATAACTATTGTCGTTTCAGTAAGCAGAAAAATTATTTTATTTATTATTGTTTTATTTTTATTTATTTATTTATTTTACAGAAAATGCACTTTAAAAAGTAGAAAAAAAAACACATTTTATTTTAAATTACAGAAAAGTCTGTCAATGTATAGACATTATATTTGGATTAACGAACAAACAGTTTTTTTTTAAAAAATTATCCTGACAATATCAAAATGCATTCATTATATTTTAATTTTCACTTTTATTTTATTTAATTTTTTTAAAAGAAAACACATTTACTACACTGCTGCTACAACCATCAAAGCTAACGTTAGCTACATTACTACCATCAACACTAATGTTAGCCACATTAATACTACTACAATAATCAAGCTAACATTAGCCACATTACTACCATCAACACTAATGTCAGCCATATTACTACTACAGCTACCATCAAAGCTAATGCTAGCCACATTACTACCATCAACACTAATGTTAGCCACATTACTACTACTACAATAATCAAGCTAACATTAGCCACATTACTACCATCAACACTAATGTTAGCCATATTACCACTACTACAACCATCAAAGCTAACGTTAGCCACATTACTACCATCAACACTAATGTTAGCCACATTACTACTACAGCTACCATCAAAGCTAATGCTAGCCACATTACTACCATCAACATTAATGTTAGCCACATTACTACTGCAACCATCAAAGCTAACGTTAGCTACATTACTACATCAACACTAATGTTAGCCACATTACTACTACTACAACCATCAAGCTAACGTTAGCCACATTATTGCCATAAACACTAATGTTAGCCACACTACTGCTACTACTACCACAAAAGCTAACATTAGCCACATTACTACTACTACAACCATCAAGCTAACGTTAGCTACATTATTGCCCTAAACACTAATGTTAGCCACACTACTGCTACTACTACCACAAAAGCTAACATTAGCCACACTACTGCTACTACTGCCATCAACGCTAATTGTAGCGCTGAGGAAAGGGCTGAGAAAGCTGCAGAGTTGTGGAAGAATTGCGCAGAAAGAAGAATGAACGTCTGGAGATTCTGACACCTGATCAACTCCGACAGATAAAATACTGTACAAATGATAAAATATCGACAAATCTTCATAAAATGACTGATGTGTTTACCGCTGTCTGTGTAGAACATCCCAGAAGGTTCCATGTTAACCGTTTAGGTTGGAATCACAGCGAATGGAAAGTTTATTTTCTCAGACGTGTCACTGAAACAGAGGAGGGATGATCTACAAGAAGCTAGAAGTTAACGATGTTACACCAGAAGCTTTAAGTGATCGCCAAAACTCCAGCAGCTTATACAAAGATGAACTTGAGCCCTGTTTAATGTGAGCTTTCATCCCTTTAATGCATCTCCTGCATGTTCTGTTCCTCAGGGTAAAGTCTGCATCCAAGGCTGGTCTGTGGACGAACACTGGAGCTGATTTAATTGTCAGTCGCCAGGTTTAAATCCTCATCCTTCGTTACGTCTCTGTTAAACTCATCACATCTCAGTCGCTTCTTTGACGCCGTCGGCTGCAGCAGGACGGCAGCATGTTGAGCCTGGAGGCGGCTTTAATATTGATGCACCAGCAGCAGCTTCATGGAGGAACTTTCTTCTCTGCATTCAGCTTTTAGCGCCTCAAACTCCTGGTTACACCGCTGGAGAACAACAGCCTCGAGCTAAGTGGAGAATCATATGTTAAATATGAAACTATGTGACTGAATTACACTCACCGGCCACTTTATTAGGTACACCTGTTCAACTGCTTGTTAGCACAGATAGCTAATCAGCCAATCACATGGCAGCAACTCAATGTATTCAGGCATGTAGACGTGGTCAAGACCATAGACATATATATGTAGACGCTGCGTTGACTGCTGCTGCCGATTGGAGCCGACGTGCCTACGCGGCGGCCATCTTGGTACAGTGCCACTCGCCCCTACAGTGCATTACGTCTATAGAGGAATGACATGTCTGCACTATAAAAGGGATCATAAATCCATCAGTTGTCAACATATATTGTTTGTTACAAACGTCAGACATGGAGGACGGACAGGCAGACAGAAATAGAACAAAAGCATCCAAGCATCCTGTGTCAAAGCTGCATGTGTGACGTTTTTAACAAACCAAACCGTTTGGAAATCGGTCGAAAATTCAGTGAATAATTCTACTTTAAGATGGTGGAGTACCTCTTACCTCCATAGACTTACATTCACTCCCCCCTCTGCTAGCCCTGTACCAAGATGGCGGAGCTTTAGGCACGTCCCTCCACAGTCAATGCGGCGTCTACGTTTATATGTCTATGGTCAAGACGAACTGCTGAAGTTCAAGCAGAGCATCAGAATGAGGACGAAAGGGGATTTATATGACTCTGAACGTGGCATGGTTGTTGGTCTGATCTACTGGGATTTCCACCACAACCATCTCCAGGGTCTACAGAGGATGGTAGAGGTCAGAGGAGAATGGTCAGACTGGTTGGAGATGATAGAAAGGCAGCAGGAACTCAACCAAGGAATGCAGAACACCTGAACCACAACAACCTTGGAGAAGATGGGCTCCAGCAGCAGAAGACCACACCGGGGGCCACTCCTGTCAGCTAAGACCAGGAAACTGAGGCTACAGTTCACACAGGCTCACCACAACTGGACAGTAGAAGATGGAAAAACGCTGCCTGGTCTGATGAGTCTCCATTTCAGCTGAACATTCAGATGGTAGGTCAGAACAACATGAAAGCATGGATCCATCCTGCCTTGGATCAACGGTTCAGGCTGCTGCTGGTGGTCTAATGGTGTGGGGGGTGTTTTCTTAGTACCAACTGGTTTAAACTCCACAGCCTACCTGAGTGTTGCTGCTGACCATGTCCATCCCTTTATGACCACAGTGGACCATCTTCTGATGCTACTTCCAGCAGGATAAAGCTCCATGTCTCAAAGCTCAGATCGTCTCCAGCTAAAAAGGTTAGCCACATTACTACCATCAACAATAATGTTAGCCACATGACTGCTACTACAACCATCTAAGCTAACGTTAGCCACATTACTACCATCAACAATAATGTTAGCCACATTACTGCTACTACAACAATCTAAGCTAACGTCAGCCACATTACTGCTACTACCATCAAAGCTAACATTAGCCACACTACTGCTACTACTGCCATCAACGCTAATGTTAGCCACATTACTACTACTACAACCATTAAAGCTAACGTTAGCCACATTACTACCATCAACGCTCATGTTAGCCACAATAGTACTACTACAACCATCAAACCTATTGTTAGCCACATTACTACCATCAACAATAATGTTAGCCACATTACTGCTACTACAACAATCTAAGCTAACGTCAGCCACATTACTGCTACTACCATCAAAGCTAACATTAGCCACACTACTGCTACTACTGCCATCAGCGCTAATGTTAGCCACATTACTACTACTACAACCATTAAAGCTAATGTTAGCCACATTACTACCATCAACGCTAATGTTAGCCACAATAGTACTACTACAACCATCAAACCTATTGTTAGCCACATTACTACCATCAACAATAATGTTAGCCACATTACTGCTACTACAACAATCTAAGCTAACGTTAGCCACATTACTGCTACTAACATTAGCCACATTACCACTGCTACAACCATCAGCGCTAATGTTAGCCACATTACTACTACTGCAACCATCAAAGCTAACGTTAGCCACATTACTACATCAACACTAATGTTAGCCACAGTACTACTACTACAACCGTCTCCAACTGGTTTCTAGAACATGACGATGAGTTCTCTGGACTCCAACGGCCTCCACAGTCACCAGATCTCAGTCCAGTAGAGCTCCTTTGGGATGTGGTGGAACGGGAGGTCGGCATCATGGATGTGTGATGCTGTCATGTCAACATGGACCAGAACCTCTGAGGAACGTTTCCAACAGCTTGTTTAAAGTATGACATGAAGGATTGAGGCAGCTCTGAAGGCAAACCAACCTTTTACTAGCAGGGTGGACTTAATAAAGTGGCTGCTGACCGAACTGCTTATTTTCTTTAATCGCAAAACTACTCCTGGTAAAATAAATCCATCTGAAGGTTTTATTCAATGCTACTGAATTAAAATAACTGCAGAAATTCACCGTGAAGAACTTTAAATTTATGTGTTGTAAATAAAACGGCCTAAATGTCACCAACAGATCTAATTTGTGGGAATTAATCTGGTTTCCTACGTAGATGTGACCTTTTAAGGTATTCTAAACAACAGAACGGGTCGTTAAAGATAATCACTTAATGTCGAGCCCCGTGTTTTAAGGCGGTATCGGGTTTAAAGTGGAATTATTTAAGGTGGTTTTGTGCTCCTGAATGTCATTTTTACACAGATAAGGTCCTCACAATGAAAAGGGGCTGATCTGCGCTTTAAAAAATAATATCCCAGCAGTTTGGTCTCCAGTGAAACATGAACACGATAAGAGCGGTGGAGTTTAAGAGCAGTGTGTGCGGCCGGGAGAGGAAATGTGATTTTTCTCACTCAGAAGCCGCCGGTGAAAGATAACCGGAGCATAATAGAGCTCAGGGTGAGTGTGCTAATGTGAGAGCTGCTGAAATTCCTGTTTTTAAGAGAGATGTCGGCGCAGATTGAAAGGACTCCGCAGCAGCTGGAGCTCAGATCTAATTCCTGGTGCTGGTGACAAATGTGCACTTCATCAAAAGGAGTGGGCGTCGACCGGCTCCTGGCTGCAGGCCTTTGAATGCGGGCCGGGAAAATGCATCGGTTACAGCCGGAGAGGAGAGGCGGCCGTCGTTCTCTCTGGTACAAAAGCATGACCTTCACATCAGAAGGCTCGGAGTTAATTTTACATCTCATTGAGAGCCGGGTTTTAGAGCTCCCCTGCAGACAGCTGTCATGGAAAACTGGGATCTTCATAGGAGGGTTTAATCTGCGTGACCTTCTGGCTCAGAGAAATGGATCACCTAGCACACCTCCAGAGCGCCGACTCTAACTACCTGCTCCGCTCCGTGCATACCAAAGAGGACAGCAGGCCGGCGGCTCGTTAGCAGCTTTGTGTACATCATTAGAGCCGTTTTGTGTTTTATCAATGGCGGAGACAATGAGGTTCATCTGTGTTCTTTAAAAACAAGTCCGTGTGATTATCGGACGAGCTGCGTGTGAACAATCGCTAATCACGTCGGAACAGGAAGAGGAACTCGGCGTCGCGCTGCAGAGGTCCACCTCCTGCTTTCCACATATTCTATCAAAGAGGACGACACACCATGACTCAGGTGTTTCATATTCTCATTTCTCTGTTGTAATATTTCAGTTTAATGTGTAATATTTCAACATCATTGCATTTTGATGTGCAGCATTTTGATTATATGTGCATTATTATTATTTATTTTCATTGCTATATATTTATTAATGGTATAATTATCCACTGTATGTTTTTTATTGTTAGCATTTGACTCTTTATGATGCATTTTTTCAATTTTGCACATTTTTATTCGTATATTTTACACTTTTATGTGCATTGTGTACTTCAGTATATTTTTCCATTATATTTATATTTATTTATTTATTTAAGTTTTAAGTTTTATGCTGTCATTATTACTGATTTTATAAAACAATCGTGGGCCTTATTAAATTATGTATTGGTGTGCTTTATTTGATTTTATTGTTGTTGTTATTGGAAAGCACTTTGTAACATTTGTTTTGAAAAGTGCTCTATAAATAAAGTTATTATTATTATTAATATTATTATTATATTTAATGCTACTCTAGTAATAATAATGCTTCCTTTTAACTTTAATCTCATTTTTCAGGTGCAATCAATAGAATATTTCACATTAAAGCAATGAATGTGGGAATATTTTCAGCTGTGATTTAACCAACACAGTTTATATTACACATGCTAAAGTAGCTAATGCTAATGCTAGTCATACTTAGCAGCAGCTCGCGTTTGGCTATGCTGTGCTTTTTTAAAATATTGTGTGTTGAAATATGTGCTGGTCAAATTTTAAAAAAGAACGCTCATTAGCAACAATTCTGTTTTCTATTTTCAGCTGTGATTTAACCAACACAGTTTATATTACACATGCTGATGTAGCTCATGCTAATGCTAGTCATACTTAGCAGTGGCTAGCATTTGGCTATGCTATGCTTTTTTAAAATATCGTGTTGAAATACAGAACTGCTGGTCATTTAAAAAGAAAGCTCATTAGCAACAGTTCTGTTTTTTATTTTCAGCTGTGATTTAACCGACAGAGTTTATTTTGCACCTGCTGCGTGTGGCTAATGCTAATGCTAGTCACAGTTAGCAGCGGCTAGCATTTGGCTGTCCCATGCGTCAGTTTAGCAAACCAGAGGACAAGAATAATAAAGTTTCATTTGAAAAACCTGCTCAGCTACAGACGACTTTTAATGTTTATTTATCATTTGTGATGTTTTTGCTTTAAATATCGTGTTGAAATCCACAACTTTGTTTAAAATTTTAAAAAAAAGTTCATTAGCAACCGTTTCTTATAATAAACTAAATTAAAAAAAACACAAAAAGTCAAAAACCATTCTAGAAAATCTGACTGGAGGAAGTTGATATTTAAATGTTTGTTAATTTTAGCTCGTAATTTATGGTAATTAAATACGAAACATTAGCTCTAATCAATAATATCAGTTTTATTTGCAATATTACTTCTCAATAGTCTGTTCAAAATCAGTTTCCATACAATGTGTAGCATTTAATTCCGTGTGTAATATGTCATATTTTAATTTCTCAGGTGTAATGCTGAACTGTCATGCATCATGTTTTGATCACATGTGCAATATTTCACTTTTATGAACAACATTTTATGTTTAATGTACAATATATTCATTTTATCTCATTTCTCAGTGCAATATTTCATTATCATGTGTGATATTATTATCTCAACATAATGACCAGCACTACTGTTCTGTTCCAGCCCTATTTTAGCTTATTTATTGTATTTCAGTTTTCTATTGTACTTATATCTTATTGTTTTTCTACTTTTTAGGCTGCGTTCTTATGTCATGTAGTTATTTCTGAGCGATATCTTGATTAATAAAAGTTTTACCTTATCTTAAAAATGTAATTTATTAATAAAATGTCCATATACAGGCAGTAAACATTATTTATATTGATTGAAACAAGCAGCTTCTACGAACAGATATGAATAAACAACCAAATTTACCATTTAATGGGATAAAAAATGTGTGTAGTTGAATAAAAGGCGATCACCCTGCATGGCTAGAACGTCCGTCGGCAGGAAAAAAAGCAAATGATGTGAATAAATATCCAGGAAACACCAATTTTTCTTTCCTTTTTTTGTACTTATTTTGTAAGAAAATCAAATTATATTGAAAACAACAACAAACTTACTGTAGTTTTCTGTTTAATTGCACAGAAAAGTCTGCAAATATACAGACCTTATCTTTAAATTAACAACCAAACAGTTACTTTAACTATTATCCCAATAATATCTAATAAATATACAATTATTTTACTTTTTAATAATAATACTGTTTTATATATTACTATTATATATATATTTCTGGTGTGCAGGTCATTAAAGAGGCTACCATATCAGCCATAGTACATTGTTTTGCATATACACCAATTATTTTGCATAAATTTGTAATTTAAGAAAGCAGGAAGGAAAGAAAAAGAGCAAACGATGACGATAAATATCCGGGAAACAGCACCTATTGCTTCATTTTCCTCCTTCCTCAGGAGAACGACTGACGTGTCGCGTTTTAACCGGCCAGATTGGAAGATTCAGCAAAGAAATAATGAGAAGTGATCCGCCGAAGCCGGGCTGCAGATGAAAAGCCGGAGGGTGTCATGAACGCTGGAGAAAGTGCAGCGCGGCCCACAGATTGGATGAGCCTTATATTCACGGCAAGCATATGAAATCCAATTTATTTGATGCTGCCGGCCCCCGCGAGGGCTTCACTGGAGGGCCGACCCCGACTTGACCAAAAGACAACAGAGCAGCAGCAGATCGTTCACCTCTGCTGTCTAAATACGAAGACAATGAAACAAGCCTTTACACTGTTATTCCTCCTATAAGGGAGCTCGTCTTTACTCCCCTCGTGTTTACCCTTTACCTCAGGGCCATATAATTCCTTAGACAGCAAAATACAACAATGAAATACAACAACATGAATTAAAGCTGCCAGCAGGTATTGCGCACATGTCCAACAGGTGGCGCCGTGACTGAGACTGGATATGGCTGTCATCAGGGCTGGACTTTGATCATGCATGTGAAGTTTGAAGCCGATTGGAGCATGAACAGGCTAGTTAGACATCACTTCCTGTTTCATGGCGTGATGGCGAGCATCACAATAGGACTGTGACTGAGCTATCCTTATATGGTCATGTGATTGAGCTATCCTTATATGGTCATATGGCTGTCATCAGGGCCGGACTTTGATCATGCATGTGAAGCTTGAAGCCGATTGGAGTACGTACAGGCTAGTTAGACATCACTTCCTGTTTCGTGGCGTGATGGCGAGCATCAGAATAGGACTGTGACTGAGCTGTCCTTATACGGTCATGTGACTGAGCTATCCTTATATGGTCATATGGATGTCATCAGGGCCGGACTTTGAACATGTATGTGAAGTTTGAAGCCGATTGGAGCACGTACAGGCTAGTTAGACATCACTTCCTGTTTCATGGCGTGATGGCGAGCATCACAATAGCCCTGTGACTGAGCTATCCTTATATGGTCATGTGATTGAGCTATCCTTATATGGTCATGTGACTGAGCTATCCTTATATGGTCATATGGCTGTCATCAGGGCCGGACTTTGATCATGCATGTGAAGTTTGAAGCCGATTGGAGCACGTACAGGCCAGTTACACAGCACTTCCTGTTTTTTGCATGGCAAAACGGCAAAACGCCACGAGCCGCAACGGCCACGCCCTCATACTTCTGCAGAACACTTTAAAACCTTTTGCTCACCAATGCCTGGAGTATAGGCTGGCTATATTTGAGGCGTCTCAGAGTTACCCCCCAGGATGAGTTCGCTCTCGAAAATTCGAAGAATATCGCCAAAATCAACAAAAATCCAATTCAAAATGGCCGACTTCCTGTTGCATTGTGGGTATGTGTTCTTGAGGCTTTTTTGTGCATCTTGATGTCATACATATGTGTACTGAATTTGGAAGCTCTAGGTCAAACATCGTGATTTTTTTTAACTTTCTAGGGGGCGCTATTGAGCCATTTTGTCACTTACATGTGTAATTCCCCCAAAATGCTAAATTTTTCGCCAGGTCTGATGGGCGTGCCAATTTTTACACGTTTGCGAGTATTTTTAGGGCCTCAAAATTGCGATTCAAAAGTCGAGTAGTAATAATAACCTGAGTAATAACAACAGGGTTCTACTGTTGGTGCTCGGACCCCAACAACAGTCTGGTTTCCAGCTTCTCTGGGAGAACACGGGGGTTCACTAATCGTCCCATCTGAACGCCTGATCAGATCACTAATCCTCCATCTCTGATAGCAGAGGAGGCCTAATCCGTGGAGAACGTGATGGAGGCGTCCTGAGCGACACATTTGTGAGATGCGTGGCTGAGATGAGCGAGAGGAGGTTTAACGGGTGGAGGTTGATTGGAATCAGGGCTGCAGGTGAAGCTAACTTTAGCTTCTTTGATCAGATACAGAGAAGACAGAGCTCTTCAGATGTGACCCGACGTGGAGCTCAGTGGAGGTTTCTGCTGTTATTCACACAGATTACAGCAAATATTTCAAATTTAAGGCTCAAAATTTGTCAGAATATTTGATGCAGTGGGTTTTTGATTTCACACAAAGGCGGCCAAAAGGTAAGATTCCTATTTCTACGTGGCTAGCAGTGATGCTAGCTGTAGTTAGCTCCATTAGTGGGCTCAAAACGCTGCTTCCATCCACTTTATCCAGTAAAACTCACCTTCTCACCTCGCTATCAGGCCGGTACAGTGTTTTCTATGCGCTGCTAGCATCATGACTGTGGTATATTTTAACAGAAGGTCTCCACAGCAGGAGGTTCTTCAGTATTTTTGGTTTATTTACAGTCAAATTGCTTTATCATTGTATGTAACTGTTGTCATATTTATGTTGGTGATGGTAATTTTAGGAGAGAACGTAAAGAATTAATAAATGTGGAGCAATTTAGATGCAAAATAAATAATTTCAGGTCAATATTTTTACTGAATATACTGATAAATTAATAAAATCTATTTATTTTATTTTTATTTTTAGTTAATATCACTGTAGATAAATTATTAACCATCACCAAAGTCGATTTCTTTTTTATTTTTTATTATTATTTTTATTTACAGTAGGTGAACTATCAATTAAAAGATAAATTAAATTAAATTAAATTAAATTAAATTAAATTAAAAAATATTAAAATAAATTACTTAAAAATAGAAAATGTCCTGTTTGTGTGTGTGTTTAATACGGTTACTGTTAAAATACAAAATCAAACAAACAAGCTAATCGTGTGTTTTCTTTTTGTTTCTATTAACAGAATTTAATTTAATTTTTTTTACATTAGAGGTCGGTGTAAAAACCTGTTGGCACATTTTCTGTTATTTTACTGCAGATTTATTATTTAATGACAGCAAAAAGTTTCATAATCTTAGTGTTGGTATTTTATTGATTCATCAAAAAAATATTAAAAGTAGAAAATGTCCTTTTTAAAACCGTTGTTATTCTATTAAAAAACAAACTAACAAAATAAACATATGTTTTCTTTTTATTTCTGTTTAAAAAGCTGCCAAGACTTTTACTGTTGTTTTATGGATTTACCATTTAATCCCTTTAATAACAGAGTCTTATGACTTTACAAAAATATACAATTATTATTTTTTTAAATCCAAGGATTTCAAGGATTTCCTGGATTCCCAATGAGCCAGCTTTGTTTCCATTTCTATTTAAATTATTTTATATATAAATGTATATTTTAAGAGTAGAGGAAAGCTGATGACCTGGACTCCAGCGCTGTTCTGAGGATTTTATTATTATTATTATTATTATTGTTGACTGTATCGTGTAGCTGCAGAGGCTAAAGCTGTTAGCTGGACATGCTAACAGCTGCAGCTGATGCTAACACAGACTCCACCACTGTAAATGTTCTGGTGCTGTTTTGTAGTTTCCGACCAAACGGTCAAACGGCTTCACTTTAATGCGTTTTTAACTTTAAGTACGGATCATCACTTGAACTAAAACCCTCCAGGATGCCTCGGTGTGATGTCATCAGCTGTGAGATCACTGATTGGACGGCTGCAGCCTGAAGGTGCTTTAATTTTTCTCCTTGTTCGGGATAAAAGCATCGACTTAGCGACCGCAGCCTGAGTGATTGGTTAGCGTGCGGCGCTATGAAAGCTCCCAGGTGCTAATGATGCTGGTATTTGGTGAATGTCATGCTAATTACATAATCACACTCAGCTGAGAGCACATCGGCATTCACGGCCACGGCTTCCTCACATTTGCCATTTAACTCATAGTCTCACCGCCGAGGAGAACATTTCCAAGGTCATGGCTTCGCATTTTTTAAATCATTAGCTAAAAATGTACCTTTGAGCGATCAGGAACGCATCTCCTCCGTCCATCTGTGGCTCCTGTGCACCTGAATCTGAAATAACCTTCATCTGCGCTTCCAAAAATGTGCTTTGAACGTCTAAATGTTCGGTAAACTCACACAGAAACATGAGATAAAGCTTCGTTTGCTTGTGTTTTGAAATGAAGACCCTCCTTATCTCTCTCGTTATTTCAAGGCCTCCTCCTCCTCCTCTTCCTCCTCCTCTTCCTCACCACCAGCCTGTTCTGCTGCCTCGAGCAATTATGCCTTTAATTGAACCTGTTCGGCGTCTAATTGGACACCTTCCCTCGTCATGTAGCTTTATTTGTGCTTTAATAGATATTTTTCTTCCAGACAGGCCTGAGACGGCGGTGAGGACACGACGGGACGGTTTAGAATAATCATTTAAAGGTGGGTTCATGGAGGGACGTGACGATAAGAGGTTGGGGTTCGAGTGTCCATCAACTGGAAGTAGGAGTTAAGCTAATAAAGAGAAGAGAGGAAGTGAATTTAGACACTGAAGCCCTTCAAAATAAACTAGTATTCTAGCTCTGATGTGTGTAAGACTTTACATTTAACAGATATTATCCATATATATTTTTTTGGTTATTTACAAAGTCGAATTGCATTATTATCTTTGTTTTTTTTTACGTGACATTAAAAGAAAACGCAAATAATTATCAAACCTGGAACAATTCAGTCGCAATAGGCTGTATTTATTATTTAATTTATCTATTTATTATTATTTATTTCTGTTTTAGGTCTGTATTTTTACTGATTTATACGGTAATAAAAAATAATTTATTAGATTTTTTTTAACAAGAGTCGCTGTCGCTGTAGGTAAATTATTACCTAACAGGGAAAATAATCTATTTTTATTGATCTGTATGTTGTTTTTTTATTGACAGCATGTGAATAATTTCCATGTTATAAATCAGAGGTACTGAGCTGCGTGTTATTTTATGGATTTACTTCACATTTGCAGTTTTTTGTACTGAACATAAACCATTAAATAACAGAAAATTATATTTTTTATTATAGTTTTACAGAAAACATCCCATTATCTTCCTTAAGGAGAAGAAAACCTCCTGTTTACTGTGTTTACACCATTAAAATAATAATAAATAACAACAACCTGTGACTGAGCTGCACGTTTACTGTCATTTTATGGATTTACTTCACATTTGCAGTCGTTGTCCTGGACATGTACAATAAACAGATGGATCAAATGTAAACAAACCATTAAATAAGATCAAATGACCTTTTTAAAATTATAAATTCAATATTAAATAACAGGAAAATGTCCCAACCTTTATTTTACTGTTTTGTACTTGTTTTCTTTGTTGTTGTTGTTATTTGTTTTTTCTATAAACACACCATTAAAACACCAAATATATAAACAGAAGGATCTTGTATTTCGAATTACAGACGCACCATTAAATAATAGTAAAAGCCCTTTTTTAATATGAATTTATTATTAAATAACAGGAGAATGTTTCACCCTTGTTAACTATCTTGTGCTTGTTTTCTTTGTTGTTGTTGTTTTGTTTTTGTTTGTTTTTACTATCAATACACCATTAAAACACCAAATATATCAGTTTTGTTTGTTTGTTTGTTTTGTTTGTTGTTTAAAACGTGGACCTCCTCTTATAAACGATAAAATACCAGAAGGATCTTTTATTTTCAGTCGTAGATAAACCATTAAATAACAGCACATGTCAACATTTATTACAGATTTACTATTAAATACAAGGAAAATGTCTTTTTTTACTGTTTTGTGCTTTTTAATAATGTATTGTTTGCTTTGTTTTTTACTACAGGTGCACCATAAACACTGCATTTCTTATTTGTTTGTTTGTTTTTGACTGTGGACTTCCTGTTAACTAACAGATTGGTTTTTAATCAGAGGTCTTGGTAACGAGCTGTCGGCTCACCGACTCCTTTAACTGATGGTTTTAGTGTTTTTAAGGAAACCGACAGACTCTCTGCGTAGAGTAGAGTAGAGTAGAGTACAGTAGAGTAGCAAAGAATAGAGTAAAGTAGAGTAGAGTACAGTAGCATAGAGTAGAGTAGCTTGGAGTAGCTTGGAGTAGAGTAGCGTAGAGTAGAGTAGCATACAGTAGAGTACAGTACAGTAGAGTAGAGCAGCATAGAGTAGAGTAGAGTAGAGTAGAGTAGCGTAGAGTAGGGTAGAGTAGAGTAGAGTAGAGTAGAGTAGAGTAGCGTAGAGTACAGTAGAGTAGCGAAGAATAGAGTAGAGTAGAGTACAGTAGCGTAGAGTAGCGTAGCATAGCGTAGAGTAGAGTACGGTAGAGTAGAGTAAAGTAGAGTAGAATAGAGTACAGTAGCGTAGAGTAGCATACAGTAGAGTAGAGTAGAGTAGAGTAGAGTAGAGTAGAGTAGAGTAGTTTGTTTAACGTCATTTCGATCAGACCTCTTCCTGCTCTGTGGATGAGGATGGAAATGTCTCATCTCTGATTAAAGCTGATCGTTCTCCGTATTGATTTTCGGTGATCGTCGATAATAAACGTTCCTCCTCTCCTGGTCGGAGGTCGGAGGTCAGAGGTCGGCTGAGCTGCTTTAGTTTCTCTGCTGCCCTCAATCCACCCACATCTCCTGCTGCTGTACCTCCAGTTCTAACCTCTACCCAGAAACACCTCATTATGTCACCTCATGTTGCTTCATTCTGTTCACACTGTTCTATAAGAGACGTAAACAACATTTCAACAAAAATAAAAACAACCACTCTTTTATATCTGAACTTCATTTTATATCTGAACTTCATTTTATATCTGAACTTCATTTTATATCTGAACTTCAGCTGGACTCGTGTGTTTTTACATTGAAGTAGGAAGTTAGCAGGATAACTTTTAAATAAATTTTCATTAGCTGCAGTGACGTTGTTACTCACATGGGCTCAATTAAAAAAGTAAATAAGTAAACAGACAGATACATAATTAAGTGAATAAACAAACAAATAAATAGATGGATAAATAGGCAAATAAATAGATAAAAATAAGTTAGTTGATAAATAAGTAGATAAATAGATAAATAAATAAGTGAATAAATAAATAAAAAGATAATTAAATAAGTGAATAAACTAATAGATAATACATAAATAAATACAAAAGTGAATAAATACATAAAAAGATACATAAGCGAATAGGTAAATAGATAAATTGATAAATAAATAAATATGTAAGTAAATAAATAAATAGATGGAGAAATAAATAAACAAATAAAATATATAGATGAATAGATATATAGATAAATAAGTGAATGCATAAATAAATAAATAAATAAAATAAATTAGTAAGGAAGTGAATAAATAAATGAATAAACTAAATTAGTAAGGAAGTAAATAAATAAATAAAAAATATATAGATAAATAAATAGATTAATAAAATACATAGATGAATAGATAAATAAATAATTGAATAGATAAATAGATAAATAATTTTAGTAAGTAAACAAATAAATGAATGAATAGGTAAATAGATAAGTAAATAAATAAATAAATTAGTAAGTAAATGAATAAATAAATAGAAAAATCAAATAAATAGATGTATAAATAAGAAAGTAAATAAATTAATTAGTAAATAAATAAATAATGAATAAATAAGCAAGCAAATAATAGATGAATAAAATAAATAGGTAAATAAATAAGTAGATAGATAAATAAATAAAAATAAATAAGTAAATAAATAAATAGACATAAATAAACAAACAAACAAACAAATAAATAAATGATCAACAGCACTTTGTATCAATGTTTTTGAGTTATGACAACATCTAACAAAATAATTTAACAGTAAAACCTTTAAAACACTCAGTTATAGGAATGAAGTTTTCCTCTACAATCAAAATGACCTTTATTCACCAACCAGACGGCCGACAATAAAGAGGAAAACACTGAACAAACATCATCCGGCTGATTTTATTAAAGTTACCTCGGCTTGAATCTACTTTAAAAATCAATCAGCTCAGAAGTTTCTGTTTAAACTGCACTAAATATTAATTAATAACATCATCATGTCAATAAAAAAAACATGTTTGCAGCTTCACCAACTCATCTAATCAATAAAGTCGACTGTTTATCTCGTTATCATGCATTTAACGAGGTTTCTAACAGGTCCTCTGGTTTATTTCACTCATGATTGTTGAGTTTTCATCTCCTCACTTTGCTTTCCTCTGTTCCATCCTTTCTATAAGTGACATAAACAACATTTTTCATCAACAAAAACTAAAAAATGTTCAGTTTTTATATCTGAACTTCAGCTGGAGTCGTCTGTGAGCAGTTATTACAGTAAAATGTAAATTACCAGGCGGCTGAGTGGGAACCACACCAGTAAATAATTTCATTTTCATCAGCTCCGGTGAAGTTATTACCCCCGTTAGAGAATTTATTTTGTGATCAGAGCGCAGCAGAACAGTGGCAGCTTTGTTTTAGGCGAAAGAAGAAAACCTTAATGCGACTGTCGGTAAAAATCAATGAGGGAGCTGAAATGAAATTACAGCATGAAATAAAGAAACAGACGAGGAGTGGATCGGAAGAGACGGCAGGAGTCAGACTTTAACGAGTCGTAGTCACGTTCCAAACCTGGAGATGTTCATCCATCAGCCAACGTTTATCTAATATTTTGAACCAGTATTTTACTATATTTTCTTCTCTTACTGTTATTATATAAAGAGCTTTAAATTGCCCCAGTGTATGAAATGTGCTGCATAGATTGCTTTAAATTACACACAGTATTATGTTGACACCGGAGCGTGACACCAGAGTTGGCAGGTCCACGTACTACACCCACGGCGACGTACTAGAGCCTTGCGACGCTTGGCACCGCTTGGCGACACTCGGCACTGCTCGGCACCGCTCGGCAATGCTTGGCAACGCTCGGCGACACTCGGCACAGCCAGCACCGCTCGGCACTGCTCGGCGACACTTGGCACCGCTCGGCGACGCTTGGCACCGCTCGGCGACGCTCGGCACCGCTTGGCAACGCCTGACAGCGCACTGCAGCGTCAGCAACGCTCAGCAACAATCGGGAACGCTTGGTAACGCCCCCTGGCAACAGCGCCTGGCAGCGATGTGCACGACTATTTGAATATCAAAATTATTATCCCAATACCACCACAACAAACTAATATTCGGATATTCGGGACCAGCCCTAGTGAAACATCTTCTTCCGACAAGGTAAAGAAAGTCCACACTGGTCAGTGCCACCATGCTGCTTGTTTTCTCTGCCCGCGCAGTCTGATGACATCACACACATGCGACAGTACCGTCGGGGAGGGGAGGGGTTGAGGAGCCAGACATGAGGACAAACCACAACACACAGACCAACGGCAAAAACCAAGATTCAGAGTCTTTATTATTATCGGGTCGTTTTTTTATTATCGGAATGACGTCATAATTGCCAAAATTAACCGATAACTATCAGACGCCAATATTATCATGCATCCCTACTTTTTACTAAATAAGTGAAGATTTGATCTGCTCGTGGTTCTGGAGACAAACTCAGAGGACCACTAAAGACACCTGGGAGTCAAAAGAGTCTCGGCAAAGCTTCGTGTAAATCCATCCGATAGCTGCGGAGATATTTCAGCCTCCAGAGCAGCACCGCAGTCCCGCATTACTTAGATGAGTTGTGTTGACATCATCATGTTGCATCAACGTAAGGAGGGAGGGAATGAAGGAAGGAGGGAAGGAAGGAAAGAAGGAAAGAAGGAAAGAGAGAGGGAGGGAAGGAAGGAAGGGAGCGTTGACCTTATTTTGTTTAACTGCTATGTAATGGATGCTAGCGTAGTGGTTTTATGGTGACCCAATGGCTCCAACTTGACTCCTTGTCGATGGAAAAGCAAACAGGTTCTTAGGAGGAACCAGATTAGAACCAACTAAGAACCAGAACTAGACCTGGTTCTTCTTGGGAAGGAAGGAAGGAAGGAAAGAAGGAATGAAGGAAGGAAAGTGGGCGGAAAGGAAGGAAGGAAGGGAGTGTTGACCTTATTGTGTTTAGCTGCTATGTAATGGATGCTAGTGTAGTGGTTTTATGGTGACCCAATGGCTCCAACTTGACTCCTTGTCAGTGGAAACAGGTTCTTAGGAGGAACCAGATTAGAACCAGCTAAGCACCAGAACTAGACTTGGTTCTTCTTGGTGGAGAAGGGGTACCAGAGGATCGTCTCTCATTAGAGCTTCTTATCGTTTATCTTCAGCAGAAAGCAGATTTAACCAACGACGTGTTTCTTTGCTGCTGTTTCCTGAACCAGTAAGCAGCCAGAGCTCTAGAAACTCCTCCATCACTCCGCCGTCTCTCCGTTATTACTCTGCATAATGACGTCGCTTCGTTCTCGGAACCTTTTTAAAACCAGAGCTGATTGATGCCACGTGCGACCGGCCGATTCCAGCTCCTAAAAGATGACTAACGGCAGCTGTTCCTGGGAGTCTGCTGGGTCTGGTCTGGTTCTGTATCGGGGCCAGCTCTGACTGATGCTCTGCTGTAAACCAGGAGCCGCTGCAACTCATCCCCTCCATCATCCACGTTACTGGCTGCTCTCTGTTCAGCCAGGAGGAGGTTTGGCAGCGGCAGGGTTTAAGACAGATGTGGACCCAGAGTAGGATTATTATACATACTGTAACCGTGCAGCACATCTCTGCTCACATGTAGAACACACCGAGGGGTTTACAGTGAAGCCGGGAATCAATTACTGATGGTTTCTAATCCGACTGGCTTCATACATTCTCAAAACCAATGCTTAGGCTCAAGAACAAAAACAAAACCTCAGCTTGCATCATTTATTTTCAGTTTTATGACAACTTATGATGAAATTGTGTTCACCAAACGGACAATATTGAGTTGGAGTAATTGTTGATATGACAACTAATTAAATTATGTCCAACCAACAAACTATACTGAGTCGTTCTATTAGCTTTTCCTCTATGATCAAGAATATTTTTAATTTCTTAAAATGTTGGTGCCATAAACACATGAAGTTTTTGAGGACTTGGTATCCTGAACACATGGTGGATAGAAATGATGTCTTTATATACAACCATCATTTAACTGTAGTGGTCACAGCTCCCCTAAATCACTTCATATTTACAGTTTACACTCTGGACTCAACAACACAAATTACATTTCCCTCGGGATCAATAAGGTACCTACCTACCTGTCCTATCTATCTATCTATCTATCTATCTATCTATCTATCTATCTATCTATCTATCTATCTATCTCCCTACCTACCTACCTACCTACCTACCTACATGTCCTACCTACCTATCTACCTACCTGCCTTTCCTACCTCCCTCCCTCCCTACCTACCTACCCTATCTATCTCCCTACCTACCTCTCCAACCTACCTACCTGTCCTACCTACCTATCTTCCTACCTACCTACCTCTCCTCACATCTGGATAATGTTAAAGGCTCGGTGAGAATCATGTTTTTTGATTTCTCGAGTGCCTTTAATACTATTCAGCCCGTTTTGATGAGTGGCAAGCTGCTCAGGATGGGTGTCAGCTCCTCCACAGTCTCCTGGATTGCTGACTACCTGTCTGGCAGGCCTCAGCACGTGCGGCTGGGGGACACCCTGTCTGATACTGTGGTCAGCAATGTAGGAGCTCCCCAGGGCACTGTCCTGTCTCCTTTCCTGTTCACTCTGTACACCTCTGATTTTCAGTACAGCTCCGGGTCCTGCCACCTGCAGAAGTTCTCTGATGACTCTGCGGTGGTGGGGTGTATCAGGGATGGACGGGAGCTGGAGTACAGGACACTGATTGCAGACTTTGTGGAGTGGTCCCAGGCAAACCATCTGCTCCTGAATGTGGACAAGACCAAGGAGCTGGTCATCGACTTCAGGAGGAAGAGGACACCCGTGGAGCCCATCACCATCCAGGGCTCAGAAGTGGACATAGTGGACTGCTACAAATATCTGGGAGTCCATGTGAACAGCAGACTGGACTGGAGGGACAACTGCAACGCTGTCTACAAGAAGGGCATGAGCAGACTGTACTTCCTGAGGAAGCTCAGGTCTTTTAATGTGTGCAGTAAACTGCTGGAGATCTTCTACCAGTCTGTGGTCTCCAGTGCTCTGTACTTCGCTGTGGCCTGCTGGGGCAGCAGTACCTCCAAAAGGGACATCTCTCGGATGGACAAACTGATCCGCAAAGCTGGGCAGGTGGTTGGCTGTCAGCTGGAGACATTTGTGACAGTGAGGGACAGGAGGACACTGGACAAACTGCTCTCCATCATGGACAACCCTACTCACCCACTCCACCGGACTGTAGATGGGCAAAGGAGCTCCTTCTCCAATAGGCTCTTACAGCTGCGCTGTCACAGTGAGCGCTACAAGAACACATTCATACCATTCTCCATACAGCTGTACAATAACTCCCCACTCTGTGACAGATAACTCACATCTATTTCACCACTGTGTAAACTGGCACTGCACTATAGAAATCACTTGTTACATGTTGTATATATTGTAAATTTCTAAATTTCCATATTTCTAAATATTACTTCAGATTGCTTATTTTTATTTTATTTTACTTTTTTGTAATGTGTAGTAGATAGTACCTATTCTATTTTATTATTGTTATTATTATTATTATTATTATTATTATTATTATTATTATTATTATATTATACTATTATTATATTATTATAATTATAATTATATTATTATTATTATTATTGTTATTATTTTTATCTTTATTATTATTATTTATTTTTATCTTTTATCTTTATTTTTATCTTTATTATTATTTTTATCTTTATACTGATTACTTTATTACTTTATTTTATATCTTACTTGTGCTGTCCTTTTCCTCTTTTATCTCTGTCCTGAGCTACTGTGACAACAAAATTTCCCTTGTGGATGAATAAAGTCTGTCTAAGTCTAAGTCTAAGTCTAAGTCCAACCTACTTACCTGTCCTACCTACCTACCTCTCCAACCTACCTACTTACCTACCTACCCATCCTATCTATCTCCCTACCTACCTACCTACCTACCTACCTACCTACCTACCTACCTACCTACCTACCTACCTACCTACCTACCTACCTTTCCTGCCTATCTTCCTACCTACCTACCTGTCCAACCTACCTATCTACCTACCTACCTACCTACCTACCTGTCCTACCTACCTATCTACCTACCTGCCTTTCCTGCCTATCTCCCTACCTACCTACCTACCTACCTACCTACCTGCCTTTCCTGCCTATCTTCCTACCTACCTACCTACCTACCTTTCCTGCCTAACTTCCTACCTACCTACCTACCTGTCCTACCTACCTATCTTCCTACCTACCTACCTCTCCAACCTACCTACTTACCTACCTACCTACCCTATCTATCTCCTTACCTACCTACCTACCTACCTACCTATCAACCTACCTACCTTTCTTACCTATCTTCCTACCTACCTACCTACTTACCTACCTACCTACCCTATCTATCTCCCAACCTACCTACCTACCTACCCATCCTATCTATCTCCCTACCTACCTACCTACCTACCTACCTATCTACCTACCTTTCCTACCTTCCTACCTACCTACCTTTCCTACCTTCCTACCTACCTACCTACCTACCTATCTCCCTACAATAGATTTTTTGTCTTGAAACCATGCATTTCATTAAGGATTGTAAGAGGTCGCCTGATTTACTTGTTATTTAGTGTTCAGGCTAAAAATAAATGCTCTAACTTAAAAAAAGATTAATAGTTTGCTGTATCTTCTAATGACATTAGAGAATTATCTTTTCTCAAGCTGAAGAATAATTAAGTTTTTAAGCCAATTTCATCAGGATTACCTCAACTTGAATTTAGTTTTAAATCAACTAAAACAGAAATTTAGGTTTAGATCACAGATAGATATTAAGTTGGAGTTATTATCTACATGGTTGGTTTAATAACCTTTTAGAGTGTAGAAGAGGAAAGCTCGGTGTTCGGGGGGATTTCTGGGTTTCATAAAATGTGCAAAAGACAAACAAACAACTGAAACACACAATTTACTTTATTTAAAAAGCCAAATCATGACTTCTCCTCGGAGGGTTTCATCATCCCTACATATGTTTTCTGTCATCAGAGCCTCTGTTAGGACAAATAGCTGCAGATGTCTCCAGCGTGAGAAGAATTGTTCATTTCCATTCCTGCACACAATCATGAATCTAGGAGGCCATTTGTGCAGCGAGTCACCTGATGAAGTGTTGCTCAGACGGCAGCTTGTTCCCCCCGAAGCAGCGTTCGGCTGCTCTACCGGGGGGAGGATGGAGGAGGCCTGCTCCTCGGCTGTCTCTGGGTGACGGGGCTTCTCCTGCACACCTTCACATTCGTCTAATGAGGTGATAAAGTGAATGAATGAGGCATGAAAGGAGACACGCTCCCAGGATGCACCTCTCCGCCCGGCAACCTTTTCGCTCGGCGGCTGGAGAAGGGAGCTCGCAGGAGGATGAGGCAATTTCTGCAATGTGTCTGCAACGCGTTTATCTGTCCTGGGTGGCGGCGTGCAGCCTCCGAACGATCCACGGAGGAGGGAGGATCTGGGAAAGCATCCCGACGCTTCCCTCATCGAGCTGAAATCACCAGAGCAGGTTCAGCAGGGACCAGGAGAGCGAGGAAAGTCAGGAATTCACCTTTTCAGTCAGGACTTACATTCATTTTATTTATTTATTAGTCTTCTTAGAACCAATTTTCTACATTTATTCACTTGTTTACATATTTTAGTCTATTTATTGTTCAGTTTATTACATAATTTTTATAATTTTCCTATTAAAACATAATATTTTCTTTATATATCTGTTTTTCTACGTATATGTAAACATATTTCAGTATTTTTCTACTTATAATCACTGCAGAATCAGTACTGTTATTTCTAGAGCTTGTATTTAGGTATATTTAGGTTGCATGCAATTCAGATCAAACCTTAAGGTTACAAACATTATTTTGTGGACATAATGTTGCATCAACTTAACATGTGGTGCAAAATAAACTCACATTTCTGCTTTAGTTCTCTAAAATCTTAATTCTAATTGCGGTAGCTTCATAAAATTGGCTTGATAAATTGATTTTTCGTCACCTTGCCTTCAGGTTTTTGCAGATTTCTACCCACTAAACCCACCTGGAGAACCGCACATCTGGTTTTCTACATATACTAGAACATAGATCAGTATTTCTGTTCATTCAGTACTGTTATTGCTAGAACCAGTACTTCTGTATATTCCTAAAGTAATGTCTGAAAATGAGTAGTGACTTATTATTGGTGATCAATAAAGGCAGATAACCAATACTTGGAACCGATATCCATTAAATGCAACGTTTTAACAGCTTGTAGCTTATCATTAGTAAATGTGACTATAACTGAATATGTAAAATAGAAACAGGAGTGATTAAATGATCTCCTCTGTTTGTTTGGAACAACTGAGGCTCTGTTTCAGGTTAATCTGTGGCTACCTGCTAACTTAGCCGCTAACCGTTAGCATAGCATTAGCTACTGTGAGCTAATTTCCTGGTTTGTGCTTCTTGTTCAGTTTTTCCAGTCTCTGCTTGAGAGACACTTCTGTCTTCTTGTATCTTGTAATCATGCATGACGTTCACATCATTGTTTTCCAGACTCCGTTTCAGGTTAACCTGTGGCTGCCTCCTAACTTAGCCATTAGCGTAGCTTTAGCCACTGTGAGAGAAGCTAATTTCCTGGTTTGGGTTTTTAGTTTTTGCAGTTTTTCTGCTTGAGAGACATTTCTCAGACCATGTGCACTTAATTAGGTAGCAACAGCTGAGTTATGTTGTTCTGCTAACTTAGCCGCTATCCATTAGCATAGCATTAGCCACTGTGACAGAAGCTAATTTCCTGGTTTGGCTTTTTAGTTTTTGCAGTTTTTCTGCTTGATAGACATTTTTCAGACAATGAAGAATTAACTTTTCCTCACTGATCAAAAAGTACTTAATTACTACCCTTACACATCTGAAATTGCTGCCTGCTAACTTAGCCGCTAGCCGTTAGCATAGCAGTAGCCACTTTTAGCTAATTTCCTGGTCTGAGTTTCTTGAATTTTTTGTGTTGTAATTGTGCATTTAATTAGGTAGCAACAACCAAGTTATGTTGTTCTGCTAACTTAGCTGCTATCCATTAGCATAGCATTAGCCACTGTGAGAGAAGTTAATTTCCTGGTTTGTGTTTCTTGTTCAGTTTTTCCAGTCTCTGATTGAGACATTTCTGGGACCACGACGAATTAACTTTTCCTCACTGATCAAAAAGTAATTTTAATAACTAATTACCTTACACATCTGAAATTGCTGCCTGCTAACTTGGCCGCTAGCCGTTAGCATAGCATTAGCCACTGTCAGCTAATTTCCTGGTTTGAGTTTTTTGAAAATTTTATCTTGTAATTGTGCATTTAGTTAGGTAGCAACAGCCGAGTTATGTCATTCATAAAGTTCGCGTCATTGTTTTCCAGACTCTGTTTCAGGTTACTCTGTACTGCCTACTAACTTAGCCGCTGGCCGTTAGCATAGCATTAGCTACTCTTAGCCAGTTTCCTGGTTTGTGGGAACAGATTGAGTTTCTTGTTCAATTTTCGCTTGAGAGGCATTTCTGAGACCACAGATTGACTCCAGACCTGAAGTAGAGGATTTAATTTATCGATAATCGGCCAATAATTTATTAAAAATGTCAAATATCGGCCACAATAATCGACCAGACCAATAATCGGTTTATTGCTACTGCTCACCAACTTCACAAAAAATGCATTCATCCCCTTTTTGTTGCAGAAAGATGCCAAGGAACAACAGGAGCCTCTTTCAGCTCGACTGTTCAACCATGTAAACGTTCCAGAGGTTGCCAGTTCTTTCTCATGCAAAGCGACACAGAAACTCTGGATGCCAAAGCAGATTTCCATTTAGGTGAAACTCAATTCAGAGCAGCTGTTCGAGGGAAAAGCCACGGCGACTCCATGCAAAAACAGAAGAAGGGTTTTTTTTAATACTGGGGATATCATTCAGGTTTCTCCGCTCGCTGTCGTGGATCATTGTTAGGTTTTATCTGGCTGAGACAGAGGAAGTTTCAAAGGGAATGCAGTGTTTTCTCATGCAAGATAAAGAAAGGCTGCTTTTAATCAGCGCTGGTGGATTCTAATAAACCCGGCGTTAGAAGGAGAGCCGATGGGGGGGTTGGTAAAGAAGCTCAACCTGGGCCGGTGCGATTCACATCCTGACGTCATCCCATCGCATCTGTTGCTTCCATTCAGAGTGTGAAACAATATCGAGGAGCAGCCGGAGGAGGCGGAGGAGGCGGAGGAGGAGGTGGAGGTCTCATTCTCGGACACTTTCTGCAGATTAGTGCGTCTTCTGGCAATAATGACTTTCTGCTAACAATGTAATCTGTCAGTCCAAACAGAGAGCAGCTCCGAGTGCTTCACGTCCCAGTGAACAGATTGGAGGATTGTCTGTCGCCTCGGCAGGCAGCAGATCAGATCCGACCGCCGCCATCGGGGAGCTGCAGAGGAGCCGAGGCGCTTCGGCCGGATCCTCGCATTAGCAGGAGCTAAGCGGGAATCGAACACAGGAAGCAGGTTTACAGTCTGCAAATATGCAACAAAAAGGCCCTCAAGTCACCTTTTCACAGGATTTAATGTAAAGCATGGAGGCAGCGTTATATTACTACAACACAGCAGGCTCAGCAGGGATCCAACGATGAGTAGCAGAGAGCGAAGAAACTCACGAAACTACATTTTTATAGATTTTATTAATGTCCGAACACGAACGCTGCCTAGAACCCTGCTGTTATTCCTCTGATCTGATTATTATTATACGGAGGACTTTTGAATCGCAATTTTGAGGCCCTAAAAATACTCGCAAACACGTGTAAATTGGCACGCCCATCATACCTGGCAAAAAATTTAGCATTTTGGGGGAATTACACATGCAAGTGGAAAAATGGTTCAATAGCGCCCCCTGGAAAATTAGAAAAATTGAGCCCCCGAACTGCGTTTGACCGAGAGCTACGAAATTCGCTACACATGTATGTCACGACAAGACGCACAAAAAAGCCTCAAGAGCACATACCCACAATGCAACAGGAAGTCGGCCATTTTGAATTACGTGCCAGATTTTTGGTGATTTTGGGGGAAATTTTTCAAATTTTCAAGAGCGAACTCCTAGGGGGTAACTCTGAGAGGCCTGAAGTTTGGCTAGCATATACAGCAAGTTATTAAAATGTTCTGCAAAAGTATGAGGCCGTGGTCGTGGTGGTCATGGGCCATTTACATGCAAAAGCGGAAAAAACGTTCCTCAACAGGGGAGGAGGTCTGCGACACCACCTGTCTCCAATTTACAATGCCACTCTTTCATCCATCCATCCATCATCTATACACCACTTTATCCACTGTAGGGTCGCTGGGGGGCTGGAGTCTATCCCAGCCGACTCGAAGAAGGCAGGAGACACCCTGGACAGGTCGCCAGTCTATCACAGGGCTACATATAGAGACAGACAACCAAGAACACTCTCATTCACACCTACAGACAATTTAGAATCATCAGTTAACCTCAGCATGTCTTTGGACTGTGGGAGGAAGCTGGAGAACCTGGTGAGAACATGCAAACTCCACACAGAAAGATCCCAGGCGTCCTAACCGGGACGCGAACCAGGGATCTTCTAGCTGTGAGGCGACGCTGCTAACCACCGAGCCTAGCATAGCATTAGCCACTGTCAGCTAATTTCCTGGTTTGAGTTTCTTTAAATTTTTGACTTGTAATTGTGGCCCACTGTGGCTCGAACAACCCTGACGAGTGTTGCTCTCGACTGGCCTCATGCGACTCCTAGCGACTCTGACGACCCCATCGACTGTGGTTCCATCATGGAGACCATCTGAGTCCCACCGTTGGAGCTCCAACCGACCACCGTTAGTCACCGCTGGTCTTTGAAACGCCTCCACAGAGGTTCAACACCTGGGTTTCCCACCAGCCCAGTCTAGTCTGGACACGCATGACCTGATGAAGCCACTTGGATGCGAGGC
Organism: Dascyllus trimaculatus; assembly: GCA_024666655.1. Lineage (NCBI taxonomy): Eukaryota > Metazoa > Chordata > Actinopteri > Pomacentridae > Dascyllus > Dascyllus trimaculatus. Next base: position 35,742,319 of record CM045446.1, on the reverse strand, counting down.
CAGACTTTCTACTGAGTCCAGTTGCCTTCGACTGAATTGCCCAGAATGAATAAACAACCAAATGTTCCATTCAATGGGATAAAATGAGTGTATAACTGAATAAAACATCTATAACCTTGAAGTTTTCTTATCTTAGCACACAAAGACCCCTTTTAAACAATGTGGTAAACTAGTTGGAGCAGTAATTAGCTTAAAGACATTAATAAAACCACCTTTAAATGTAGAGGAAAAGCTGATTCCTCGAACTTAACGTGGTCTGAACATGATTTCATTAGAAGCTGCCATTTCTGCTGAGTTGATGCATGATTTTTTAGAGGGCTGCTGTCTGACAAAGGCTCCTCCAGTCCAGTGGATGCAGAGTCTCTGCTTAAATGGCAGATAAATAAGAAGCAGTGAACCTGAGCTTGAAGATAAAACTCCACCGGGGAGCAGCGAGTGTAAGTGCTTCGCCCAGGAGGCAGCCAGCAGCAGGGCGAGCCAGAGCTCAATTGGTATTCCTGCTTGAGTTGCATCCCAGAAGGCCGGCCCTCATAAATAATATGATAATGCTGTATTTCCAGTGCTGCTGAGGTTAGCTGTACGCCGGAGAGGAACAAAGCTCGCTGTGACCCGGCGGCTGCTTCCCGGGGTGACGTCGACGGGTTTAATCAAGCCGTGTCAAGTTTGACAGGCCGGAGATTGGGGCTGTAAAAACGGCTGACAGGCTCCGTGTTGATGCAGGGAGGCGGGTCGGTCATTTAGCGGTTTGGGGATCCGTCCTTGTTTAAGCAAGACGGGATCTTAAGCCGCTCCCGTCTTGACCCAATCTTTCAGAACAAACCTGGCGGGCGGGTTAAGAGGAGCGGAAACATCGAATTTAACGCCGCCACGGGGCGCAGAGATGGAAAACACAGGTTGGGTTTCCTCCTGCAGCAGCAGCAGCACAAAGAGGCGGCTGCTCGGCTCATTCTGACAGCAGCGTGTTCATGCAGAGGAGCTTTCCAGTGTGTGGGTTCACCGTACGGAGATATGGGTGCTAACAGTGAGCGTTCAGCCATCATCCCCCCTCTCCTCACGTCCCTCCGGCTCCTCTTCACGTGTCACATTTGTAGTATTTTTAGCTCGAGTGTTTGCCGTCGGCCGAGGGTTGTTTTCTGTAACATATCACCTCTATAGGGGAGCCGCTTAGTCGGAAGCAGCGGCTGCAGATGGAAAATGTAAACTGTAATTTAATAGCGTTCTTTAGTGGGACGGTTTTTACTTTGCATGCTGCGTAATATTTGACATCATCGACTTCCTCCCAAACGCCTTCTTATGAGAGCCGACGCTGCATCACCTGCATCAGACTGTCCTCAGGTCTTCAGAGGCTTATTTGGAGCAACGTTTGAGAGCCGAGGAGGAACACCGACGCATTAACATATCAATACACTGCTTTTTATTGCGGGATGTGGATGCGCGTTACGTTTATGGTCCCAGAGGAGCTTTTAGAAAACCCTCCCGAGACGCTTCAACACTTTGACATAGACATAGTTTTGACATCACTCTCACATGTTTTTATCTTACTCTACGACGATGCATTCAGTTAAACAGGACGGCATCAGCTCATACTTCAGTTGTAAACGTTCCCTCAATGAATCACTAATTCTCTGTATTTAAATGACAGACTGCTGCCTGCCTCCAGCCCCTCCAGTGATCCTTTCACAGCAGGGAAATTTATTCCGCTCACTTTTCATGCACGGAGCCTGGATTTGCATTTACAACACGGTGCTCATTTCATTTAAAAAATAAATTAAAAAACAGCTAACCAGCCTCATAATCAGGTTAGTTATTGATTCGTCCACTAACAGATATTCATTCATGGTTTGTTAGTGTTTGTTCCAGTAAATCAACTCCTAGTTTTCTGCTGACGAAATGTTGGTACTATGAGGTGTCTGATGGAAAACCTTGATCCAGATAAACATGGTCCCACAACAAACACACTCCCTCATGCTGATGGAAATCCCAAATGTCACTGGATGAAAATGCACCCCACCACATGGAAACAACACCAACCAATCAGGAACATGTGGAGGAACATGACAATGGTCCAACATGTTGATGTGACCTCCAGACTTCCTACAGCCCATTCTGATCAAGCATCAACAGGATGCAGTGGAACCAGTTGGATTGACAGAGGCCCCACTGGACAAGCCAGAGTAGCCAAAGGATCCAGTGGTTCCAGACCCCATAGGACACCCATACCCCTTCTCCACCAAGAAGAACCAGGTTCTAGTTCTGGTTCTTAGCTGGTTCTAATCTGGTTCCTCCTAAGAACCTGTTTGGAGTCCAGTTGGAGCCATTGGGTCACCATAAAACCACTACGCTAGCATCCATTACATAGCAGTTAAACAAACGCAGTAAGTTGATGATAATATCTATGTTTATCTCTATAGATGGTCTTAAGGCTGATTGTGAGGCGGAGGTCCTCCTGTTGCCTGGACACATCCGTGATCACGCTACTGGTGGGACACAACTGTAGCGGATTTCAGGTCAACAGTTTGTGCTAAACTTCCCTTTCCACCGTTGATGGTTGGTCACCATAACCCCGCCCCCAGCCCCTGACGTACTCGGTGCTTAGCTCTGGACCAGCAAAGAGTTGGTGCTTGCTGAGCTCCAGTTTATAGAACCTAGAGTCGGTGCGCTTTTGTTTCTATTTTTAAGTTTCGGTTAACCTTTTCCAGGAGCCTCAAGTAAATTCAGTGATCCCAGGGTTTGTATTTGTTATCTGGCCTCACTAAACTGAACTACCATGGTCACTGAGCTGGTTTTTACCTGCCAAATCATTAAACTATGATCTTAATCTACTATGAGGAGTTTAAAATACAAAATAGGTTTAAAGTTAAACAGTAAAAATGCAAAAAAATCAGAAATAAAAGCTGGAAAACCTGCAGACTGTAATAGATTTAATAGACTATACGTCCTGTTGGGTAAAAGCTGCTCAGATGTATGGTTTAATTTTTGAGTTTTAGTTTAATGTTTGGTTTAATTATCATCATGCATCACGAGTCATATTACAGACGTAGTTCCTTTAAGCTGCTCATAAAAAAGACAGATTTAAAGAATAAATAGTAAAGTAGTAAAAATAAGACTTTTTATGGAGACGTGGAGGATAAATCCACACATTCACTCTCGTTCTTATGGAGTGTTTTAACAGTGGTACGTCCCTCAGAGAGACGTCAAACCAGCAGAAAGAAGACATTTCAGCAAAGTTTCCTCTTTAACCGGGTTGTTAAACTTAAAATCAGTTTACTTACATGTCTCTGAGTGACGTAGGTTCCCCCTGAAACACAACCAGGACAAAAAAAACACTGAAATCCAGGAAGTATTTAAAGGCACCTTCCATACCATCATCATGGAGGTGGAGTCTACAATGAATGCTACAGAGAATATACACTTTATGTACATTTGATTTAAAGTTACTGCTACACAAGTCTTTTAAAGAGCACATGAACACCCATTCAAGCTGATTAACCCAATTTAATACTCAAAAATATTAACCAAACAGAACAGCTCATTCCTGATTCCCCCCCTCTCTCCTGAGTCCACTTGGTTCGGTCCAGTGATGCTGATTCACACCTCCAGGTTCTTCACGCTCCTCCATGCTGAGTTCTGAACTAAGGAGCAGGATCTGAGGTAGTCGGGTCGACTTCAGGTTTAACTCCGGGTTTTCACCGGTTCGCTTCTTCCTAGGTACGTCTCCATGGTAACCAGGTTTAACGTCATGTTAAATCTGGTGGAAAAAGCACCGAATGTTCAACAAATGTTCATCTGAATAGAAATAAAACGTATGTAAAAGCAAATTAAGGCTTTATTTATGTTCATTTGTGGCTTTCATGTGACTCTTCAGGAGGTTTTTTTCATTGATAAATCTGTCAATAGTTGGACTGATCAGAGTTTTCTATATAAAATCAATGTCTGGTCCAGTTTTCCTTCTATCACTGCTGGCTTGTTTCCGGGCGGACTGGTCTGAGTCTGTTTCTGTAACACGATGGCTCAGTGATCCAAAAGCTGCCTCGGTGTCACCAGCAGAGTCAGAGTTGATTAGCGCCTGCGGTGAGGGCAGCACTCGAAGCGCTCGATGGACAGACTCTGCCTGGAGGCTCCATCCTGAGACTTCCCCTGAAGAAGGAGGACTTTATCTCACGGCGCTGCACAATTTTACCTCCGCGGTGGCTTGAAAGGCCGTGAAATTCACGGCGGAGTTGGTATCGATTTGCTGCAGAAGTCATTCTCTTCTGGCCCTCGGAGATGCAGACAAAAGATCTTTCTTTCTGCACCTTCTCCTCCCACACAGGCGTTTAAAGCGCCGTGCATATGTAGCTGGTAAAAATACATTAGAGAGTGTTTTTTAAGATCATCCCACTGCAGAAAACGTCCGTAATGAGCAGCGAGTCTGCAGGAGTTTGGTTGTGTTGAGATTCTCTGCAGGCGCTGCCTTTCAAAACTTACATCGTGACCTCTTGCTCTTTTCATGCATGAATGCAGGCAAACCTGGAAGGGACAAGACAGGGAGCAAATGATGCACTAATAAGAGAAAAACGCATGTGGGATATATTATATTATTTATCTTAATTAGCTTCTTTACTCGAGTCTACTTTGACGAAGATCTGAGTTGAATAATTAAATGCAGCGTGACTCGATGAGCCTTTATTAATCAGACCGTGGGGGAATTTGCGAGTACGGCGCAAACATTTAACAAACATCAGTAGAAAAATAAATATGAAATGAAAAATAAATAAGTTCAGATTCATCTGGATGTGGAATAAAACCATCTGTTAGGAACCAGCAGGTCTGTTATTCCAGGTGCTGCAACAGAGCAGCTTCATAGACGATGGATGGTAAAAGTTGTTGTTGTTATCTGAACTTGTGCGTTTGTTTTCTTTGAAAATCAACTTGTGGTTTTGTTGCAGCTTGTAGATGGTTTCCACAAAATGATGTTCTGCTACAGCTAAACTGCAAAAGTTGGTGAAACGTCGACCAAAGACTTTATTAATAGAAATATGGATCCATCCATGTACGCCGATCAGGACTAACATCATGACCACCTGCCTAATGTTGTGTTGGTCCCCCTTAAAATGCTCTGAACCATTGGACCAGAGGACCTCTCAGGGGGTCCTATGGGGTCTGGAACCACTGGATCCTTTGGCTACTCTGGCTTGTCCAGTGGGGCCTCTGTCAATCCAACTGGTTCCACTGCATCCTGTTGATGCTTGATCAGAATGGGCTGTAGGAAGTCTGGAGGTCACATCAACATGTTGGACCATTGTCATGTTCCTCCACATGTTCCTGATTGGTTGGTGTTGTTGACATGTGGTGGGGTGCATTTTCATCCACGGACATTTGGGATTTCCATCAGCATGAGGGAGTGTGTTTGTTGTGGGACAATGTTTATTTGGGCATCTAAGTCTGATCAAGGTTTTCCATCAGAACACCACATAGTACCAATATGATCAATGCTATTCACTTCACTTGTCAGTGGTCAGGATGTTGGGGCCTGTAAGTTTACATAAACACGTAAAGGAAGTTTATAAGGGCGCAATACCAGCCTAGATCGAACATTTTGGCCTTATTTCCATCTTAAATGGCAAATAATGAAGGGTTATGGTTAGATCTAGACCCCTATGAACACCAACATGTAGACCCCTATGGACACCAACATCTAGACTCTATGAACACCAACATCTAGACCCCTATGAACACCAACATCTAGACCCCTATGAACACCAACATCTAGACCCCTATGAACACCAACATCTAGACCCTATGAACACCAACATCTAGACCCTATGAACACCAACATCTAGACCCCTATGAACATCTAGACCCCTATGAGCACCAACATCTAGACCCTTATGAACACCAACATCTAGACCCTATGAACACCAACATCTAGATCCTATGAACTCCAACATCTAGACCCTATGAACTCCAACATCTAGACCCCTATGAACACCAGGTTCTGGTTCCTACCAATGAGTCCACGTCAACATTTAGTCTAAAAATCTAAAAACTTTCCTTCATCAGGTTCTACTGATGTTAGAGCCTCAACAGTTGGTGAAATGTTTTAGTAGAAACATGGATCCATCCATAGATCTACACTAACAGGAACATTCTGGGGACTCTAGACCAGCCTGGACTGAACATTTAGCACCATTTTTTCCATTTTAATAGGCCAATAATTATGATTTTTTTGTCATTTTGGACCTTTTTTATATTACTTTTGAGTAATTTTGGACAGGTTTCAAGTAAAAATAGCCAGAAAAAACTGGAACCATGGCAGATTCTACTGATGTTAGAGCCTCAAAAGTTGGTCAAATGTCAACCAAAGACTGTATTTTTATTAGGAAACATGGATCCATCCATAGATACACACTTACAGGACCTTTATGGAGACACTAGACCAGCCTTGTTTGAACGTTTGGCACTTTTATCCATTCACTGTACCATAAAAACTGGAACCTTGTCTGGTCAAACTTTCCACACATCAAATTCTACTGATGTTAGAGCCTCAGCCGTTGGAGAAATGTCGACCAAAGGCTGTATTTTTAGTAGAAACATGGATCCATCCATAGATATACACTTACAGCGGCTCTACGGGGACACAAAAGCAGCCTCCATTGAAAATTGTTCGCTTGCTTCCATTTTCAAAGACCAAGAATTACAAATTTGTTCTCTGCTGGATCCATTCAATCATTCCGATCTGCTGGAAGCTATTCTGTCTGAGCCCTCGCCACATTTCATGGCTGCTGGAGTTTGATTTCTGGAGATATTGGACCCGGAATATGATTTCCCAGCTAAGATATTTTTTTAGAAATTCAAAATAGAGAATTTCCCAGGCGTGAAAAAATATTTAAAAACGGACACATTCATGAAGACTGAATAAAATGTGAGACAGGAACATGTTTCCAGGACTCTGTGTGTGAATCGACTCACGCTTCTTGTGTTGAAGTAGTTTCAAGACTGTCAATTTGCATTTATCATTTCCATTGTTAAGCAAGTGGGAGGAATGTGGGTCAAGAGGGGCCCAGAAGTGTGTTTTTGTTCTATCCCGGGGCCCCCGAGTATGTTAATCTGACAATGCAGGACGAAGAACAAAGATCCTCACAGTCTGGCTGCAAAAAAACCCTCCATGTAACCTCCCAAACGCTTTCAGAGCAGCTTAAATGCATCATAAGTTCAGGTTGGAGGAGTCACAGGTTACATAATGTGCTCTTTAGCTGCTCCACTGCAGAATGTACTGATTTACAAAGTGGCGTCTGGCTCCCTTTGAGGATTTCTCGTGGCCGTGGAGCATGACAAAGCTGTGATGTGCTGCATTCTGACTGCATTGGTCACGTCGCCAGGTGCTGCTCCCTCGGTTCAGGCCAATGTGGGCGAGAGCGCCTCAGCCTCCAGACTCAGCAGAGAGGTGCGCTGAAACCCCCCCTGTGGAAGCCGGGGAAAGGGAGAATGGAAAATAAATCCCACTGCGTGAATGACAGAGACGCTGCTTCGCCACCGTGACTTTCCTGTCTGGCGGGAAGCTCGCTGCCAAAGACCTGCCGAACCCCGTGGTGCAGCTGAAACACCTCAGCTCCAGTCAGGACGCTTTAACCTCAGCGTCTCCAGGTGGACCCTCACCCTCGCCTCGCCCCCGAAGCGTCACGTCCAGGTCGGGCGTTTCGGATTCGCCCCTGAAGGCTTCAGCAGGCCGCAAACCCGGAGGTGTGGCGGCAGATGGAAGGAGCGGCGGGAGTCGAGGTGAATCTTTCAGTCCTACGGCGAATCCCCCGGGCCGAGAGTGGAAAGTGACCGCAGTAATTAATCCATTCTCGCTGCTTTTTTTTTTTTTCATCCTCCAAATATTGAGCCTCGCGGGTGTTCACTGAAGGACACGAGTACAGCAGATTTCATTCCAGCCTCTTTTTTTCCGCTCTCTTGAAGCTCGGGCTGTGTGAGTAACTGCAGGGTCGTGTTAAACGGAGGTCACGGCGCAACGGAATCCAAACATTTCTCAACGCACGGCTCAATTTGAGACGTTCCTCAATGAAGCTTCACTGTAATGCATACGAAATTCAAAGCAACCTCCTCAGAAAAAAGCGCTCGGATGCCTTTGATGGATGCAGCGGCACACGCGAGTTCCCCGACCAGGCTGCAGCCTTTCTGTTGCATTAATTGCGATGCGGTTGAAACGTGCAGATCAACTTCGCTGCCCACAGTTAAGAGGAGCTCATTTTTTTGTACCCACGAGCGAATCTGCACGGCATCACAGAGAAACCCAGAAACCGGTTGAAATAATCACAGTTTTTTTTTTCCTCCCCCTTCTGGCGATTCCCCGCCTGAAATCTACTCAGATCTCGGAGGTTGCACAGAAATTTCCATGTTGCATCATAATGAAAACATTAGATCAAAGGCAGGAAGTGAAAAACTGCCTCTATAGATTAGCAGGGTAACAGCGAGTATTAATTCGCCGAGAACAAAGGGCCGCTGTGCTGTACAAGCATCTACACGACGCCGAATTAGAGCTGCCAGGTGCTCCGCAGACGAACTCAGGCTCTGGGAGATGATCTGAATTAGCAGCAGCGTTTACGGAAGAATCAAACCGGCGCTCGGCCTCGATCGACGTTTTCAGCCTCCGATCAGGGTCAGACAGGAAACGATAGACGCACGAAGGTTTCCTGAATGTTCCTCCAAAAACACGACTCGTCTCGACGGGTTTTCTCGTCTGACTCCAGGTTTCTGTTTACATTTCCTCATGAAGACGCTGACCTGAATATGGGACACGCTGTAGTCTGTGTTTACTGAGGATGAGCCTCATCGTGGTCCCCAGAGACCAGAGAGGAGCTTCACTGAAAACACAGTTTATGGGGTAATTACATAAAATAACTTTAGACAGAACTGTAGTCTTTGGAGGACAGACTAATATTAGATATTAGCTGTTAAAATAAGCTCTAGTCTGTTTATTCTATCTGTCGAATCACATTTTTTATTTTATAATTGATGCAAACCCAAGTAATGATGGATTCTTATGGGTGATTTAATATTTATAGGCTACTGTGATATTTTTGATTCTAATATAAATAGAAACTGTGCTTTTCCTCAAGTGCATCATTTTGCATTCATACTTCCCCTGGTGAATAGTTACTCTGTGGTATTCATGCTGCAAGAAAGCTGTAGTCAGGCTAGCTGCTAGCTGCTAGCTTCAATGCAATTATGAGTTTCTGCAGAAAATAAAATGCAGAAACTCTTAATTGCATGAAAGCTGAAGTCAAGCTAGCTGCTAGCTGCTTAATAAAATTAGGTTTCTGCAGAAAATATAATGCAGAAACTCCTAATTGCATGAGAGCTGAAGTCAGGCTACCTGCTAGCTGCTAGCTTCAATGCAGTTATGAGTTTCTGCAGAAAATAAAATGCAGAAACTCCTAAATGAATATGTTGAAGTCAGGCTAGCTGCTAGCTACTAGCTGCTCAATAAAATTAGGAGTTTCTGCACAAAATAAAATGCAGAAACTCTTAATTGCATGAAAGCTGAAGTCAGGCTAGCTGCTAGCTGCTCAATAAAATTAGGAGTTTCTGCACAAAATAAAATGCAGAAACTCCTAAATGAATACATTGAAGTCAGGCTAGCTGCTAGCTACTAGCTGCCCTATGCAACTAGAAGTTTCTGCAGAAAATAAAATGCAGAAACTCCTAATTGCATGAAAGCTGAAGTCAGGCTAGCTGCTAGCTGCTAGCTGCTCAATAAAATTATGAGTTTCTGCAGAAAATAAAATGCAGAAACTCCTAAATGCATGTTGAAGTCAGGCTAGCTGCTAGCTTCAATGCAATTAGGAGTTTCTGCAGAAAATAAAATGCAGAAACTCCTAATTGCATGAGAGCTGAAGTCAAGCTAGCTGCTAGCCTGACTTTAGCTTCCATGCAATTAAGATTTTCTGCATTTTCTTGTTTTTCTTGCAGATGAGAACATGTAATGTTGTTTGAATGTTCAGTTTTTAATGTGTTGTGTTCATTTTTACTGTAATATGCAACATAACGATGCAAAATACGGTGTAAATCTGCAGGTTTTAGTTGAGTTTGTCTGAGAAAGCAGCTCCTGAATGCCTTCCAAACTTCCAAACTTCCAAACTTCCACACTGACTTCTGTTAAACTGACTGTGAAGAGGTTTGAAAAAGAGAAATTCAAACCTGCTCTTCATTCTCCTGAGAGCATTTCATTCTGTCTTTGCAGTCATCATCAGTCTTCTCCTCTGTACTTCCCCTTTCAGTGTGTTTACCTTCACTCATCCAGACCAGGTGTTTAGAAATTACACATCAGATCAGCGACTCTCGTTTACTGCAGCTGTTTTCTAAAGTGATGCAGGACATAAATGAAGCAGAACAGCAGGAAGAGCCTTCAGAACTCAAAGAATAAGGTTCACTAAAGCTCAGTGGATCCCTTTGGTGTTTCCTCCTTTAAAAACCAGCACGGAGGAAAAAAATTCATATATAATGATTCTTTTTTTTGCATAATGTAGCTGTAAGTTCAAGAATATTCACAAAGAAACTTAAACTATGATAAATTTAGAAGACTGATGTGAATATCGGGCCTTCAGCCTCAGAAATACTATGTGACCTATTTATCACAGTAAGGAAAAACAGCTGTGAGTTGCTCAAATAATTAAAGTAAATCAGTAAAATTGTATCAATATATTTTTCTGTGGCTCATTTGAAACAAAAATAAACAAAGTAAAATAAAGTCCTGACATGGTCTGGATGATAAAATAGTTCAGGTTCCCTTCAGTGTTTTGTTTTTGCTCTGTGTCTTATATTTACTGTATAAATGTGTTGCTCAGTTTTCCACAGCAGCAGCAGTATTTCTAATATGAGGCTGTTTTATTGTCAGTTTGCACATTTTTTCTGCTGTAAAACAAATTAGAGTAAACTTTTTTTGCTAAATCTCATTAACAAAGAAGAATTTTTGATTTATGCTGTGAAAATGCAAATTAAAAGGCAACTGTCAGGTGGATTTAATTCATATAACACATATAATCTATATTAAATGTCCTTTAAAGGCCTAGTGTGACATATATGTAACATTACAGGTGTTGGACACTAGGGGGCGCTTTTCTAAAATAACATCAGACGTGTTCTATGTCGTCCATCTAGTCTGTTTTATATCCAGCATAATTTTCCTTTAAGGAACAATGGCTCTGGGTTCTTCTGGGTTAAAAGAGTTTTATGTGCATTGAGGAATAAAAAAATGATAAAGAACTTAAGATTTTACCTGTCTTGTTAAATTCCACATAACATCGAGTGAAATCAGAAGAATCATGGGATTAATTTACATGTTTACTGCAAAGAAAAACCCGATCCGCGTCGAAAAAAATATGTCAGCTCTGTAAAACTCTCTTAATCTTTGACATATTTGTGCAGCAGCCAGACGACCCATGTGACCGTTGATCAGTCCCTCCAGGGTTTCGTGGGCGTTTTTCAAGATTGTTGCTCCTAAAATGTCTGAATTCGCAGCAGCTTTAATAAAAAATGCGATGAAAGTTGCGATGTCTTAAGGTCTCATGGTTCCACAGAACTTACAGACGCCCTCTCAGTGTGTGCGACTGTAAAATCTCAGTCTTGCTTTGTTAAAACTGGTGAAAAATATCTCGGTTTTCTGATATTTACTGTCATTTTTACAGTTCCTGAATGCAGCAGTATCACCTGCTGTCAGAGCTTCAGTTTCTCTAATGCATGTCTTTGTTCTAACGGCGCCCAGTGCAGATTAAAACACACACAGCGATTAGAGAAACTGAAGTGTGAGATTTGTTCTGCTTGTACAACTGAGATAATTATTAGGGCCCGAGCACTACAGTGCAAGGACCCTATTGTTCCCTTACTGTTTCTTTCTTTTTCTTACTTTGAACCCCAATTTGACCCCCTAAACATGCTCAGAAACTCACCAAATTTGGCACACACATCAGGACTGGAGAAAAATTTGATATTTTGGGGGAATTATACATATGAATGGCAAAATGACTCAATAGCGCCACCTAGAAAATTGGGCTTTAGTGGAGTTAATACGGCTAGTTTCACGAAAAATCATGAAATTTGGTACACAGGTACAGTAGCCCAAGACAAAAATATTCCTGCTTTTAAAATTTCAAAAAAGCTAAACAGCGCCCCCTAGAAAACGTGGTGCGCAGGCATTGGAATTTAACAAACTCCTCCCAGGATTTTTATCCGATCTTCACCAAATTCACTGTGTGGCATCTAGACCCATCCACGATGAAAAGTTATTAACATCTCTGCGTCACACGGTGTGGGCGTGGCATGGCGGCCATTTTGAACAAAATCGCCATGTGGAACGAAATGGGTTTGGAGGTGAATGGATCCACGTAAAATCACCAAATCCACACAAATCCTTATAAATCTCAAGAACTAATGTTTGATGTACAATTCAGGAATGGACGTAGTCAAACGGCTCCACAGCGCCCCCTAGAAATATTTAAATACTCATATAAAATCACTGCTTTATCCTACAAACATGAAATTTGGTACATACATATAGTATCCCAAGACCAACAGATTTGCACAGTCGAAATTCTAATCGACTCCATAGCGCCCCCTAGACAAGATCATGTGGAGACATTGGAATTTAACAAACTCCTCCCAGGATTTTTATCCCATCTTGATGAAATTGGCTGTGTGGCATCTTGACTCCTTCAGGATGAAAAGTTACTAAAACCTCGTAGCTGCGTCACACGGTGTGGGCGTGGCATGGCGGCCATTTTGAGCATGTGACCACAAAGTGTGAAATGCTCATAACTTGACTGTACATGATCAAATGTGAATGAAACTTGATATGCTTGATGACAGCCTATCCCTCAACACTTGGGCGCAGCCAAACAGCTCCACAGCGCCCCCTACAAATTTCAAAAATTAATATAAAATCACCGGTTTGTCCATGAAATTAAGTACATGTGCAGAGCAGGAAGAGACAAACACAATTGTGAGTTTAGACGTTCCGATTGTTTCCAAAGCGGTGGTGCGGTGAGGAGCGAGGGCCCGTCCGACGCTGCTCGGAGCTTTAATTTAAAGTTGTAGCTTCAGCCGTTAAAGAAAACCGGCTGCTGGTTAAAAACTCCTCAACGACTTCCATGATTTAGTTTAGAAAACACTGGAAGCTGAAACAGTGCAGCTCACGGGGAACTGAAAGCTTCTCCAGACATCAGCATCATTAGCAGAACCAAATAAGTGCATCGCCGGCCTATTGTCAGAGATTAACATTTGACACGCCGAGGTGCAGATTAGCAGTACAAACGGTTAAAAGAGGAGTTTGGAGGCGCGGAGCTGCTTTGATGACTGATAGGAATCTATGAGGCAGGAACATCAAACCGACTCTGTCATCGTGTGCGAACGGCTGCTTCAGCGCCGAGTAATCTCTGTCACAGAATAGTGTGATCAACAGTATTAAAGCCCGCAAAGATCTATAAATAGGCCGCAGTAATTACCTCTGGATCTGGTGAATGTCAGCCTGCCTGCAGCCTCCAGAGTCGCTTTGTCATTCTCGGTGCTGCTGCAGTGACACAACGTGCTGAGTTAAGTACACAACATGCAGGCCGGCCCAACTCCAGTACGCTGGTTTCTAAGAATACTCCGACTGCATTGTTTGTTTTCCCCGTCGCTTCCTGCAGTCGATCTGAGCAGTTTATGGAAAATTGGTGGAATTATTCTGACAGGAAATGTCTGACAGCCGGCAGAACTCTCTGAAAAATAAACTGCATGACAGGAAATGAGCACAAACCTCCTCGAACACCGAATATTAATGCCTCTGGTTTCAGCTACATCGACTTAAACCAGTGGTTCTCAACTGGTGGGTCAGGACCCAAAAGTGGGTCGCGAAGCCATTTTTAGAGGGTCGCAGAAGCATGAACCCCCCCAAGTAGTGGTATAGAGTCTTTTATTTTAAAGGACGTGTTTCTTATGACACAGTTTGCTTTCAATAGCAGGATATTTAGTGGTGGTGACACCAGTAGTCTCCCAATATTAACCTCTAGATCTGTCTCTGGCAGCTTATTGGAGAAATTTATGCTAAAACGTCCCAAAAATGAACCAAAATGTGCTCAAAATCTGTCAAAATGGGCCAAAATATGCCCAAAACTTGGCAAAACTGTCCAAATAAACCAAAATGAGCAAAAAATGAGCCAAAATTTTCCCAAGTTGTATCAAAATGCGTTGAGACTCCACCCAAATAAACCTTAATTTGTTAACAAGAACAGCAAACTTCAACAATTTTGGTCTCGACTGTTATTAATAAAGACATAATGGATCCTGAGGCTGGACCAGTTGAGAACCACTGACTTAAACCACCTGACTGCTCTCAGATTACCAGTTTTCATTGCTGCAACTTTTGAATTTGGCTCAGATGTTCATGTTGGATAGACTTAACCGGTGATTGCTTTTACATTAAGCTCCATCACTGGGTCAAATTTGTGTTTATGGGGTTTATTTTCTTCTAATTAGCTTAAGTTAGCATGCTAACACACCAAGCTAACCCAGGTTAAGCTCAGATATCTATACTCTCATATTATCTGCCACAAAGAGATTCAATACACAACCCAGTAGACAGTGAAAAGAGAACAACTGGACCGACTTAAATAAATTACTTTAATTAGAGACACATAATTGAATTAAGTTAAGTAATATTAATGCCTCTGGTTTAAGTCAGATGTACTTAAACAATCTGATTCTTCTCACATGAACAGTTTGCATTGCTGCAACTTCATTTTAAACAGAGTCAGCTTGAAATTTTCATTTTTCCCAACTTAATTTTTCACTTTAAGATATAAAACATGCCTCTTTCGTCGCTTCCTGGCATCGATCTGAGCAGTTTCTGAAAAATCTGAGAAGTTATTTTGACAGAAAATGTCTGATAGTAAGCAGAAGTCTCAGAAAAATAACCTGTTAGAAAGGAAACGTCCACAAAACTCCTCTAACATGTAATATCAATGCCTCTGGTTGAAGTTAGATGGACTTAAACCATTTGATTCCTCTCAGATTAACAGTTTGTGTTGCTGCAACTTAATTTTAAGCTGAGTTCAGTTCAATTCAGTTTTATTTATACAGCGCATTTTACAACATGTGTCGTCACAAAGTGTTAAATTTCTCATTAAATTTCCCTTTTTTATCAAAAGCCTGTGATCGGACTTGAAGAAAACACAGCAGCAGAAAAACCGATGAAACATGGACGTCATGACGTCAGATGTTCAATGCTAAAGGAGGTGTAAACCTAATTTTTGCAATTTCCCTGAACTTCCAAAAACCAGTTAAGAGACAAATGTAATTTCAAGCTGTTTGAGTCTAAATACTCTGTTTTTCCATCAGTCGATCTGAGCAGATTCTGGAAAATCGGTGAAATTATTCAGACAGAAAATGTCTGACAGCGACCAAAGTATCGAAAAAAATAGAGGAAATGTGCACAAACCTCCCTTAACAAGTAATAAAATGCCTCTGGATTAAGCCAGGTGAAACCATCTGATTCCTCTCAGATTACCAGTTTGCATTGCTGCAGCTTAATTAAGTAGAAATTCTCAGTCGTTCCTCTATTTGCTTCACCCACATGTAAAATATAAAGCAGGAGTTTGTCGTTAAATGTCCGTTTTCTTTAATGTTCTGTGATCCGACTCAAAGAAAACACAGCAGCAGATAAACTGATGAAACATGATGTCGGATGTTCAGGAGGCGTAAACCCTGTTTTTGTAACTTTAAACACCAGTTTAATTAATTGTAATTTCAGGTCGTCTACAGAAAGTCTGATGTTCTCATTGAAACTGCATTGTTTGGTTTTGGGAGTCGATCCGAGCAGCTGCTGGAAAACTGGACAAATCGCTCTGACAGAAAACGTCAGCAAATGATTGGAAAAACATCCTGCATGAAAGGAAACGAGCTTGAACAAGAGCAAAACAACGGCTAACAGGAGTTATAACTGGATACCTGACGACTGATAAACAGGACCGAGGAGCTTCTTTTTGACTGATTCTTCCTCATTTTTCTGGACTTTTTATTCACTGAATGTCTCCCAGAAAGACGAGCGATCACCAGAATCACTGGGATCCATCCTCTGAGGGGCTCGGTTGAATCTCACCGAAGCGACTGGAAGTGGGACGATGCGTTCGCCGTTTATTTCATCCTGTAAGCAGGAAACAACGAGGGGGATGAAGAATCTGCAAACAGATCCATCTACGTGTCGCGAGCATTAAATTATAAAGGCAGTAATGCAGCAGCTGAAGCTCTGAACTGTGCAGCGTTGGAGGGAAAACATTCGGTTGTACAGTTCAGCTGCTGCAGAAACACATTTGGTTCTGGGAGACTCGGTTGTTTGCCTTCAGGCTGCATAAATGGAAACAAGCATCTTCAATAAGTCCATTAATAATAGAAGAGAACACACAACGTAATTACAGCTATTCAGCCACTTCTGTGTCCTATTTTCTTTCTTTCTGCGCGCTGTACGTCGCATGCAGTGGGTTTTAACTGTTTGAGGTAACTGGATCCTGAATACCAGTCAGTTGAGTCAGTTTTCTTTAGCAGGGTTCAGTGAGTTTGTTGGTAGAGGATCATTCTAGTCCATGAATCTTTATCTGTGATGCTCTTTGACATCACTGAATATGAAGCTACTGCGTTTCTGATATTTGCTGTAACCACTTTATGTGCATTTATAGCCTAAAAACAAGACAGTAAAAGAGGGGTAGAGGTCAGTTTGAACTGTTTGGCTTTGAGTGTGCAGCCATGCTAGCAGCTCTGTAGGCGCTAAATGCTAATGGTAGAATGCTAAAGGCTAATTCGTGCTTTCTGCATCCGTGTGTGCACATCGATGAAAAAAATCAAAGCTGAAAACTGATTTTTACACAGTTCTAACCGTAGTACAGTAGATAGGACGGTCGCCTTTCTGTCTTTTATTGAACACCAGAGCTCTCGTGGATGTTTCTGAAAGGCTGCGACGTTGCATTTTACAGAATATAGCAGCTACTCACTTCTACATTCAGTTATTCTTGTGGTGCGTTGAACACAGTGTGTGACATAGCACAGGGTTTCTGGAGAAATCAGGACTTTTCACTCAGTTTATGCTCTCGCGCTGGCAATCATGCAGGAATCAAAGCTCCCCCAAAGTACTTCAACTGCAGCTCTCTTAATGATGAATTAAAAAGCCGTGGATGACAGAAAATCTACAGACAGTCTCTCCTTATGTATTTGTTTTTCTGCTGCATGTGCAGTAAAGACAGTCTGCATGGTCACAAATTTTGGGCTCGGTGAGGCTGTACACTGTTGTGCTACATGCTAATGTCAGAATGCTAAAGGCTAATGCAGGCTTCCTGGATTCATGTGTGCAGATAGATGCAGATTTTGAAAGCACTTGTGATTCTATTTATGCTACATTGGTTATAGTATGCTACATGGACGTTCCTCACATGGAACATGTATGTAACAGGTGTGAAGGGCACAGTTTGCAACATAGCACAGGGTTTCTGGAGAAATCAGGACTTCTCACTCAGTTTATGCTCTAGCGCTGGCAATCATGGAAGAACCAAAGCTCCTCCAAAGTCCTGCTTCAACTGCAGCTCTCTTAATGATGAATTAAAAAGCTGTGTCATGACGTGCTTCTGTAGCTGCATTTGTTTTTCTGCTGCATGTGCTGTACAATGTTGTGCTACATGCTAATGTGAGAATGCTAAAGGCTAACGCATGCTTCCTGGATTTGTGTGTGCAGATAAATGCAGATTTTGAAAGCGCTTGTGATTCTATTTACGCTACATTGGTTATGCTATGCTACGTGGACGTCCCTCATATAGAACATCACAGTTCTATGTTTCTGAAAGGCTGTGATGTTTCCCTTTAACAGAACAAAGCAGCTACCTACTACTAGAATCTCCTTTTAGTCTCTCCTCATAATAAGCATCTGTTTGAAGCTGCATTTGTTTCTCTGCTGTAGTGCAGCTGGCAGGTTTGCAGTGAAGACAGTCTGCATGGTCACAAATGTTGGGCTCTGTGAGGCTGTTGTGCTAAATGCTAATGTTGGAATGCTAAAGGACAGTTCATGCTCTGCCAATGCGGACTTTCGAAATTACATGTTTTAATTCATGCTCCTGTGGGTCTGCACTGGTCTGCAACTTGGACGCCCCTCATGTCAAACATCTCTGAAAGGCTGCGATGTTGCACCTTTACAGAATATAGCAGTGACTTACTTCTACATTCGATTATTCCTGGGGTGTGTCGAGCACAGTGGACAACATCGCACAGGGTTTCTGGAGAAATCAGGACTTTCCACTCACATACGAGTCAAAGCTTCTACTTCAAACACAGCTCTTTAAATTAAGATCTCCTTGTGCAGTCTCTCCTCATGATAAACATCTGGTATTAGGTCGCATTTGCTTTTTGACTCATGAGCAGTCAGATCGTTTGCAGGGAAGACAGAAAGCAGGAGTTCGCCTTCACCAGCTCCAGGGTAGCCAAACTGGTTTGGCACCACTGAGGCCAACATCCACCGGGCCAGAAGAAATAAATCAGCTCAGGTACAATTTGGACGAAGCTCCAGAATCAACTGGCTCAGGTTCAGGTGCTGAAACTGAATCAGGTCTGTGTCTTATCCAGTTTCAGGTCACCAAACATGGACCCCTGATGGTCTGACTGGGGCTCAATCTGCCAGTTCTCAACCAGAACTGGCCCAAATCCACAAACCACAACTCGGCCAGATCAAGCTGAGTGACGTCTGGTGAGTCGCTGCTTGAACACAGCTGATCTGAGGCTTTGTTCCAAATCATAGTTTTCCTTTTTACTCTGAGCAGTACTGCAGCTGCCCTTACCAAGTACTACTTCATCTGGGACGTACTACCTTGTCGTATTACTGCACCTCCACCTCTGACAGTCTGTAGGGTGAAGGGATCTGTCGCCTGTCTGGGAGCTTTCAGGGGATCAACTTGCTTGGACTCGCCAAGACTTGTACGTTACGTAACTTTGCAAAGGATTGTGGGTCAGAATACTCGGAAAAACATAGTGGATTGACCGAATGTAGTCGGACACCCTGGTATTATTGGTGACAGAAGCGTATTTGAGCTGGAGAATCTCATTTCTCTCTCCTCTCTGCTCCGGTGAAGGACGTTTAATTCTGTGGATTCTAACAACTTGAAATGCAGCTTGTCCTTCTAAACTGGTGTTCTGAGTCTGTGAATGTGTGAAAATGAGGTTTAATCACCGTAGAGTTGAATTTATTGCTCGTCTGACACTGTGACGTCCAGGTTTCATCATTTAATTCAAACCGGCAGCTTTAATACTATTTGTTAGCTTAATTTGAATAAACTTGATTGAACTGTGTGCGGCTACTTGAAGTAATTCATTCAAATTGGTGGAAGAATTCTATTTTTTCAGTGCATATCGGGACATAGTGAATCTTCTTAGGGTTTGATATGGAAGTGTGGACGTTGGAACGGACCCTGCAGCCTCAGTCATTGGATGCTGCTACTATGCTATGCTATGCTATGCTATGCTAGCAACCTCACCGCTAGCTTTGGTCAACATTTGCCGTGTCTTTTCGTTGCCACTTGTGTTCGGGTTTTACTATTTTGTTTTACTATTCGTGTCTCCCTTTACATTACACCAAACGTGGAAATGATGCGCACATGGAGCCTATCAGCCCGATTAAGCTAACTACCCGGGCAAGTTTGATGAGCTAGCATGCTAACAGAAGCTAATTGGAAGAAAACAACTCACAAATACAAATACTGACCCAATGATGGAGCTGAATGTCAAAGCAATCCCCTCTTAATGCAGTTCATCCAACGTGAATATCTGAACCAAATTCAAAATAATAATAATAATAACTTTATTTCTGCAGCACATTTTTACAGACAGACTTTCCAAAGTGCTTTCCAGACTGGACACACAGTAAAAGAAGGAAACTCGGGACATTGAACAACAGAAGGAGAGAAAACAGTGAAACAACATGAATCAATACAACAGCAGCAGATAAAATACTAAAATGCCACATTCAAGTAAGAGGAAAGAACAAGTGGAATAAAAGAAGACGGAGGGCAAAACCACAAATACAAGGCTAAAAAACTTAAATAAATAAAAGTAGAAGTAGTAAATAATATGTGAATAAGTAAATAAATAAAGGGTAAAATGAAATAAACAATGAAATAAGATTCAAGATTCAAAGTTTTATTGTCGTGTGAACAGTAAAGAAACACGTTTCCCTGCACAATGAAATTCTTACTTTGCTGTCCGCTCAGATAACCAGCAAATAATAACAAAAATAAAAAATAAATAACATTTAGAAAATCTAGTAGATAAATAAAAATAATAATAATATGGTTTTAGTCTGGACTGATAGAGAGTCATCAAATGCAGGAAAACAGACACATACAGAATATTCTTTAAATTACACTGAACATAAATCTAAAGGCCCCATGTGAAATACTGATGCCACATGAAGTGCACCACCCAAAGTGAGCGTATACTGTCTGGTACTTGTACTAAATGGATATTTCTCTTGATTAGTCCCAAATTTGAGTCCACTACTGCCTCAGTGATGCATTAATTCCATTCAGTCCATGGGTGTGGCATATCCAGACGCTGCTCCAACACAATGAGCAGTACTCAGACACTCCTTATACTGGGGACAATAAAAGGCCACCCCAACATGTCACATGTTGACCAAAGCAGCAACGCCTCAGATGACTCCGGTCATGAGGGAACGTGTCATTGGCATGTTGGAAGCAGGAATGTCCACCAGAGCGGTCGCTGTGCAGCTGAATGTTCACTATCAGACGACAGGACGTTTGAGAGTTGGTTTCCAACAGACGGGCAGTACTGCAAATCCACCTCATCCACGTCGGCCACGTGTGACCACCCCAGCACAGGATGGACACATCCGGCTGGTTCACTTGTGGGATGGTCTCAGACCAGCGACACGTACAGCAGATGAAACCTTTGGTCTGACAACAGACGCATCACACCAACATGCCATAATATCCATTTAGTACAAGTACCAGACAGTATACGCTCACTTTGGGTGGTGCACTTCATGTGGCATCAATATTTTACATGGGGCCTTTATATTTTTGTTCAGCGTATTTAATAAATGTGTTTCTGACAGGTGATAATCCATGACGGTTCTTTAACACAGTGCTTCTCAACTGGTCCAGCCTCAGGATCCACTATGTCTATAAATAACAGTTGCGACCCAAATGTTTGAAGTTTGCTGTTCCTGTTAACAAATTAAGGTTTATTTGGGTGGAGTCTCAATGTATTTTGATACAGTTTGGGAAAATTTTGGCTTATTTTTTTTTCTCATTTTAGTATATTTGGACACTTTTGCCAAGTTTGGGGCATATTTTGGCCCATTTTGACAGATTCTGAGCACATTTTGGTTCATTTTTGGGACGTTTTAGCATAAATTTCTCC
The DNA here is from genome assembly GCA_024666655.1 of Dascyllus trimaculatus. Taxonomy (NCBI): domain Eukaryota; kingdom Metazoa; phylum Chordata; class Actinopteri; family Pomacentridae; genus Dascyllus; species Dascyllus trimaculatus. The sequence continues at coordinate 35,720,893 of CM045446.1, read as the reverse complement.
AATAAGCCAAATCTAGAGGTTAATATTGGGCTGCTACTGGTGTCACCACCACTAAATATCCTGCTACTGAAAGCAAACTGTGTCATAAGAAACACGTCCTTTAAAATAAAGACTTTATACCACTACTTTTTTGCTTCTGCGACCCTCTAAAAATGGCTTCGCGACCCACTTTTGGGTCCCGACCCACCAGTTGAGAACCACTGCTTTGACACACTGCTCTGATCTCTGTGACTCTGGGGAACCTTGGTTAGAACCTGCTAACATAAACACAAAGCAACCTGCTGCCAGGAACCAACAAACACTGTAAAACAATGAAGCGTCTCTGGCAGCTGATGTTGGCTCGCCTCACCTGCTCTACTGTAAAGTTTCCAAGTGGCTGTGTGAAGGAGATTAAGATGTTCGAGTCTGCGATGGAGCGCCGTTAGACATCCCGGTGTGTTTTTCGGATTAGGTGTTGACTCGTCGTGTTACTTTAAGCTTCGCTGAGAGCAGATCTGACAGCAGGAAGAGCTCTCTGCAGATTACCCACGTCTTCCAGGGTGTCTGAAAATGTTTAGGAGTTGCAAAAGTGAAATTCCCTCATTTGTTTTACACGCTGACACAATAATTTACGACGCTGCTTCTCATTAGCGGCGTGCCAAATGAAGCTGACTGCTGCAGAACATTTGTAGCTCCGTCACATCTCGGCTTTGTCTGTTTGCAAACGGCACACGCATTGTTTCACGGCTGCTCCGTCGATTTGCATTGAAAAGACTCACTGAGGTTAAAAACCACCTGTAGCGTCTGACGTTAGCAGAATGTGTCATAAATCAACGAGGAAACAGGGATGGAGCTGCTTCACTGTGGAAACCCAGCAGATTTTCACTTTGCTTTCTTTGTCTATGTGTAAACTTTCTCAATCATATCTATTTTAAAGCCTGTGTAAGTTAACATTTAAAAAACATGAGATGAAAATGAAATATTGAACCTGAAAATGAGATGCAAATTAAAGATGCACCTAAAGATGAGATAAAAATAAAATATTGCACCCAGAAATGAGATGAAAATAAAAATATTTCTCCAAGAAACTAGATTTAAAAAATGAAATATTGCACCTGAAAATTAGATTAAAATAAAATTTTGTACCTAAACATTAAGATGAGAATGAAATATTTTACCTCAGAATGAGAGAAAAATGAAATATTTCTCCAAGAAATTAGATGAAAAATGAAATATTGCAGTTAAAAATCTCAAAGTGTGTATATGTTAGCAGACAAGTTGGCACATTCTAAATTTTTTTTTTTTTAAATACACAAATATTTAAAAAATACAAAAAACCCCTGAAATTTATAGATAAAATGTTTAATAATATTTAAAAGTTTAAAGAATTTGCATGTAAAAACAAAACAATAACTTTCCAGATTTTTCTGTATTTTAGAAAATGCACAAAAATAATAATAAAATTACAAAAACAAACAAAAAACAAACCATAACATAAACATCATGTACCTGTGAATTTTGATATAAAAATATAATTGATTATTTTTTCTTTCCCTATTTAATGGATATAATTTAATTTCAAGTTTAACAGTGTAAAATATTTTTAATATGATTTAATTGGTGACAATTAACAGAACAATAAGACTCATTCTGTTTTTCAAAATTTGTTAAATGAGTCAGTTTTAATGTTTGTGTCTGTTAACGTACAACCTGGTACACTATAAAAAACAAAACAGTATTTTTTTAAAGGACACATTTAAATAACACAAATATTAATAAATTAATTGAAAAAAATACCCAAACTTATATAATGCACAATAATGTTCTAAATTTAAAATCATGTGTATGTAAACTGTCATTTTTCAGATTTTTCAGTATTTTTCTTAAAGTACACAAATATTGATAAAACTAAAAATATATATATCTAATGTAAAATAATACTTTAAATTTTAGAGATGTCGACGTAAAAAATAACTGCATTTCTTCAGATTTTTCTGTATTTTTGACAAAACACAAATATATTAATAAAATTACAAAAACAAACCGTGAATATAAATGTCTGAGGTTTAACAACATCTAAAACCTGTAATTGTCAATTTTAACATAAATTACAAGTATATTCTTTTCCCTTTTTAACAGATTTTAATTTAAATTTAATACTGTAAAATATTTTTGAAATTGGTCTTAATTAGAAACCAAAGAAAAATAAGAATAAATAAGAATAAAAAAATGAAAATTTGAAAAATTTGCAGATTTTTTTCAGTATTTCAGAAAATGCACAAAAAATATTATTATAATTAGAAAAATAGTAAATTTAGATTTAATGTAAAATAATGTCAAAAACATTTAACTACTAGCAACCATAAAATCTACATTTATTTTACAGAAAATTTAGTTTTTTGACGTAAAATAAGATTTTAATTCATTTTTTCTTTACTTATTTAATAGACAAGGTTAAATTCAAGTTTAATATAGTAAATACAGTTCAGTCGCTAGATAGAGATACTGAGAACTAATAGAAGAAGAAGAAGTAGTTGCTCTGTTGTTTGTTGTTAAATTAGAAATATCTTGTATAATTATGAACATAAACATATCAGCAAAGACATCAGACATGTTAAACCTTCTAATGGACCTACAGACGTTTATCTCAGATCCAACTTTCCTCTCTGTGGACGATAAATAAATAAATAAATAAACGCTATAAGAGGAACGAGGAACCTTTGAGGACGGAGGCTGAACGGTTCACGGAGGCTTCAGGCCTCAGAGTGTTTCCCTCCATTAGAGCCGAGCTGCTCCATCACTGCAGGATGAACTCAGGTGTCACGGCGCCTGCAGCCGCTCTGCTCCACACGTATGTATTTTTAGACATGTAGATGCGACGAGAAACACGAGATACATTTGGTTTGGACTAAAAGCACATTCCAGTGTGAGAGACGGAGCTGGATGTGTTTGTTGGAGTCTGTCAACAGGTGTTCTGGGTTTGTGTACAGATTTAGTCTTAATTAAAAAGTGAGATGAGAGCTTTAAGTGTTCGCTGTTCATCATGAAGTAATATTTAAAACTAGTAGGCGTGAGTCATCATAAAATGTCCATTCCTTTAAAAAAAATGGCATTTTTGACATTAGAGATCATTGAAATACAGGGTTCTTGTTGTTTCTCCTTTGCTTTACTAGTTTAATACGGTAAATATAATTAAATAAACAAATCTACATCCATTAATTCGTTTTTTTCAATGTAAAATTCAACCTGTTTTGATGAAACTATAAATATTAGGTTTAGTGCTGTCGTCTTAAATACAAATAACCTTTTTTAGTTCCTTTGAATGTAAATTTTTGCCTTGAAGAAAATTAAAATTTATGGTTTCAACCAACTCATAAATACAATCTGAGAGAAACTAATCTGATTGCAGGCGACACAATTACAGCAATTTAGTTTGGTAGTTTCAAAGTAAAAGCTTAACTTGGACGTCATTGTAAGTCTTGAAAAAATCAGGTTATATCAAAGTGAAAATTACCTCCTCATCGTAGCAAATTATCTTTTTACATTGGGTGAATGTGGATCTTTGTGTTGAAGAAAAGTCATATTTTTGCTTCATGTTAAATCAAAATTCATGATTTCGACTAAATCATAAATATAATTTGAGAAAGCCTGATATATTCAGCTGGAACAGTAAGTTTATCCAAAGCACCATTTTTTTTCAGTGTAAATTTCTAAAACCAGAAATGATTAGTGGTAAATAACAGCAGGAAGGATGATCTAGTTATGAATCATTTTAAAAATAAAACTGCTGGAGGAAAACGTTTTCGGCGTTTATGATTGATCTGTAGAAATACTTTATTTATTTGAGTCGTATCAGTTTTAAAGCCTGTATAAGTCTCTGTACGACCTGATGCCGAAATATTTATTCAATCTCGAAGAAAACTATCAGAAAAAAATGACATAAGAAATGCACAAAAATATACACTTACCGGTCACTTTATTAGGAACACCCTGCTAGTAAAAGGTTTGCCTTCAGAGCTGCCTTAATCCTTCGTGGCGTCCTTTAAACAAGGTGTTGGAAACGTTCCTCAGAGGTTCTGGTCCATGTTGACATGACAGCATCACACATCCATGATGCCAACCTCCCGTTCCACCACATCCCAAAGGAGCTCTACTGGACTGAGATCTGGTGACTGTGGAGGCCGTTGGAGTCCAGAGAACTCATCGTCATGTTCTAGAAACCAGTTGGAGACGATCTGAGCTTTGAGACATGGAGCTTTATCCTGCTGGAAGTAGCATCAGAAGATGGTCCACTGTGGTCATAAAGGGATGGACATGGTCAGCAGCAACACTCAGGTAGGCTGTGGAGTTTAAACCAGTTGGTACTAAGAAAACACCCCCCACACCATTAGACCACCAGCAGCAGCCTGAACCGTTGATCCAAGGCAGGATGGATCCATGCTTTCATGTTGTTCTGACCTACCATCTGAATGTTCAGCTGAAATGGAGACTCATCAGACCAGGCAGCGTTTTTCCATCTTCTACTGTCCAGTTGTGGTGAGCCTGTGTGAACCGTAGCCTCAGTTTCCTGGTCTTAGCTGACAGGAGTGGCCCCTGGTGTGGTTTTCTGCTGCTGGAGCCCATCTTCTCCAAGGTTGTTGTGGTTCAGAGATGGTGTTCTGCATTCCTTGGTTGGGTTCCTGCTGCCTTTCTATCATCTCCAACCAGTCTGACCATTCTCCTCTGACCTCCACCATCAACTACTGGATGTTTCCTCTTCTTCAGACCATCCTCTGTAAACCCTGGAGATGGTTGTGGTGAAAATCCCAGTAGACTCAGACCAACAACCATGCCACGTTCAGAGTCCCTTAAACCCCCTTTCTTGTCCATTCTGATGCTCCGTTTGAACTTCAGCAGGTTGTCTTGACCATTGAGTTGCTGCCATGTGATTGGCTGATTATCTATCTGCGTTAACGAGCAGGTGAACAGGTGTACCTAATAAAGTGGCCGGTGGACGTACATCACTAAAATGACATGAGCAGCTAAAATCAGACCAGAATAGAACAATAAACATAATGCTGGCAATTATACTGAAGTAACAAGTAATTTAACGCAAGATAAAGAGATATTGCACCTAAAATGAGATGAAAATGAAATACTGCATGTGAGAATTAGATGGAAATGAAACTGAAAAATGAGATAAAATGAAATACTGCACCTAAAAATGTCATGGAAATGAAATATTGCACCTAAAAATTAGATGAAAATGAATTAGCACAGAAAAATGAGATAAAATGAAACATAGCACCTAAAAATTGAGATGAAAATGAAATACAACAAAGAAAAAACAAGATAAAAAAGGAAATACTCTACCTAAAAATGACATTGACATGAAATATAGCACTGAAAATGAGATGAAACAAAATATTACACCTAGAAATTGAGATGAAAATGAAATACTGCACCTAAAATGACATTGAAATGAAATGTAGCAAGGGAAATGTGATGAAAATTAAATATGGCACAGAAAAATGAGATAAAATGAAATATAGCACTGGAAAAAAAAGAGATAAAATTGAAAAATTCACCTAAAAAATTATGTTAAAATGAAATATTGCCCTTGAGAAAAGAGATAAAGATGAAATATTTCACCTAAAATGAAATGGAAAAGCAATATTGCGCCTAAAAAAAAATGAAAATGAAATACTGCACCTGAAAATGTCATGGAAATTAAATATGGCACAGAAAAATGAGATAAAATGAAATATAGCACCTGAAAATGATATGAAAATGAAAAACAGCACAGGACAAAAAGAGATGAAAATGAAATACTTTTCCCAAAAATGAGATGACAATGAAATATAGCAACTGAAAAAATGAGATGAATCTGAAATATTGCACTTGAGAAATGAAAGTGAACCACTGCTCCTGACTTTTTATGTGATATTACACAAACTATTTAGCAAATGAATGTTGCAGGTAATATGAATGAGATGAAAGTTAAATTCTGCACCTAAAAAATTAAATGAAAATGAAGTATTACACCTAAAATTGAGAGGAAAATGAAATATAGCACCTAAAATAAGATGAAAATGAAATATAGCACCTAAAAATAAGACGAAAATGAAATATAGCACCTAAAATGAGATGAAAATGAAATATAGCACCTAAAAATGAGAAGAAAATGAAATATAGCACCTAAAAATCAGATGAAAATGAAATATAGCACCTAAAAATAAGAAGAAAATGAAATATAGCACCTAAAAATAAGAAGAAAAGGAAATATAGCACCTAAAAATAAGAAGAAAATGAAATATGGCACCTGAAATAAGATGAAAATGAAATATAGCACCTAAAAATAAGAAGAAAATGAAATATAGCACCTAAAAATGAGATGAAAATGAAATATAGCACCTAAAAATAAGAAGAAAATGAAATATAGCACCTAAAAATAAGAAGAAAATGAAATATAGCACCTAAAAATAAGAAGAAAAGGAAATATAGCACCTAAAAATAAGAAGAAAATGAAATATAGCACAGAAAAAACAACATGAAAATGAAATATAGCACCTAAAAATGAGATGAAAATGAAATATTACACCTAAAATTGAGATGAAAATGAAATATAGCACCTAAAATAAGATGAAAATTAAATATAGCACCTAAAAATGAGATGGAAATGAAATATAGCACATAAAATTGAGATGAAAATGAAATATAGCACCTAAAATAAGATGAAAATTAAATATAGCACCTAAAAATGAGATGAAAATGAAATATAGCACATAAAATTGAGATGAAAATGAAATATAGCACCTAAAATAAGATGAAAATTAAATATAGCACCTAAAAATGAGATGAAAATGAAATATTGCACCTAAAAATAAGAAGAAAATGAAATATAGCACCTAAAAATGAGATGAAAATGAAATATAGCACCTAAAAATAAGAAGAAAATGAAATATAGCACCTAAAAATGAGATGAAAATGAAATATAGCACCTAAAAATAAGAAGAAAATGAAATATAGCACCTAAAAATAAGAAGAAAAGGAAATATAGCACCTAAAAATAAGAAGAAAATGAAATATAGCACAGAAAAAACAACATGAAAATGAAATATAGCACCTAAAAATGAGATGAAAATGAAATATTACACCTAAAATTGAGATGAAAATGAAATATAGCACCTAAAATAAGATGAAAATTAAATATAGCACCTAAAAATGAGATGAAAATGAAATATAGCACATAAAATTGAGATGAAAATGAAATATAGCACCTAAAATAAGATGAAAATGAAATATAGCACCTAAAAATAAGACGAAAATGAAATATAGCACCTAAAAATAAGATGAAAATGAAATATAGCACCTAAAATTGAGATGAAAATGAAATATAGCACCTAAAATTGAGATGAAAATGAAATATAGCACCTAAAAATGAGATAAAAATGAAATATAGCACCTAAAAATAAGATGAAAATGAAATATAGCACCTAAAATTGAGATGAAAATGAAATATAGCACCTAAAAATAAGACGAAAATGAAATATAGCACCTAAAATTGAGATGAAAATGAAATATAGCACCTAAAATTGAGATGAAAATGAAATATAGCACCTAAAAATGAGATGAAAATGAAATATAGCACCTAAAAATAAGACGAAAATGAAATATAGCACCTAAAAATAAGATGAAAATGAAATATAGCACCTAAAATTGAGATGAAAATGAAATATAGCACCTAAAATTGAGATGAAAATGAAATATAGCACCTAAAAATGAGATAAAAATGAAATATAGCACCTAAAAATAAGATGAAAATGAAATATAGCACCTAAAATTGAGATGAAAATGAAATATAGCACCTAAAAATAAGACGAAAATGAAATATAGCACCTAAAATTGAGATGAAAATGAAATATTGCACCTAAAAATAAGACGAAAATGAAATATAGCACCTAAAAATAAGACGAAAATGAAATATAGCACCTAAAATTGAGATAAAAATGAAATATAGCACCTAAAAATAAGACGAAAATGAAATATAGCACCTAAAATTGAGATGAAAAAGAAATATAGCACCTAAAAATAAGACGAAAATGAAATATAGCACCTAAAAATAAGATGAAAATGAAATATAGCACCTAAAAATAAGAAGAAAATGAAATATAGCACCTAAAAATAAGATGAAAATGAAATATAGCACCTAAAAATAAGATGAAAATGAGATATAGCACCTAAAAATAAGATGAAAATAAAATATAGCACCTAAAAATAAGATGAAACTGAAATATGTCACATGCCGACCAGGATGTTGTGGGTTTGTCTCCGTCTTTCTCCATCCATTACTGAGATAAGAGGCTCTAGCTCCTCTTTTCTAGCTGTGCTTTATGCTGCATCTTCTTCCCTAATTATTCCAGTAATTCACAGGATCAAACCGTCTCTAATGAACGCAAACCAACATTTCTGCTGTGTTAATCTGAGATCTGCTCCATCTCTAATGACTGGAGACTCTTCGTCCTTAATTGTTCTGCTCGGCTGTAGATTCTGCTGTTTGCAGGGATCAGACCTCAGGCCTCCAGTCATGCAGCTAATCTCCAGTCGGCCTGTTGCCTCGCCACCTGCTCACCTCCACCCCTCCACCCCTCCACACCTACATGTGATATAAGCTGGAATTAGCTCCGAGCACATGAGCGTGTTGTCACTTCTGAAAACCCGCTGGATTCATTAGCTCTGCTCTCTGCTGTAAGTGTGTGTTTGCTTGCTGCTGCCGTGTTGTGAGCTCGTGTGCTACATCAATAGACTCCCCCCTCGCCGCCTGGAACCTTGATAAACTGTGTGGTTGCCATGGAAACCCCTCTTCACAGGCGCCCGGATCAGTGGCCTTCTTTAGCGATGGATGGCGAGCCCATAAGACCGCACATGAAGAAGAAGAAGAGGAGGGAGGAGGAGGAGCGGCGTGTCGCTCCCTGAGTGCTTTGAGCTGCTCTTTCAGCTCCGCCGTCGCCGCTGCTGCTCAGTTATCGAGCATCTCGAGCTCCGGAGGAGGAAACAGGATGGAGCTGCTGCACCGAGACGGAGCTGCAGATCCACTCTGATCTATATGAAGCTACAGGGTCTGACTGATGGAGGCGACAGCGGCGGTATGTCGGCGGGCAACTGGTGTCTGTAGGTGTAGTTTAAAGATGACACTGAAGTATTGGTGGAAGTAAAACAACAGACTGGATCTAAATGTACTCTGACATAAAGATACAGTTTTATCACTGTTGTTCCTTTATTTACCCTGTTTGACAGAGAAATTTAAATTCAATGTGTAAATCTGTAATTTATAGATTTTTCTGCATTTTTTAAACACACAAAAAATAGTAAAATTGCAACAACAGACTGAGTTTAAACGTCTGATGTGGAATAATATTTAAAACCTTTAATTGTAAATTTTTGCATAAAAATATGATTTTATCTGCTATTTTTTTCATTTCCTCAGTCATTTTAATGGATAAATTTAAATTCAAGTTCATTTTAAAATTTTTTTGCATTCTTGATGTACAGAAAAATATTAATTAAATTAAAAAGACAAACTGAATTTAAATGTCTTTGCATTTAAAACCTGGTAATTTTGGTATAAAAATATAATTTTATCATTATTTTTTCTTCCCTCACCCTGGATGAATTTAAATATAAGTTAAATACTACGTCTGTAATTTTATAGATTTTTTTCTGCATTTTTTAAACACACAAAAATATTTTAAAAATTCCAACAACAGACTGAGTTTAAACGTCTGATGTGGAATAATATTTAAAAACTGTAACTGTAAATTTTGGTGTAATAATATAATTTTATCTGCTATTTTTTCATTTCCTCAGTCATTTTAATGGATAAATTTAAATTCAAGTTCATTTTAGATTTTTTTTTTCTTTTGCATTTTTGATGTACAGAAAAATAGTAATTAAATAAAAATAAACTAATTTAAATGTCTTTGCATTTAAAATCTATAACTGAAAATTTTGGCTTAAAATATAATTTTATCATTATTTTTTCTTCTCCTCGCCCTGTTTAATGGATTAATTTAATGTAAGTTAAATATTACGTCTGTAATTTTGTAGATTTTTTCTGCATTTTTTTAAACACACAAAAGTATTTTAAAAATTACAACCGCAGACTGAATTTAAATGTCTGATGTGGAATAATATTTAAAACTTGTAACTGTAAATTTTGGCATGAAAATATAATTTTATCAGATTTTTTCCTTTTCTTTACCCTTTTTAATGGATAAAGTTCAATTTAATGTAAATACTGTATCTGTGATGTGTAAATCTGTAGTTTTACAGATTGTTTTATGCTTTTTAAAATACAAAGATATTATCATAATATTATTATAAATATTATTCGCTGTATTTTTACTGTATTTTTTATGTTTTAAGTGTTCGACCTTGTGACACTGTGGACGTCTCTTCGTTGTAAAAACCTTGAGCTGCAAACCTTGTATGAAATATGAAATATGTATTATTATTGTTAATAAAATCGCTCAAACAGACTGAATTTAAATGTCTAATGTGAAATAATATTTAAAACCTGTAACTGTGAATAACCATAAAATGTCCATTTAAAAAAAAGAATAATTCAAAATTTTTTTTGTAGCTTTTACCTCCTTATTTAATTTAAAAAGGTCAAATTCAAGTTCAATATTGCAAATGTAGTTTTTAAGATGGACATAATTCAAAACTAGAGAAGCACTAATAGAGCTCAGACCTCCGTCAAGCAGCTTCAGTCCAACACAATCTACCAATGACAGAGGATCATAGTGTCGTCTGGTGAAATCAACACAGAAATATATGTTGGTTCTTTATCCTGAACAGATTAACTGGAGGAAGCTCAGTGGATAAAATAAGTAGGATAAAACCAGAAATGTTCCTCTGGAGAATCTGGTTTGGTTTTGCTAAATAGGACTTCTGTTGCAGCTGCGTTTGAGGACAAACAGCTCTATGTGAAAAACAACTACTTAGTTTGAACAAGACGTCCCAATTTACAGCTTTGTGACAATAAATAAGCAGCAGGAGATTTGAGCAAGATGAAATAAGGCTGACCTTAAGGCCAAGTACGGTGTAGCTCCAAGTAGCCTAGAGTGGCTAAGTTAGCTAACCAACAGTATGGTAGCTTAGCTAATATTAGGGCTGGTCCCCAATATAGGAATATCTGAATATTGGTTGGTTGTGGTGGGATTCAGATAATAATTTTGATATTTGAATAGTCCTGCGTGTCGCTGCCGGGCATCGCTGAGTGCTGCTGAGTGCTGCCGAGCGTCGCCGAGCGTCGCCGAGTGCTGCTGAGTGCTGCCGAGCGTCGCCGAGCGTCGCCGAGCGCTGCTGAGTGCTGCCGAGACTCTAGAACGCCACCGTTGTTCCAGTATGTGGACCTGCCAACGCCGGTGTCAGAAACTCAAAACTCTTTCCAACAGCACAGAGTTTCAACTTTCGGTGGATAAAAATAAAAGTAGAAAAGCCCTCAGAGATCCAGACCTCCACCAAGCAGCTTCAGTCCACCCCAACACAATCTACCAATGACTAAGTATCCTTAAAATAGTTAACTGTCCGCTAATCGCTCTCACACCGTAGCACTGCTGTGGTTGAACACGAGCGGCCGACACCCACCATATATGTGCAATACACTTTCCTACCACAAGGCGGCACTGCAAGGCTTTCTAACACTCCCAATGTTAAAGAGTCTTTTAAAAACATCCTGGATCCAGACGGTGATCCGGATTAATCCCACAATGTCATCATTTGTCCCATTTCACACATTTCCTGAACATTTCATCCAAATCTATCCATAACTTTTAGAGTTATTTTGAACACAAACAAACAAACAAACAAACCAACACCGACAAAAACATGACCTCCTTGGTGGAGCTAATAACACACTAATAAACTGATGAGTGCATAATATAATATCTAAAATAGTTTTTCCTGTTAAAATACAGTTTCCAGTTGATCTAAATTATATTAATTTAAAAGCATGTGTGTGAATTTACAACTGGGTGCACTGTAAAAATGCACATCTGTAATTTTAAAGATTTTTTTAGTGGTTTTGTAAATGCAATAAATAAATAGATAATTAAAAGTACAGAAAGCAATTTTAAACCCATGACTGAATATTCATAAAATGTCCATTCCTTTAATAAATGGTTCGTAGCTTAATATATATATTTACTTATTAATCGATACGGTCAACACTGAGGTAAATACGGTAAATATATCTCTGAAATTAAATGCAATATGTGAAAATTAGCAAAACAGAAGTGTTGGTAAAGTTAAAAATGTAAAAAATCTAAACAGTTTTATGCTGTTGTTCGTTCTTTTTGACACAGTTTTGTTTTTAAAGGACTGGTTTTGTTTGATTTAAAGACAAACACGTTGACTTGACGTGTTTTTACAGCCTCTGTTGTCTATAAGCAGCAGTGTTTCGTCAAAATCCAGTCTTTATCTCTCTGTCTGACTCAGTTACATCAGTTTCGGGAGCCTTGGTGCTGGTGGTCCATAAATAGTCGCAGTGAGCGGAGATCTACCGTGTAGCGATGCTTCTCCAACATGTGAGCTGCACCGTTCTGCGTTCGTCACTCTGGGACTCTTGTTTTGTTGTGAGTCTATGAGTTTCTGGGTCAAACGGGTGGAACAGCAGAACGGCGCTGATCTGCACGGGAAGACATGAAATTTTCACAAGAAGTATAAATAGAACCGAAGCTCCCCGTTTGGTCGTCGCTGCCCGGACCAACAGCGCCCCCTGCTGGCGGCGTCGCTCTGCATGCGGTGAGAAGCTCCTGGGAGTCAGAAAACCGAAACCAGTGATTATGTCTGATCAGATAAAAGGACCAATGACAGCAGCCGATGCTGGGACGTGCTCCGCCTGCTGTGCTGTCACACTGAATTACGGTTTTGGGGATGGAAAGATTATCTTTTGCCTACCAAGTTAATTTTTATCCAATCAGCCCTGAATGGGAGGAAAATTGCTGCTGTTGCTCGTGTGAATGTAGTTTCACAGCCAGGCACAACAAACACGGCAGGAACAGTTGGAACGTCTGATGAATACCAGCAAAACAAAGACTCCAGAACATTCAGAGGAGCAGCTGCAGAGTTCAGTCGACTTCAATCAGAGAGGAATGAATGAAACTCTAAAATATCTTCTGAAATGCTGGAAAACATTAAATGCAACACGCTCGTCTTTTACTGGATCAGAGCCTTCAGGATGAGATGGTTGAAAACAAACAGCCACTAAATGAATGTGTGAACATGGAATACACATTTAGAAAACACTGAAATATAAGATGAGACAATAATTTTATTAATCTGAAGGTGAAAAACTAAATAACAAAAGAAATGCAGTGAATAAAAAGTAGAAAAACATTAAAATACATCACTAAAATAAGATGAGGAGCTAAAATCAGACCAGAATAGAACAGTAAAAAGTCTTGTTGGCATTTATACTGAGGTTTTAAGTATAATTACACAAGATAAAGAGATATAGCACCAAAAAATGAGATGAAAATGAAACATTGCAGCTAAAAATGAGATATAAACAAAAAAGATCCACTTAGCGAGAAAGAAATGAAATGTTTCACCTAAAAATAGATTAGATTGAAATATCGCACCTAGAAAAGAGATGAAAATGAAATTTTACACCTAAAATGAGATGAAAATGAAACATTGCACCTGAAAAATGAGATGAAAATGAAACATTGCACCTAAACACTGAGATGAAAATGAAATATTTCACCTGAAAAATGAGTTGAACATGAAATATTGCACCTAGAATGAGATGAAAATGAATTATTGCAGCTAAAAATGTGATAAAAATGAAAAAATCCACCTAAAAACGAGAAAGAAATGGAATATTTCACCTAAAAAAATGGATTAAATTGAAATATTGCACACAGAAAAGAGATGAAAGTGAAATTTTACATCTAAAATGAAATATAAATCAAAAATTACACCTAAAAACTGAGAAAAAAAAGAAATATTTCACATAAAAAATTTAATTAAAATAAAAAATACACCTAAAATGAGATGAAAATTATTTTTTTTCACCCCAAATGAGATGGAAATGTAATATTGCACCTAAAAATGAGATATAAATGAAAAATTCCACCTAAAAAGCGAGAAAAAATGAAATATTTCACATTAAAAAAAAGTTTAAAATTTAAAAATGCACTTAAAATTAGATGGAAGTGAAATTTCACTCACCTCAAATGAGATGAAAATGAGTTATTGCACCTAAAATGGGATATAAATGAAAAATTCCACCTAAAAAATGAGAAAATATGAAATATTTCACCTAAACAATTAGATTAAAATTTAAAAAATGCACGTAAAATGAGATGAAAATGAATTTTTATTCACCCAAATGAGATGGAAATGTAATATTGCACCTAAAATGAGATGAAATTGAAATATAGCACCTAAAATGTCTTATAGATGAAATACAGAATAACCGTCATCTGAACCAGTGCTGCTGCTACTCATACACTCTGTTAACTCTTTAAAACATTTCCCTTTAGCATTAATTAAATGGACATGGATCCTTTTTTGGCAACGGCAGCCATCTTGGATTTGTTGTTGTGCTTCTCTTGTGCTTTGGCTGTTGCCAGGCAACCTCCTCCCAGGTTCCACAGTGTGATGTCACACATGAACGTCCAGATTCTAGAAGAGTCTCTGAGGGCTTCTGTCTGGAAGCAGCAGGTTTCGGATTTGTGACGCCGTCCTGAGGAACAGCAGCAGTTCAGAGACTTTTCAGGACCAGATGAGACCAGAGAGCTGCTGAACGTTTACTGAGTCCAGAGGAAGTCAGTGAATTCTGCTTAAATCCAATAAACAAACAGATATTTTATGATGAAGCTAAACTGTGGATCAGTGGAATCAGCTAGTTTCTATTCACACACCTCAGACTGTAATACAGCAAATTATAAATACAACTTCAGTATTTATTAAATGGAAAATAAAACGACAGTAGAATCATCAGCAGACAGACTTTGTTGGTTTTTAGTGTCCGAGCACCAGCGGTGGTTTGAGCCTGTTGTTCTTCCGAGGAAAATCTTTTTCTATCGCCGCTTCGATTCGCAGTGTTGAAGCCCTGAACATACTGGAACACGCTTACAACTTGGCACGAACATCAGACCTGGAGAAAAGTTTAATATTATGGGGGAATTACACAAGTGAATGGCAAAATGGTTCAATAGCACCACCTTGGGAACAGCTACGAAAAAACCCCTACAGGGAATTTTCCTATGGGGGAATTTCGTACAGCTACGAAATTTGATACGCTCATTTATCAGGACAAGACGCACAAAAAGCCCCATTGCACCAATACCCACAATGCAACAGGAAAAACGCCATTTTGGATTTACGGTTACATTTTTTGGACATTTTTCCAGAAATCTGACGTTTTCCAGAGTGAACTCGTCCTCGGGGGGAAAACTCCTACAGATCTGGCCAGCATATACTACAAAAAGTTATTAAAATGTTCTGGAAATGTATGAGGTGCCACGTGGCCATGGCGGTCCGCGGCCATCAAAGGAAAATGAAGTGCTGTCTAACTACCCTGTACGTGCTCTAATCAGCCTGAACCTTCACATACATGATAAAAGTCGGCGCCATACACTCAAGAAGCGAGGATCCATCCAACGCTGCTTGCACCTATAATGTTTGTTTTTTTTAAACATTTTTTTAGTTGTTTTTTTTCTTTTACATGTTTTAGTTTTTTGTTTTTACATTTTTCTAGTCGGCCGGGGGCTCGTGAGTTTCCCCACACCCACCTGGCGACTCTCACCGTGGGCATCTCCGAAAAGGAGAGAGTCCAACCCTCTCTAGGAGTTTGGTTCCAGAACCTTGCCATGTTTGGAGGTGAGCCCAACTGTATCTACCAGGCAACACACCAGCTCAGGTTCCTTCCCCACCAGTGAGGTGACGTTCCACACCACCAGGGGGCGGTGCACCCAGGGGCCTGTTCCTGCCTACTGCCCAGCGGACACAGCACCGGACCCCGATTTCAAGCCCCAAGGCTCGGCCACCAGTTGCTCTCTGAGGAGCTCCCCCCAAGGCCTGGCTCCAGGAGGAGGCCTTGGATTCCCTGACCTGGGCGAGGTGGCGGCTTTCCCTTGTTTGCTTTCATCGAGGTATTTTGAATCGCTCTTCGTCTGGTCTCTCTGGTCTCAACTGGAACATGGGAGACACACTCCACACACTACCCCGATTCATCGGAGGGGTTTTTTTTTTTTTTTTTTTTTTTTACTATTAATTTTAAATTTAAATTGTTTTACTTTATTCTCCTTTTGTTTTTTGAATTTAATTTGTTTTACTTTACTCTCTAATCATCTTTTAAATGGAGTATTTTGTTAATTTTACTCTAATCATCTTTAAAACTGAGTGTTTTGTTAATTTTACTCTAATCATCTTTAAAACTGAGTGTTTTGTTAATTTTACACTCTAATTATCTTTTAAACTGAGTGTTTGGTTAATTTTACACTCTAATTATCTTTTAAATGGAGTGTTTTGTTTCACTTTTCTAACTTGTTTTAACTGTATGGTTAGGTTGGCCTAATTCAAATCCTAACCCTAATCTAAGTTGCTTTTTTTTTTTTATGTTGTGCGTTTGAAGGGTTTTGTGAAGACCCGTTTCACGTCTGAGAAGAACTTGCGGAGTCCTGACTCCTTTTTTGGTTGAGCCATCTCGTTGAGCCGCATTTTCACCATCTGCAGGAACGTGTCATCAAAAGATGATTTGTCTTGTGTCATTCCTGCGACCACCAACAGTTCTGAGCCAAACGCCTTGTGAAGATCTTTTGCGATGGCGTTGGAGATCTTGTCCATCTTCTTGGTGAGTCTTTCGATGGAGATGTTGACGTCGTCCAGCGGCAGCGCCGTCAGACGGTTCAGGACGGGCTGGAAGTCCTTTATGGTGATGACAGCTCTGGATTCCTGAAGGGATTTCATGATCACCTTCAGGAGCAGAGCGCTGATGGCGTCCTTCTCTTCTTTGGGCCTCTCAGGGTGAAGTTCTGATGTTTCAGCCTCAGGTTGAGGAGCATCGATGAGGTCAGTTGTTGGTTGTGGTGAAGAGGAGCTCTTGTTGGGCTCTGGCTCCTCATGGATCGAGCTCTTTCTGGGCTCTGGCTCCTCATGGATCGAGCTCTTTCTGGGCTCTGGCTCGTCATGGATCGAGCTCTTTCTGGGCTCTGGCTCGTCATGGATCGAGCTATTTCTGGGCTCTGGTTCCTCAGGGACTGAGCTCTTTCTGGGCTCTGGCTCCTCAGGGACTGAGCTCTTTCTGGGCTCTGGCTCCTCATGGATCGATACCAAACTGCAGAGAGACTCTGAGTATCTGAGGGATACAACTGGTGTAGAACTCTGTTCCTCAGCCTCATCGTCCCTGCAGATGGATGTAGAAGATGCAGCCTCACTGGGACCTGGAACAGGACTCACACTAGCAGGTGTTGAAGAACGTTTGGCTGCAGGAATCTCTGGTTCCATTACGTCTTCTTCAGGTGGGGTCGTGATTTTGGCGAAGAGCTTTTCGATGTCTTCTAGTGCCCCGGCCACTTCCTCACTGTGAGCCGTTTCAAGCGTCGGCTCCTGGGCGCAAAACAAGAGGTTTTGCAGGAATTTTCCCACCGCGTCCTCCGTCATGGCGTACAGGACTTCAGGGGAAAAGTGAAGCTGAGCGTTGCCCACCGGCCTCCTCATCTTGGGGAGGATGGAGTCAGACATACATCTTCCCGGTGGAGCGATGGGAATTTGATATGTACTAGGCATCACATAAACGTACAATTCATCAGTCAGCTCCCTTGAGAACCTCCTGATTGCTTCTTTGGTCATGAGGTTTTCCTGCATATGTCTGAGAAGTGTTTCAGCTCTATCTGACCGGCTAAGCATGATGTACAAGTTGTCAAGGTCGGATTTGATGAAGTCAAAGTCGAATGAAGCCTGGTACCTCGGTGAAGATAGAACCGGCCTGGGAGACTCCGGAACACTTCCAGGTAAAAGGAATTCGTCGTCGTCTTCGGTGCTTCTGACCTGAGACTTACCGGACTCCTGCTTCAGATCCACGAGGAACTCTGGGTCTTTCTTTTTAAAGGCGCTCTTCAGGTCTGAAACCATTTTGTCAAACTGCCTTTTGGAAGCTTTATAAAAGCGGCTGTGTTCCCAAACTCTTTTCTTGGTTTCTGAAGATGCAGCACGTGAAGTAAAAAAGTTCCTGACCTTACTGACGATCAGGCCCATGTTGAAATGAGCTCTGAGGGACTTTTCAGATGCGTCTCCACTTTCAGACTCACATATATGCAGGTCATTGAGTATAGTTCTCACTATATCAGCTGCAACACGTTCAGACTCAGGAATGCTCTGAGCCTCGTCTGAGATGTCCTCTGAGTTTGAGGACCATTTATCCAGAATGTCCCTCACAGAGTCGGTCGCTGCAGGAACAGAGATGCTGGATTTCACGCTTTCGATGGTTTGGTCCAAGTGAGCGTAGTCGTGCTGCTGTCTGTGGCAAAGGCCGCTCAGCTTCACTGCATATCTTTTCAGACATGCAGCAGTGTTAAACACCAAGCGACGGAGAGTTTCTGCGTTGGACGTGGTGCCGCTGATGTAAATGGCGGGTTCTGGAGGCAGAAATGGACTCTTGCTGGCCAGAGACACAGCGGAGTTCACCCTCTGTGAAACCTCCATCTCCACCAGCTCGGTCAGCATTTTGGCACTGTGGCATTCTTCCACTGGGACACCGAGAGCCCAGGCGATGCTGCCAGAGATGGAGTCACCCAGAGAGATGTAGAAGTGCCCCTTGTCAGCAGTCCCGGCGTCTTTAACAATGTTAAAGACGACGTTCAGGATCTTTGCAGAAAGACCCTGAACCATATCGTTCACCGCGTCCATCAGAGCGGCGACTGTGGAGGTGTCCATCGCCCCTGATGCCATCAGGCTCCACTGCAGCTCAGAGAACCTCTGCAGGGATCTGATCACCACAGGCAGGACGTCCCTTCTGGAGAAGCAGATGGTTTTAGTCTGCATCTCATCTTCACACATGCTGCTGTCCACTGGTGGTTCAGGCGGGTCCAGTGGAGACAGACCTCCAGAAACTGTTTTGTCCATTGGAGATTTAACCGGTGTCGGGTCTGTTGGTGGTTCTGGTTCATCCAGACCCACTGAAAACACTTGGATGAGTTTGTCGGTTACGGGTATCTTGGTTTTGTCGTTTGCAGACTCTTCTTCCCAGGTATCTTTGTCTGTTATGAAATCGTCTGGGTCCATTGCAAGCATTTCTTCAAACTCGACGTCTGTCATGTTGTCAAACTGGTCCATTGCAGCTGTTTGTTCAAAGTTTGTGTCTTTCAGTAAATCAAACTGGTTCCGCTGTAGAAAGTTGTTCTTCCGCTAAGATGCTTCAGAAAATGCTCTTGAAGTCGGCTGAGTTGTCGCAAAGGAAAACGCAGTAGGAATCCAGACGTCACGTACCCTATTTAAAAACTCTCGGGCACCACCTGTGACATCACGATGACATCACTTTAAGATCAAAGCATGTGTAGCGCAACAGTCCTTTGTGACATCATTGCCTTTGTTGACCACACCCACACACACCTACGTTCTACATAATAATCTGTACATTGATTTTTGTTTTTATTTAAACACTGACGTTCCTGTTCTTGCTGCTGTAAATTTCCCCACTGTGGGATTAAGAACAGATTAGCATATTTCCTCTTAATTACAGAGAATTTTCACAATAAAAGTGCTGGGAAAATGTCTTTATCAGTGCACGGTATCTATAAGCATTTAGTAAATTGTAATTTCATTATTTTTTTTTACAAGTGTAAACATCCTCCATTGAAGATTAAGAAGTAAAAAATAGACATGATGTAGTAAATGAATAAAATCATCCATCTATACATGTGAATTATTATTTTTCTTGTTATTGTTATTATTTTGGTGCCATAGCTGCTGGAATATCACCTTTTTTATCCCCCTCTTTTTTTACAGTGCGCAAAGTCTCACAGTGTAATCTAATTTATTCCTTGTGTGATCTAAAATAAATAAAATAAAACAAATATAACCTGCACCATCGGAGCATTTGGTAAGTTTAAATCTTCAGTTTGCTTTAGGGACGCACCGATCCACATTTTTTAAACTTCCGATCCCGATACTATTCCGATACCAGAGCTCTGTTTGCTTTAATATTATTATGATCATAATTGTTGATTACCTCCGCATACAAGGGAGGAGGTTATGCAACTATTGAAATCCAAACATCTGCAGTAAAGCTCAGGGCTGGAACTCCTTTAAACTTCTCAGCTAACTTGGTCGACACTCGGTTCTACAGTTCAGGGAGCCTCTGATAAATATCTCCTGGATAAACTAGATCTGGCTGCAAGTGTTCAATCAAGCTGTGAAAATGTCTGATTAAGTTTGTTGTATTGTTGGTCGCGACGGAGCTTCCTCCTCTCAGTACAACGGCTTTGTAAACGTTGCACGTTGCTGTTTTGCTCTGCAGCGTCGCTAAGGTAACATACACTATATTAGCAAAAGTATTTGCTCACCTGCCTTGACTCACATATGAACTTAAGTCCATCCCATTCCTAACCCATAGGGTTCAATATGATGTCGGTCCACCTTTTGCAGCTATTACAGCTTCAACTCTTCTGGGAAGGCTTTCCACAAGGTTGAGGAGTGTGTTCATGGGAATCTTTGACCATCTTCCAGAAGCTCATTGCTGAGGTCAGACATTGATGTTGGACCAGAAGGCCTGGCTCTCAGTCTCCACTGTAATTCATCCCAAAGGTGTTCTATCAGGTTGAGGTCAGGACTCTGTGCAGGCCAGTCCAGTTCCTCCACACCAGACTGGATCATCCATGTCTGTATGGACCTTGCTTTGTGCCCTGATGCACATTCATGTTGGAACAGGAAGGGGCCATCCCCAAACTGTTCCCACAAGGTCGGGAGCATAGAATTGTCCAAAATGTTTTGGTATCCTGAAGCATTCAAAGTTCCTTTCACTGGAACTAAGGGGCCAAGCCCAACTCCTGAAGAACAACCCCACACCATAATTCCTCCTCCACCAAATTTCACACTTGGCACAATGCAGTCCCAAATGTACCGTTGTCCTGGCAACCTCCAAACCCAGACTGGTCCATCAGATTGCCAGATGGAAAAGCGTGATTCATCCCTCCAGAGAATGCGTCTCCACTGCTCTATAGTCCAGTGGCGGCTGCTTTACACCACTGCATCCGGCGCTTGGCATTGCACTTGGGGATGTACGGCTTGGATGCAGCTGCTCTGCCATGGAAACCCATTAATGAAGCTCTCTGTACTGTACTTGGGCTAATCTGAAGGCCACATGAGGTTTGGAGCTCTGCAGCAATTGACTGTGCAGGAAGTCGGCGACCTCTTTGCACTATGCGCCTCAGCATCCGCTGACCCCTCTCCATCAGTTTACGTGGCCGAACACTTGGTGGCCGAGTTGCTGTTGTTCCCAAACTCTTCCATTTTCTTATAATAAAGCTGACAGCTGTCTGTGGAATATTTAGGAGTGAGGAAATTTCACCACTGGATTTGTTGCACAGGTTTCATCCTATGACAGTTCCACGCTGGAATTCACTGAGCTCCTGAGAGCGACACATTCTTTTACAAATGTTTGTCAAAACAGTCTGCATGCCGAGGTGCTGGATTTATACACCTGTGGCCAGGCCAAGTGATGAGGACACCTGATTCTGATCATTTGGACGGGTGAGCAAATACTTTTGGTAATATAGTGTATTTCCACACAGCGGACATGCTACGATGAGAAGTTAGCCACAGTGCTGCTAAATGCTAGCTGGCTGCAAACCGTGGAGTGGATTTCCTGAATGGAGGCGTGTCGTTACTCCATCGAGACGCGCCTCCGTTCAGGAAATCCGTCCCACATTTTGCAGCCAGGTAGCATTTAGCAGCAGCATGGAACCACCTGTGGAGTCCTTTCAACAGACGTGCACAGACGTGGCTCAGGGATGGGAAATTTCCAATCCGTGAAGTACGTTGGTATCGGAACCTGATACTGGATCGGATCGGCCCCATCCCTAGTTTGCTTCAAGTAAAATATAAGATTGCTCGATTAATTTCTGAGGAATTCTGTGGCGTTGAACTGCTTTTTTGCACTTTAAAAATAAAAAAAACATTCACACAGCGTTAAATATGACTGCTGTAGGATCCTGAACTCAGCTTTATGATATAATAACATGATATTTCTGTCGTCTCCAGGCTGGTAATGTGTTGTTTTGTGAGCTCAGACAGTCGCTCCTGCAGCTCTTACAGCATCAGAGTCTCACTTCAGTTTGCACTTTGTACAGAAGCCTCAAAGACTCTGCAGCCGCTCAGAGTCATGTCAACAACACAGTGATGCAACGCTGCAAACCACAGAACTGATGCAAGCGTCTGATCAGAAACTCGCTGCTCGGACGACAGTAACAGCTGAGGGACGGAGCGCCGCCGAGCTTCTCCACACTGGAGCCTCAAAATAAATTCTCCTTCTAATCTCCTCCCTAAAGCACGACACGGCCTCTCAAGTGCAGAGATTTCTTAATAATGTCGAGCTCCTTGGAAATCCGTCAGCAGGCGTTGCGTCGGCTTCCCAGCCCTCCGGAGGTGTCAGGAAGCGCCGGTGACAAGGTGTGCCCACCGGATAATGTCAGCGATAATGTCAGTGATATAACCGGCGTCGCCCACTCGCGCTCCCCTCTTGTTTTCGCGGCTTAAATTAGAAGGAGAGGCTGTTTATGTGACGATGTGAGAAAAGCAATCCAGTTTATGGCTCCTTCAAATTACACGATCAATCACTTGCTGATGCTCTGCTTCACCACAGACTTAAAAAAAAAAGCCGCAAATAAATCAGCATCAGCTCAGACTCGACAAACAAGACGCCGCCCTCGTTAGAAACCTGCATCTTAAAGCCACTGTCATCCTTTAAACTCGTGTGATCGGCACCGGTTGGGTTTGTTCTCGCGCTAATGAGCGTGCCGAGGCTTCTGTTGTCTTTCTGTGTTGGATGAAATGTTTCCCGTGTTTGCAGACCTCAGAGTTGTGGAAGCTCTTCGACTGAGCAGACACACATGTTTATTCATCCTCAGAGAGTCAACAGCTGCTGACAGCTTCTCTGTGAGCCGAACAAACAGCACATCTGAGCTGCCAGGCCTGCGGCGGCCATGTTTAACGTCTGGTAAATACTGTCCTCTAGTGCTCACAGACACGAGCACAACATGAACTGTTCAGTGGCAAAGCACTGTCTTTAAAAAACCACTGGAGAGGGAATTTATAACATTTATTTGACCAAAACTGGATTTAACGTGTAAAATCTGTGTAATAACTGATCCTAGTAGTCATCTGAGCTGCACAAAAAAATAAAATCAGCTGGACTTTAAAAGACATTTCACCTTCATCAAAGAGAAAAATCACCTTAAATGAGTTGAAAATTAAACATTGCACCTATAATGACATGAAAATGAAGTAATGCATCTGAAAAATGAGGTGAAAATGAAATACAGCACCTAAAATGACACAAAAATGGAAAAAAAGCACCTAAAATGAGATGGAAATGCAGTATTGTACCTACAACATGAGAATAAAATGAAATATTGCACCGAAAATGATGTGAAAATTAAATATTGCACATAAAGATGAGGTGAAAATGAATTATTGCCCCTAAGAAATGAGATAAAGATGAACTATTTACCCTAAAAATTAAATGAAAATGAAATATTGTACCTAATAATGAGATGAAAATGAAACATTGCACCTATAATGGTATGAAAATGAAGTAATGCATCTGAAAAATGACACAAAAATAGAAAAAAATGCACCTAAAATGAGATGGAAATGCAATATTGTACCTAAAAAATGAGATTAAAATAAAATATTGCATCAAAAATGATGTGAAAATTAAATATTGCACATAAAGATGAGCTGAAAATGAATTATTGCCCCTAAAAAATGAGATAAAGATGAACTATTTCACCTAAAAATGAGATGAAAATGAAAACTTACACCTAAAAAAAGAGATCAAATTGAAATATTGCACCTAAAAGTGAGATAAACATGAAAAATGCACTAATAAAATGAGATGAAAATGAAATAAGGCACAAAAAAATGAGGTGAAAATGAAAAATACATCTAAAAGTAAGAAAAAAATGAAAAATGCACCAATAAAATGAGACTAAAATGAAATACTGTACCTAAAAATGAGATGAAAATGAAATATAGCACATAGAAATGAGGTGAAAATGAGTTATTCCCCTTAAGAAATGAGATAAAGATTAAATATTTCACCTAAAATGAGATGAAATTGAAAAAATGCAACTAAAAATGAGATGAAAATTAAATATTGCACCGAAAGTGATGTGGAAAAAATGAAATATTGCACCACAAATGAGATGAAAATGAAATATTGTCCCTAAGAAAGGAGATAAAGATGAAATATTTCACCTAAAATGAGATTAAAAGGGGAAAAATTGACCTAAAAATGAGATGGAAACGCAATACTGTGCTTCAAAAAAGATGAAAATGAAATACTGCACCTGAAAATTAGATGAAAATGAAATATAGCACATAGAAATGAGTTGAAAATGAGTTATTGCCCTTAAGAAATGAGATAAAGATGAAATATTTCACCTAAAATGAGATGAAAATGAAAAAAAATGCACCTAAATTGAGATTTAAATAAAATATTACACCTAAACATTCTGTTGAGACTAAACACGTTTGCATTTTGTTGCTTGCGTTGACTTTTTGGTGCCTGTGTGAATTTTTTATGCATAAAACATGAAGTAACAGTTGGAATTTAGACTGAAACGTTCGAGTTAATTGATTTAAAATAAAATTCAAGCTGAAATAAATGATTATAACTTCATTTTTCTGGATTTCAAGTCTGTAAAAACCCATAAATACTTGCGTTTAGGCAGCTAATTATGAAGTAAAAGACCAATAATTCCCCTGAATCTTTGCCGTAACTTTTCTTTTCTTGCTCAAACTAAACATCTGTTTGTATTCTGCAGTTTGCGTCGACTCTCTGGTGAATCCTCTGTGCAGAAACATCGGCTGGTTTTATTAGCGGCTAACCTCACGTGGCTTTAATCGTGTCGCCTGTTTAACGAGGCCTTCCAGCAGCGCTAAGGAGGAGGGACGGTCCATCCCTCCTCCTCCAGACGACCCGATCCGTCGCTGACCGGCTGATGTCGCCTGGAGGAGTCGCGTCACCGCCGTCCTGACCTCCTGACCTGGAACCAACAACCATCAGCTCGTCAGGCGCCGCTCAGGAGCCGGCAGGATATTAGAGATGTAAATGGAACATAATGGTGCCGCTATAATGGAGCGCTCGATGCCAAAGCCTTTTCTCTGCAACTCAACGCCATCTGGCTAAATCAGCAGAGCCGGCAGCCGTCAGGACGACCGTCTTTGATTAGGAGGCATCTTTATTTCTGGCTGCTGCTTCGTCCCAGAACTAGAGTTGAGATCTGGGCCAGAACCAGCGACGTCAGAACTCCTTCACATTCAGGTACTGAGAGAAACAGTTCGGCTCTCCAGAGGGCAGCCGGTGACTTTCTGTGCCGGGTCGGCGAACTGTAAAGGTGTCAGGGCGGCCTCACATGTGCAAACAGGGCTGTTGACCAGACAAACAGAGCAGGTCGCACTGACCTCGTAAACAGCCGCCTCTTCCAACAGATCAGAAACCGTCCAGCGTTTGTGTTTTACTGACTCCAAATCTCATCCAGAACAGTCCGGACTGGAACAACAAGCATTAAAGGAGCTGCTTGTTTCCCAACCTGCCATTTGGATGGAGTTTAGCGCAGCTTTGATTCCAGCTCTCAGATTTGGCAAACACTTTATTTTCTTTTTTAAAATAAAACTAAAGAAGGCTGTGAAGTTGGCGTCTGATGGGCCTGAAGCTCCTCATTTAACTTCACTGGAAACAGACTTCTACAGCTGATGTGTGTTTTCCTGGTCATCAGGACTTTGTTCAGCAGCTGCTTCCTTTAGAGCAAAAGACCGACTCTATAAACTCCAACAAGACCAAGGAGAGAAACGATGGAACCAGATAAACATTAACTACCACTGACGTTGGGATGCCCTGTTGCTGTGATGCTCAGACTTGCAATTCATTCTGAGATCCCCCCTCCTGTTTTTATTTTATGTTTTTTTTTTTTTTTTTTTTAATATTTTTTGTTTATTTACCTATTTATTTAATTTTTTATTTATTAAAAAGTTATTTATTTACTTAATTATTACATTTTTAATTTATTTTTTAAAGATATTTTTATTTATTTACTTATTTATTTCCTTTATATTTATTTTTTAAATGTTTTATTTATTTTACTTTTTATTTAATTTTAAAATATTTTTTATTTATTAACTTATTTATTTAATTTTTAATTTATTTTTAAATATTTTTATTTTACTTATTTATTTCATTTATTTATTTTTAAATGTTTTATTTATTTATTTATTTTTTAATTTTAAAATATTTTCATGTATTTACTTATTTATTTAATTTTTATTTATTTATAAAATATATTTTTTATTTATTTATTAAATATATTTTATTTAT
>CM045446.1:35544258-35694227 GCA_024666655.1 Dascyllus trimaculatus | reverse complement strand
ATTAGAATTTCGACTGTGCAAATCTGTTGGTCTTGGGATACTATATGTATGTAGCAAATTTCATGTTTGTAGGATAAAGCAGTGATTTTATATGACTATTTCAATATTTCTAGGGGGCGCTGTGGAGCCGTTTGACCACGCCCATTCCTGAATTGTATATCAAATATTAGGTCTTGAGATTAATGAGGTTTTGTGTGGATTTGGTGATTTTACATGGATCCCTTCACCTCCAAAACCCATTTCGTTCCACATGGCGATTTTGTTCAAAATGGCCGCCATGCCACGCCCACACCGTGTGACGCAGCCACAAGATTTTAATAACTTTTCATCCTGGATGGGTCTAGATGCCACACAGCGAATTTGGTGAAGATCGGACAAAAATCCTGGGAGGAGTTCGATAAATTCCAATGCCTGCGCACCACGTCCTGTAGGGGGCGCTGTTGAGCTTTTTTGAAATTTTAAAAGCAGGATTGTTTTTGTCTCGGGCTACTGTACCTGTGTACCAAATTTCATAGCTGTACGTGAAACTAGCCGTATTAACTCCACTAAAGTCTAATTTTCTAGGTGGCGCTATTGAGTCATTTTGTCATTCATATGTGTAATTCCCCCAAAATATCAAATTTTTCACCAGTCCTGATGTGTGTGCCAAATTTGGGGAGTTTTTGAGCATGTTTAGGGGGTCAAATTGAGGTTCAAAGTGGCGTAAGAAAAAGAAACTGCCAAACAAACAGTAAGGGAACAATAGGGTCCTTGCACTGTAGTACTTCAGGCCCTAATAATGGTGCCGCTATAATGGAGCGCTCGATGCCAAAGCCTTTTCTCTGCAACTCAACGCCATCTGGCTAAATCAGCAGAGCCGGCAGCCGTCAGGACGACCGTCTTTGATTAGGAGGCATCTTTATTTCTGGCTGCTGCTTCGTCCCAGAACCAGAGTTGAGATCTGGGCCAGAACCGGCGACGTCAGAACTCCTTCACATTCAGACGCTGAGAGAAACAGTTCGGCTCTCCAGAGGGCAGCCGGTGACTTTCTGTGCCGGGTCGGCGAACTGTAAAGGTGTCAGGGCGGCCTCACATGTGCAAACAGGGCTGTTGACCAGACAAACAGAGCAGGTCGCACTGACCTCGTAAACAGCCGCCTCTTCCAACAGATCAGAAACCGTCCAGCGTTTGTGTTTTACTGACTCCAAATCTCATCCAGAACAGTCCGGACTGGAACAACAAGCATTAAAGGAGCTGCTCGTTTCCCAACCTGCCATTTGGATGGAGTTTAGCGCAGCTTTGATTCCAGCTCTCAGATTTGGCAAACACTTTATTTTCTTTTTTAAAATAAAACTAAAGAAGGCTGTGAAGTTGGCGTCTGATGGGCCTGAAGCTCCTCATTTAACTTCACTGGAAACAGACTTCTACAGCTGATGTGTGTTTTCCTGGTCATCAGGACTTTGTTCAGCAGCTGCTTCCTTTAGAGCAAATGACCGACTTTATAAACTCCAACAAGACCAGGGAGAGAAACGATGGAACCAGATAAACATTAAGAACCACTGACGTTGGGATGCCCTGTTGCTGTGATGCTCAGACTTGCAATTCATTCTGAGATCCCCCCTCCTGTTTTTATTTTATGTTTTTTTTTTTTTTTTTAAATATTTTTTGTTTATTTACCTATTTATTTAATTTTTTATTTATTAAAAAAGTTATTTATTTACTTAATTATTACATTTTTAATTTATTTTTTAAAGATATTTTTATTTATTTACTTATTTATTTCCTTTATATTTATTTTTTAAATGTTTTATTTATTTTACTTTTTATTTAATTTTAAAATATTTTTTATTTATTTACTTATTTAATTTTTAATTTATTTTTAAATATTTTTATTTTACTTATTTATTTCATTTATTTATTTTTAAATGTTTTATTTATTTATTTATTTTTTTAATTTTAAAATATTTTCATGTATTTACTTATTTATTTAATTTTTATTTATTTAAAAAATATATTTCTTATTTATTTATTAAATATATTTTATTTATTTTATTTTTTATTTAGTTTTTAAATATTTTTATTTATTTACTTATTTATTTATTTATTTTTAAAATATGTTTGATTTATTCTATTATTTTATTTAATTTTAAAATATTTTTTAAAATTATTTACTTATTTATTTAATTTTTATTTATTTTCTAAAATATTTATTATTATTATTGTCATTATTATTATTAAATTATCATTTAAACTGTTGTAATTCTCTTTTTTGTCATTGTTAATGTTGCTGATGTTGTTGCGAATATGGTTCCCCTGTTCCTTGTTCTGTAAATGCTCCTTTAAAAAATGTTATAAATAAAAAGCTTCAAAAACTTTTCTTGATTTTCAGGTGAAGAAAACATGCCTGAACAACTTCAAACCTTTAAGACTGGTAATTAAAAATGCATCTGTTTGTTGAGGCCAAGCATAATTTTTTACAGTGTAGAATCCACAGCATGGCCTTTAAATGTTGTAAAAAATAAAGAGATAAAGGAAGGAGCGTGTCATTTGATCTGCGTTTTAATGAAGGGATGCACAGATTTTGCACAACGTTGGAGGCACAAACAGTCTCTGGTCCGTCCAGCATCATGGAGGTCGTCATACAGCAGCGGTGCTTCAGTGTCGACGCGTCACGGATTGTTAATTCATCTCCCATGATCCTCTCTTCGTCAGAGGAACCCGGCTCCCGTCTGGGCTTCGATGTCGTCCTGTAGCACAAAACACGTGTTATAAAGCGAGCAGACGAGCCACAGCTCCGTCCTCGCTCATTTAGTTTGACGATGGCGCGGTTCGTTTTGATGCTCACATGTTTGCGTCCAAACCTGCTCACTGTCGTGTTTCTGTGGCGTTGCAGCTCAGGACAGGTATGAACGGGAACGGAACAGCCTGGCGGGACACTGTGTACTGCAAACGACACGGGAGAAACAACACATGAGTGAAGAGCTGGAGGCTTCGCAGCAGCAGAGAGAAAATGCTGCGAGCGTTTCCCGCGGCACCTTTGGGAATCGGATCTTCACGTTGACGCTGTCTGCCGAGGCGACGACAACCGAGGCGGAGACCTGCTGCGGGGGGTTGGCCTCGTCTTCCTGGGAGAAGCCGAGCAGGAACGCCATGCCGGGGACGTAGCGTTCGATCCTGGAGAAAAGCAAGCAGGAAACCGGCACGTTTCACAGAAGGAAGCCCGGAAACCGAGTCGGCGTGAGGCTCATTCCTCAGGTTCACAGCGCTCACCTGGCGAACTTCTCCATCATGGAGTCTGGGATCTTGGTCCAGTTGACGTTGGCGTTGAACGTCGGTTTGGAGCAAGGCGGCAGCTCAGCAGCCTCCATGGACATTTCGTAGGTCTGACACTCGGCTCCCCATTTGATGTGAGCCTGAACAAACGCAGGAGGTCAACGCCGGAGAGCAAACTGCACAAACAGACGGCTCGACTGCAAGTTTATACGCAAAAATGTAGAAGGACTTATGCAGAAATGTGACAACTTTAAGAGCAGAAAAAGGGCAGCAGGAGTAAATCTGTTCACTGTCTGTTTAAAATGAGTAATCAGAAGTGACGGTAGCTGCGTCTCAGAAGAAGAAGGACTCTTTTTAAAGGGTCTGTTAACATCTTTTATCTTTTTATCCTCCACAATCCAGAGAAAAGACCAAAGACAACAACGAGTGCAGAAGAAAAAGAAACTCTGTGTGTCTGCAGCTTTTATGTTTGAACAACGGAGCTCTAATGCCTGCTAACAATAAATCACAAAGCTTTAAGATTTGCATCTTCGCCGCAGCGAAAACGACCCGTTTGTTTTGGAAGTATTACGGCGCCGTGAACGCATTTCTGATGCAAAGCTGCTGTCTACAGATTGAAAATGCAGTTTCTAATGAACTATTTTCAGTGCAATCAATGAATATTCCTCCCAGGGAAACAGTTCTAAATGGTTCTGTAGAGCTGCATCACCGCTGAAGAACCTCTTTATTGAGGGGAAGGTTCTTGAAATCGTTAAAAGTTTGGGGTTTCTATTGGAGTTCTTTGATTTGCTTTGCAGAAAACAGCATGAAATCATTGCTGCAACGGTTGTTTTCATTCTGTAGTAATCATCTGTTCCATAAAACATCAGAAAACTGCAAAAAATCCCCCCTGACTGGTTCCCAAATCCTAGTTTTTGCATCTTGTACCATGTTGTTCTGTCTGCTCAGTAGTCCAGAATGCAGAATATTACATGTCTTCTAATGGAAGGAACCAAAGTTAAAACCTAAAACTTCAGAAAAAAAATCTCTAGTTGTCAGATACATTCAGAGTTTCTTGATGTTTGGTTCTTGTTCCTCCTCACTGATACCCCTTTTCCACTGAGCTGGTTCCAGGTCTAGTTCAGACCCAGAGCCTGACTTAGCTCCACTTCTTTGTGTTTCCACCTCCTAAGCACCGACTCCAGGTTCTATAAACTGGAGCTCAGCAAGCACCAACTCTTTGCTGGTCCAGAGCTAAGCACCGAGTACGTCAGGGGCTGGGGGCGGGGTTATGGTGACCAACCATCAACGGTGGAAAGGGACACACAAGCGCTAATTAGTGTCCTTGTTCTCCAGGACGTCCCTGGTCCCATCACACATGTATTGGAATGACTCCCGGGACACACGGAAGTTTAGCACAAACTGTTGACCTGAAATCCGCTACAGTTGTGTCCCACCAGTAGCGTGATCACGGATGTGTCCAGGCAACAGGAGGACCTCCGCCTCACAATCAGCCTTAAGACCATCTATAGAGATAAACATAGATATTATCATCAACTTACTGCGTTTGTTTAACTGCTATGTAATGGATGCTAGCGTAGTGGTTTTATGGTGACACAATGGCTCCAACTGGGCTCAAAGCAAACAGGTTCTTAGGAGGAACCAGATTAGAACCAACTAAACACCAGAACTAGGACCTGGTTCTTCTTGGGAAGGAAGGAAGGAAGGAAGGAAGGAAGGAAGGAAGGAAGGAAGGAAGGAAGGAAGGGGAATGAAGGAAGGAGGGAAGGAAAGAAAGAAAG
Source organism: Dascyllus trimaculatus (assembly GCA_024666655.1). Lineage (NCBI taxonomy): Eukaryota > Metazoa > Chordata > Actinopteri > Pomacentridae > Dascyllus > Dascyllus trimaculatus. Next base: position 35,689,194 of record CM045446.1, on the reverse strand, counting down.
AAAGAAGGAAGGAAGGAAGGGAGGAAGGAAGGAAGGAAGGAAAGTGGGAAGAAAAGAAGGAAGGATGGAAAGAAAGAAAGACAGAAGGAGGAGGGAGGGAAGGAAGGAAGAAAGGAAGACAGCAAGAGGAAGGAAGGAGGGAAGGAATGAAGGAAAGAAAGAAGGAAGGAGAGAGAGGGAGGGAGGAAAGGAAGGGAGAAAGCAAGGGGAAGGAAAGTGGGAGGGAAGGGAAGGAAGGAAGGGGAAAGAAGCAAGAATGGAATCAAAGAAGGAGGGAAGGAAGGAAGGAAAGAAAGAAGGAAGGAGAGAGGGAGGAAGGGAAGGAAGGGAGTGTTGACCTTATTGTGTTTAGCTGCTATGTAATGGATGCTAGCGTAGTGGTTTTATGGTGACCCAATGGCTCCAACTGGACTCCTTGACAATGGAAACAGGTTCTTAGGAGGAACCAGATTAGAACCGACTAAGAACCAGAACTAGACCTGGTTCTTCTTGGTGGAGAAGGGGTACCAGAGAAGAGGAACAGGAAAAGTAACTTTGGTAATGTGCTCGTTTTTCACCTTACAGCTCAAAAACGTGTTTAAATATAATAAAAGAAGCATTTATGTTGCGAAGGTTGCTTTTTACTCAACCAGGTGGATCCACAAAGAACGATCCTGCAGACAGTTCGGTCCGTGTACGTCGCGGCCATTCGTTTTCTTATTTTGAGATTTCAAAATAAAAGCGAAAATAAAACCGTTTCCCGTTTTTTTCAGTGATAATATAAAATGAAAAACAGAAAACGGGCCCTAATTCATTATCCATTATCTGTTATCTGATTTAATTAGGTGTGTTTATAAATGGAAATTAAAATTAAAATACACCCGTGGAAAACTTATTTCTCTACTTCCTGTTGGTTTTGGCTCCGTGACCCGTCTGACTTCTGATGAGGAAGGATCTGGTATCTAAAGCTCCAGTGTTAGCTCACTGTTAGCAGACCTTGCTGTGTGCCGTGGCCTGATGAAGACCCACTGTGGGGTCCAAACGTTGCTTGGCTCACATTGTTCACTATTTCATAGTGGACTTTTCACCAGCGTGGGGTTTATTTGTCCCTTTGGAGGGACCTTGTGGTGCCGCTAGCTCTGTCGCTAGCGCTAAATTGCTAGCGTTCGGCTGCTTTTCGGGACATTTTTGGGGAGATTTGGAGGTTTTCTGTTACTTTAGCTTTGCCAGAAAGCAAAGTAGCGATTTAGCGCTAGTGGTAGAGCTAGAGCTAAATCGCTAGCGCTAAATCGCTAGCGCTAAATCGCTAGCTCCTCTTCAGAAGTCAGACGGGTCACGGAGCCAAAACCAACAGGAAATAGAGAAATAAGTTTTCCACGGGTGTATTTATTTTTTTGCAAAAAAACGGGAAACGGTTTATTTTTCGTTTTTATTTTGAAATCTCAAAATAAGAAAACAAATGGCCGCGACGTACACAGACCCAGTTCCCTAAAGAATCTGTTTTTGCTGAAGGCTTTTGGAAGAAAAAAACCTTTTCGATAACGTGTCCTTTAAGGAAGTTCTTACTTAAAGGCTTGTTGTGGTTCTTCTGTGGCAGCCAGGTTTGGTTCCAGTTGGCATGTTTGCCTTTCAGTTTCTGTGGTTTTAATAGTTCTGGAGAACGAACCTTTTCAGTAATTCAGATAAAACTTTTGACCTGGATTCCCCTGTTGCTGATTTTATAAGATTTAAGACGTTAAATAACTTCAAGTCATTGTTATTTATACGACACGTTTAAAACACCACCTAAAAGAAATCTGGTCGAAGCTACGAATTAATCTAATATTGAGGTATAAATCTGACATATAGTATTTTACATATTACTGATTTAAACCCTGCAAAAATATATAAAAATTAAACCTTACATGACTAACAGAAGAAAGTAAAACAAGTTAAAGGAGTTCTGCTTCCCCCACCTTGGCCTCAGCACCGTTGTACATCATCGTGTCCACGCACATCTTCCAGTTGCTGTTTTCTCCGACCTGGGACACGATCAGCTGAGCGTTCTCACCGTTCGCCTCAAACGTGTTGTACATGATGGCGTCGTAACCTGAAGGCTGGTTGCCGTTAGCTTTCGGCATGGCGAAGGCTTTGAGGTGGAACACGACTTCAGGTGCCTGAGGAAGGAGGCGGAAAGCAGGAAGTTAAGAAAATAAGAGCGTCAGTGTGGCTGCGGGTGACATTCAGGGGATGGATGAGGCAGCTTTGTTGCGTCTTTATTTAGGAGGGTTGCTTTGGTCCAATGGGGCCCAAACATCCCTCTTAAATGCCTCTTATTATTTCTCAGGTCATGCTGCATTTACACTTTTAAATACTCGTTTTTAAATTGTAAATAGCTACACAGTTTGCACCTTATTTCTTCTACCAGCATGATTTACTTCCATGTTTTTTTGGACTTTGGTTTTCTTTATTTTTCTGAAGTGCAACACTTGTGAGCTCCTTGAATGATAAATGATCTGCCTACTCACCGGCCACTTTATTAGGTACACCTGTTCAACTGCTTGTTAGCACAGAGAACTAATCAGACAACCACATGGCTGCAACTCAATGGTCAAGACAACCTGCTGAAGTTCAAACCGAGCATCAGAATGGAGAAGAAAAGGGGTTTAAGGGACTCTGAACGTGGCATGGTTGTTGGTCTGAGTCTACTGGGATTTTCACCACAACCATCTCCAGGGTTTACAGAGGATGGTCCGAAGAAGAGGAAACATCCAGTTTGTTGATGGTAGAGGTCAGAGGAGAACGGGCAGACTGGTTGGAGATGATAGAAAGGCAGCAGGAACTCAACCAAGGAATGCAGAACACCATCTCTGAACCACAACAACCTTGGAGAAGATGGCCTCCAGCAGCAGAAGACCACACCGGGGGCCACTCCTGTCAGCTAAGAACAGGAAACTGAGGCTACAGTTCACACAGGCTCACCACAACTGGACAGTAGAAGATGGAGAAACGCTGCCTGGTCTGATGAGTCTCCATTTCAGCTGAACATTCAGATGGTAGGGTCAGAACAACATGAAAGCATGGATCCATCCTGCCTTGGATCAACGGTTCAGGCTGCTGCTGGTGGTCTAATGGTGTGGGGGGTGTTTTCTTAGCACCAACTGGTTTAAACTCCACAGCCTACCTGAGTGTTGCTGCTGACCATGTCCATCCCTTTATGACCACAGTGGACCATCTTCTGATGCTACTTCCAGCAGGATAAAGCTCCATGTCTCAAAGCTCAGATCGTCTCCAACTGGTTTCTAGAACATGACGATGAGTTCTCTGGACTCCAACGGCCTCCACAGTCACCAGATCTCAGTCCAGTAGAGCTCCTTTGGGATGTGGTGGAACGGGAGGTCGGCATCATGGATGTGTGATGCTATCATGTCAACAAGGACCAGAACCTCTGAGGAACGTTTCCAACACCTTGTTTAAAGTAGGCCACGAAGGATTAAGGCAGTTCTGAAGGCAAACCGACCTTTTATTAGCAGGGTGTCCCTAATAAAGTGGCTGCTGAGTGTATAAACACACAAATAGCTGCAGACTTTATAATTCTTTCATGAGTATAGAGAGATAAGGAATCATAAAGAGCACTTCCTGTTTAGCTTACGTCTGGATGGCTTCTATTGGAATCTGAGGAAACATCAACTTGCTGGGCCGCGTCCTGCAAACACAGTTCAGCATCAGGAGAACAGGAATCGACGAGACAGGAGAACAGGTGCTGGAGTGACCGATTACCTTTGAAAGCTTGACGAGGATTTTGTCAACAGGTTGGGCGGGCTTGACTGACAGGAGAGAGCGAGCTACGTTAGCGACGACAGCTAACAAGGACATGTTAGCTGCTGACACAGTAACACACATGAACACAGCTGGACAATCTAATGCAGCACATCAGCCTCTTAGACAGGCTGTTATTCATGTCTAAATGAAAAGAATTTATACTGTCTACACTATAAAAATATATAAAATAGCAGCAAATATCTGTAAAATGTTTGGCTAATTCAAGCAAAGTGAAACAGTGTAATATCATGTGCATTGTAAAAGAACCGATTACTGTTTCTAGAAACAGTTTTTTAATGTGGACATTATTTCCAGCCTTAACTTTTTTTGGTTTGTATTTTTTTACAGTCAACATGCAATTTTTTTTATTTTACTGAATATTATCTGTAATTTAACAAAACAGGAAGAATCTGTAAAAAATGTTTTAATTATTTACTGTTTTTCAATTTTTAATATACATTTTTTTCAAATAACAGAAAATATCAGTAAAATAATGATTTTTTCTTCTTTGCTGATTTATATAAAGTATAAAAACACTGTAATTCTATGGTCAAATGTTACATTACCATTTATAAAAATACAGATTGTTGATTTTGATGTTATTATTTAACAAAACAAGGATAATCTATTAAATAACATTAAATTACAGTTAAACAGGCACAAAGTCCTTTGAGTTTTTCTTTAAAATATTTTGGTAAAAGTGAAGAAAAAAAACATCTACTAAGTTGTGACGATTTGATTAACCAAATTAACTGTTTTAGACATTTTCCCAGTTTTGTTAAATTACAGATAATATCTAGTCAAATTAAAGCTGTGAACAGCGTTGGACGGGTCCTCGCATCCTTGCTGCTCAGCTATTACAGGCATGTCCACCAGGTGGCGCTGGGACTGAGACTGGGTGTCACCATATGGGTGTCATCAGGTCCGGACTCTAATCACACATGTAAAGCTTGAGGTCGACTGGAGTATGTACAGGCTAGTTAGACAGTACTTCCTGTTTATTTCATGGAGACACGCCTTGGCCGCCGCAGGCCACCACGGCCACGCCCTCATACTTTAGCATTTAGATATGCCTGTAGTATATGCTGGCCAAATTTGAGACCTCTCAGGCCCCGTCCACAGGAAGTCGAGCCCAGGCCTAAACGCACCAATAGTCCATCCAACCCGTGTACCGTCCACCAAGCCGGCGTTTTGGGGGTCTGACAACGATCCTTTCTGAACCTAGGTCCCAGAGTGCACAGATCTGAAAACGCCGTTTATGTGGCACTATTGTTACGCCCTGTCCGCTTGCGTCATAGCTCCGCCTCTCCACAGATACTCCAAACTCATAAACGACGACAACAATGTCTCCGTATAGTGCTGCGTATGTCCTGCTGATAGTTCCACCTCATCGTCCGTCCAGACTAGAGTCCTACCAGCTCGTCCACTCATATTTGCCGCCGCCATGTTCTATGTTTACATCCTATACAGATTTCTTCATGCCTAAAGTCCCGCCACCAGTTTCCGCTTGTTTCTGTTACGGCGTCATAGCGCCACCAACAGGCCAGGCATGTGTTTTACATCGTTTTTATTAAGTGAATTCATGTGGACGGACACATTTACTGGAACAGCTCCGTCTTTGTGGAGAACGTTTTGAAGCTGTAAGCGTTTTGGCTTCATGTGGACGGGGCCTCAAAGTTAACCCCTAGGACGAGTTTGTTCTCGAAAATGTGCAAAATTTCTGCAAAACCGCCAAAACCTGACACTTAATTCAAAATGGCCGACTTCCTGTTGCATTGTGGGCATGGATTCCTGAGGCTTTTTTGTGCGTCATGACGTGGTACATATATGTACTGAATTTCATAGCTCTAGGTGAAACGTAGTTCGGGGGCCCAATTTTTCTAATTTTCTAGGGGGCGCTGTTGAGCCATTTTGCCACTCACATGTGTAATTCCCCCAAAATATAAAATTTTTCGCCAAGTCTGATGGGCATGCCAATTTATATACATTTTCCAGTATCTTTAGGGCCTCAAAATTGCGATTCAAAAGTCCTCCGAGTAATAACAATAATTCTTCCTTTAAGATGTTTCTTCTGGCTCCCTTGCTGCCAGATGTTCACTTTGTTTTCTTTGTTTTTTAAAGTGTACGGCTCCTGTAAAGTTCCTACCTGGGATCACTTTGAGCACCATGTGGGTGTAACCCAGGAAATAGAAGAGGGGATATTCCTCGTGAAAATACAGTCTCCTTATGTCAGACTCAAAACAGACTCCGGCTCCGTAGATTTCACTCTCTTCACAATATTTGACGTCTGAATGCCAGATGTTTGCTGTCAGCTGTCAGGTGAGAGGGCAGAAATCACAGCTAGCTTTAGCATCAAACATCGGACAAATCAGTGCACCTGGTCAGTCTGCTCTGAGTTCTATCATCTGCATAATGTTTGACGTGCTGTTACAAAGGTGTTGTCCTACCTGGTCGGTGGAAGCAGCAGTGTCGGGGATCATCGGTGTCATTTTGGCCAAAGCTGGTTCTTCGATGTTCCTGGAAACTGCGTACACATTGGAGCTGGAAGAAACGAAACAAAAGTCTGACCATAAAATTACACGATTTGTTTCTAACCCTAACCCTACGGATGTTCCCTTTTTCCTTAAGAACAATTACAGAGAAAACGGATTCATTTAAATGTTGACAGTTAGAAAACTGTACATAAGGTTCACATCAATAATGTGTATTTTACAAATAGTAGTTCACTATTACAATGTGTGATCATAAAATTACACAGTTTTACAGTATCACATCATTATTTCTCAAATATCTGCCACTATCTTCGCGATTATTGAGTTTTGATTAAAAAAAATCACAGTAAATGTTTGTGATGGTGCAGTTATTGTACAGCCTGGGACTACTACAGGTTAAACTAAACTGATCGCCAATTAACTGATTACTGGAATCTATTACCGCTTTTCCACCAAGAAGAACCAGGTTCTAGTTCTGGTTCTTAGTTGGTTCTAATCTGGTTACTCCTAAGAACCTGTTTGCTTTGAGCCAAGTTGGAGCCATTGGGTCACCATAAAACCACTACGCTAGCATCCATTACATAGCAGTTAAACAAAAGCAGTAAGTTGGTGATAATATCTATGTTTATCTCTATATTGTGAGGCGGAGGTCCTCCTGTTGTCTGGGCAATTATACAGTTGTGTCCCACCAGTAGAATGATTGAAGATGTGCCCAGGCAACAGGAGACATCAGCCTTAAGACCATCTACAGAGATAAACATAGATATTATCATCAACTTACTGCTTTTGTTTAACTGCTATGTAATGGATACACTACTGGTGGGACACAACTGTAGCGGATTTCAGGTCAACAGTTTGTGCTAAACTTCCGTGTGTCCCGGGAGTCATTCCAATACATGTGTGATGGGACCAGGGACGTCCTGGAGAACAAGGACACTAATTAGCGCTTGTGTGTCCCTTTCCACCGTTGATGGTTGGTCACCATAACCCCGCCCCCAGCCCCTGACGTACTCGGTGCTTAGCTCTGGACCAGCAAAGAGTTGGTGCTTGCTGAGCTCCAGTTTATAGAACCTGGAGTCGGTGCTTAGGTGGTGGAGACACAAAGAAGTGGAGCTAAGTCAGGCTCTGGGTCTGAACTAGACCTGGAACCAGCTCAGTGGAAAAGGGGTATTTGTGAAATGTTTAAAATTGGACTTTTACACTTTTAAAAAATGAATTTATACATGAGATAACATTCGTAATTCTTAGATGAACCGGTGCCTAAAACATACTTTAATGAGAAGAGTTCAGTCTCTTTCTTGAATGGCTGAAATTCGAACTCATATTTCATTTGGCTAACGTTGATCTTAGCAGAAAAATCCCACGGAGCGCCGACGGCGATCTTGGTTTGTAACTCAGCACCGCACTGGAACAGCTCAGTGTTGATGCCGTAGTACGCCCAGAAGTCCTTCGTGAAACTAAAAAAAAGAACAACTCAGTTTAATGTAACTCGTATAAAATGGTGATTTAACACTTTTAAGGCAAGCACCAAAATAATACAGCTAAAATGTAATAATAATTACCCGATAAAACCATCGGTCTCCAGAGAAATTTCAGAAGACATCAGCTGTTCGAGACGAGTAGGCGAAGGATTTAATGCACCTTTAGCTACACAAGAGATAACATCACATTAAATATAGATTTTTAATCATTATTAAAAACTAATTTGCAGTTCTGATGGGTTTAGCTCCTCACCATTAACAGTGATTCCATTGATTGACTGGTAATATTTGCTGATCTCCAGTGGGAAACCCAGAATGGTGGCCTGGAAGTACCGAGCCTCAAAGATCAGGAAAGCTTTGGTCCAATGCCATGAATATCCCTTCATCAGATTCACTATCGCAGCCCGTACAGCCTGAAAGCAACATCACATGACCATAAAACAGCTTAATAATGGTGTAAACTTAACCAGTGGCAATTTAAATGCATCAATAATAGATTAGTAGTGTGTCTGTTCAGCTGTTCTCTCACGTTGGCGACCATCCCAATAAACGGTTTGTTGATATCAGCAAAGAACCACTCTTGTCCAGAGGCTCGAGCGTAGGCAGAGCTGAATGGTTCACCGTCTGGCAGGACTTCAAAGTTTTCAAGCTGAAAATCAAACAATATTACGATGTGCCACACAAAAAAGCTCACACACCAGAGAAGATTTAATACCGCAGAGCCTTTTGGAGGTTTTCCCCTTTAACTGCTGTTCAATAATAAATCACTGTCGAGCTAATTTGACTTTTATGACAGGAATTTACAACAAAAGACTGACTCATGTCAAAGTGAAAACAGACATCTACAAAGTCAAAATATAAAATGCAAAAGAAGTCATCTTCTTTAAAGTGACTCACATAATTCCTCAAAAGCTGAATGACCAAGCAAGAAAGGGACTAATGAAGGAGGCCACCAAGACTCCTATGACTCCTCTGAAGGAGTTTCAAGAAGGACACTAGTGAGGGAGGACACCAAGACTCCTATGACTCCTCTGAAGGAGTTAGAAGAAGGATACTAGTGAGGGAGGACACCAAGACTCCTATGACTCCTCTGAAGGAGTTAAAAGAAGGAGACTAGTGAGGGAGGCCACCAAGACTCCTATGACTCCTCTGAAGGAGTTTCAAGAAGGAGACTAGTGAGGGAGGCCACCAAGACTCCTATGACTCCTCTGAAGGAGTTAGAAGAAGGAGACTAGTGAGGGAGGACACCAAGACTCCTATGACTCCTCTGAAGGAGTTAGAAGAAGGAGACTAGTGAGGGAGGCCACCAAGACTCCTATGACTCCTCTGAAGGAGATAGAAGAAGGAGACTAGTGAGGGAGGACACCAAGACTCCTATGACTCCTCTGAAGGAGTTAGAAGAAGGAGACTAGTGAGGGAGGCCACCAAGACTCCTATGACTCCTCTGAAGGAGTTACTAGAAGGAGACTAGTGAGGGAGGACACCAAGACTCCTATGACTCCTCTGAAGGAGTTTCAAGAAGGAGACTAGTGAGGGAGGACACCAAGACTCCTATGACTCCTCTGAAGGAGTTAGAAGAAGGAGACTAGTGAGGGAGGCCACCAAGACTCCTATGACTCCTCTGAAGGAGTTAGAAGAAGGAGACTAGTGAGGGAGGACACCAAGACTCCTATGACTCCTCTGAAGGAGTTCCTGTTCATCAACAACTGTTGTCTGTTCTTCACCAGTCAAAGTTTCATGGAGACAAAGAGAAAGACTCTGTTGAAATGATTTTGACCAGTGTTGACCAGAACTCATGGTAGAGTCTGGAGTCAACTGGAAGAAGGTTCTTTCATTGGTTGAGACCAAAATGGAGTTTTTTGTCCATCAGACTAGACGCTATGATCGGCAGACACCAAAAACTGCACATCATCACAAATATACCATCCCCACTGTGAAGCATGGTGGTGGCAGCATCATGGTGTGGGGATGTTCCTCAGCAGCAGGTCCTGGAAGGCTTGTAAAGGTAGAGGGTAAATGAATGCAGCAGAGTCTAGAGAAGTCCTGGAGGACAACCTGATCCAGTCTGATGGAGAACTGAGACCTGAAGAAGATCAGTTTCCATCCAGACCATGAGCCGAAGCAAACAGCCAAAGATCCACAGAGATGGTTTGAAGACAACAAGGTGGATGTTCTGGAGGCCGAGTCAGAGTCCAGGATTAGAGTCTGGACTTCTGGTCACTCATGATCCCTGTGGAGCCTGACAGAGTTTTATAAGGAGAATGAGGTAAACGATGGAGCTGCAGCCAAAGGTTCATCTAGTAAATATTTGTTATTCTCATCAAAGCAGCCGAATCATATTGACCAGGATTGAAGCAGTTAAAGGTGAAAACCTCTTTACGACGTTGTACAGTGTGAACTGAAGTCTCAGGTTTAATACTCACCACTTTCATAACAGCCTCCAAACTAAAATCTTCACTAAATCCAGGGATGGATTTGGCAAACAGCTTCGTGATGTTGTTGTCACGGATCCCCAACTTTAGCAAATAAAGACAAGGAGACGATTAAGAAGGCATGTTTAGCTTCACTGCAGCTTTAAGAGCACATGTGGAAAAGCATCACCTCCATCAGCTGCACAATTCTACCGATGGCGTACAGTTTTCCTTTCATCATGAGCTCAGTGGGGAACATGTTGGTTCCATTTCTTAGCATGAAGACCTCGCTGGTTGTGCCCATTAGGAAATCATCTGCAATAGGACGATTATAAATGGTCATACAGAGTCTTTCAAAGCAAACCCAGTGAACAGGTGCAGCTGAGGTGTTACTTGAACGCACCACTGAACCAGTCCATGCGTCTGGCCTGGCTGTAGTGGTAACCGAGGCGGCCGAATTTAGGAGTGAGGATTTTGACGGCGACGTTGCAGGCGGTCGAGCTGTTGGAGACAAAAACAATAACACACTGTAAAACACCCTCAGTGGATTTAATCAAATAAGCTCATCGTTTCTAGTTTACTGATTTTAAAACAGACGGATTTTGCAAATTCATAATTCTAGTTTTTGTTATTATTTTATAAACCAGTGGGTTGTCCCTCCACGTTGACGGGGAGTTTCTTCCCCAAGCGAAGGAGTTTAAGTGTCTCGGGATGGAGCGTGAGATGGACGGACGGCTTGGTGTGGCGTCGGTGGTGATGCGGGCGTTGTACTGGACCGTCGTGGTGAAGAGGGAGCTGAGCCGCAAGGAGAAGATCTTGATTTACCAACTCGCACCTATGGTCATGAGCTCTGGGTGGTGACCAAAGAACCAGATCGTAGGTACAAGCGGCCGACATGAGCTTCCTCCTCAGGGTGTCTGGACTGAACCTTAGAGATACGGTGAGGAGCTCAGACATCCGGAGGGAGCTAGGAGTCTATACGAGGCAGTGGAGGTGGTTTGGACATCTGATCCGGATGCCTCCAGGGAGACTTCCTTTGGAGGTTTTCTGGGCACGTCCACCTGGGAGGAGACCCCAGGGTAGATCCAGAACCCACTGGAGGGGTTATGTATCTCATCTGGCCTGGGGACGCCTCAGGATCAACCAGGAAGAGCTGGAAAGGGTTGCCAAGGGGAGGGACGTCTAGAATGACCTGCTTCATCTGCTGCCTCCATGACCCATCCCCAGATAAATGGAAGAAAATGGATGATGGATGGATGGAGGTTGGATGGATGGATGGATGGAAGGATGGATGACGGATGGATGGATGGAGGTTGGATGGATGATGGATGGACAGATGGATGATGGATGGATGGATGGATGGATGGATGATGGATGGATGGATGGATGGATGGATGGATGGATGAATGGATGGATGATGGATGGATGGATGAATGGATGGATGGATGGATGATGGATGGATGGATGGATGGACAGATGGATGATGGATGGATGGATGGATGGATGATGGATGGATGGATGATGGATGGATGGATGGATGGATGGATAGATGGATGATGCATGGATGGATGGATGGATGGATGGATGGATGGATGATGATGGATGGATGATGGATGGATGATGGATGGATGGATGGATGGATGATGGATGGATGGATGATGGATGGATGGATGGATGGATGATGGATGGATGATGGATGGATGGATGATGGATGGATGATGGATGGATGGATGGATGGATGGATAGATGGATGATGGATGGATGGATGGATGATGGATGGATGGATAGATGGATGGATAGATGGATGATGGATGGATGGATGGATGGATGGATGGATGATGGATGGATGATGGATGGATGGATAGATGGATGATGGATGGATGGATGGATGATGGATGGATGGATGGATGATGGATGGATGGATGGATAGATGGATGATTGATGGATGGATGGATGGATGGATGGAGGTTGGATGGATGATGGATGGGTTTTATTTTTAGACTACTTTAGAACAACAGCTCCTACAACTTGAGGCCTTCTGATGAAAATTAATTGAACGAATGAACTGCTGAGAATTCACTCAACTCAATAAATTAAGTTTACATGAAACCAACTAGCATATATGCTAATCTTTCAAGAGTTAAAACATCCCATGGACTCTTGGTTTTTTGTAGTTTAAGAAAACAGACAGGGCAGAAACTTGCTGTGTGTCTTTGTTCATTTAAGTTCCGGTAATTTCTTTTCATAATAATCCAAATAATTCTAATTATGACAAATGCTTCTCTTGAGTTCGGTCCTTAGATGTGTAGATTTAAAATCAATTTTAAGTTGATTTAAGTCAGTTGCTTTTACACTTTTATAACTCATAAGATGACTTTATACTTAAGTTGATCAATTAATTCAGTTAACTCACCGATTTTAAGGGAGCAGGGGTTTTAAAGTTCAGTGAAAATGAAGATATACAGCATTATAAAACAACAATCCTTCATTTTTGCACTCACAGGAACTGGTTGTCTGGCGTCTTGGATCTGGCAAAGCTGTGCAGGTAAGAGTATGCAAAGCTGGCGACATCTTGGTCATCTTCTTCCATTAGGTGTGCGGTAACCATGGAAACGAGACCCATCGGTGGCTTGGTTTCAAACAGGATCATGATGGCCAGCATCCGGATCTCACTGGGAAGGCTCTTCTCCACGAACAGGCGCATGGTGATGTCCTGGACCTGAAAACACAATTATTAGAATGACGAGGAGCTGAGAAGACCAGAACCAGAGACATTCAGCAGCTTGAACACATAACTTCAAGATTAATTACCTCGAAAAGACAAAGATGATCTAACATTAGTAGAATCAGACTGATTAATTAAGGACATTATTGCTGTCTGCCACGACAAAGATAATAAAATTTGATTTCCAGGACATACAAAACATTTCATACACAGAGCCTGGTTGATTTATTGAGGCTTTTTTGACTAGACGTTACCAGATAAAGACACTTTCATGTCAAAGTGGAGACCTTTTTCTCAATAAACTAAAGGTGCAGCTAATTGGTGCTAAAAGTGACAGGACAGAATGTTGTTCTGAAAGGTTGGCTGACTGAAGACGTTCTAAAAATGTTTGATTTTAACATTGATGGACTGTTGTAGAGCTCAACATCGTCAAAACTGAATGTTGCACCGAGAACGTCTTTCTTCTGTCAGCATTAAGGAAACGTCTTATGGAACGTTCTGTGATGTGTTCCCTCAACAAAAAGGCAAAAAGTTCCACCTTTAATATTTCACATTCCTGGAATGTCATGAAACGTTTGGACTAGTGAGGGAGGCCACCAAGACTCCTATGACTCCTCTGAAGGAGGTAGAAGAAGGAGACTAGTGAGGGAGGACACCAAGACTCCTATGACTCCACTGAAGGAGTAACAAGAAGGAGACTAGTGAGGGAGGACACCAAGACTCCTATGACTCCTCTGAAGGAGTAACAAGAAGGAGACTAATGAGGGAGGACACCAAGACTCCTATGACTCCTCTGAAGGAGTTAGAAGAAGGAGACTAGTGAGGGAGGACACCAACACTCCTATGACTCCTCTGAAGGAGTAACAAGAAGGAGACTAGCGAGGGAGGACACCAAGACTCATATGACTCCTCTGAAGGAGTTAGAAGAAGGAGACTAGTGAGGGAGGACACCAAGACTCCTATGACTCCTCTGAAGGAGTTAGAAGAAGGAGACTAGTGAGGGAGGACACCAAGACTCATATGACTCCACTGAAGGAGTTAGAAGAAGGAGACTAGTGAGGGAGGACACCAAGACTCCTATGACTCCTCTGAAGGAGTAACAAGAAGGAGACTAGTGAGGGAGGCCACCAAGACTCCTATGACTCCTCTGAAGGAGTTTCAAGAAGGAGACTAGTGAGGGAGGACACCAAGACACCTATGACTCCTCTGAAGGAGTTAGAAGAAGGAGACTAGTGAGGGAGGACACCAACACTCCTATGACTCCTCTGAAGGAGTAACAAGAAGGAGACTAGCGAGGGAGGACACCAAGACTCCTATGACTCCACTGAAGGAGTAACAAGAAGGAGACTAGTGAGGGAGGACACCAAGACACCCATGATTCCTCTGAAGGAGTTACAAGAAGGAGACTAGTGAGGGAGGACACCAAGACACCCATGACTCTTCTGAATGAGTAACAAGAAGGAGACTAGTGAGGGAGGACACCAAGACTCCTATGACTCCTCTGAAGGAGTTAGAAGAAGGAGACTAGTGAGGGAGGACACCAAGACTCCTATGACTCCTCTGAAGGAGTTAGAAGAAGGACACTAGTGAAGGAGGACACCAAGACTCCTATGACTCCTCTGAAGGAGTTAGAAGAAGGAGACTAGTGAGGGAGGACACCAAGACTCTTATGACTCCTCTGAAGGAGTTAGAAGAAGGAGACTAGTGAAGGAGGACACCAAGACTCTTATGACTCCTCTGAAGGAGTTAGAAGAAGGAGACTAGTGAGGGAGGACACCAAGACTCCTATGACTCCTCTGAAGGAGTTAGAAGAAGGAGACTAGTGAGGGAGGACACCAAGACTCCTATGACTCCTCTGAAGGAGTTATAAGAAGGAGACTAGTGAGGGAGGACACCAAGACTCCTATGACTCCTCTGAAGGAGTTAGAAGAAGGAGACTAGTGAGGGAGGACACCAAGACTCTTATGACTCCTCTGAAGGAGTTAGAAGAAGGAGACTAGTGAGGGAGGACACCAACACTCCTATGACTCCTCTGAAGGAGTAACAAGAAGGAGACTAGTGAGGGAGGACACCAAGACTCCTATGACTCCTCTGAAGGAGTTAGAAGAAGGAGACTAGTGAGGGAGGACACCAAGACTCCTATGACTCCTCTGAAGGAGTTAGAAGAAGGAGACTAGTGAGGGAGGACACCAAGACTCCTATGACTCCACTGAAGGAGTAACAAGAAGGAGACTAGTGAGGGAGGACACCAAGACTCCTATGACTCCTCTGAAGGAGTAACAAGAAGGAGACTAGTGAGGGAGGCCACCAAGACTCCTATGACTCCTCTGAAGGAGTAACAAGAAGGAGACTAGTGAAGGAGGACACCAAGACTCCTATGACTCCTCTGAAGGAGTAACAAGAAGGAGACTAGTGAGGGAGGACACCAAGACACCTATGACTCCTCTGAAGGAGTTAGAAGAAGGAGACTAGTGAGGGAGGACACCAACACTCCTATGACTCCTCTGAAGGAGTAACAAGAAGGAGACTAGCGAGGGAGGACACCAAGACTCCTATGACTCCACTGAAGGAGTAACAAGAAGGAGACTAGTGAGGGAGGACACCAAGACACCCATGATTCCTCTGAAGGAGTTACAAGAAGGAGACTAGTGAGGGAGGACACCAAGACTCCTATGACTCCTCTGAAGGAGTTAGAAGAAGGAGACTAGTGAGGGAGGACACCAAGACTCCTATGACTCCTCTGAAGGAGTTAGAAGAAGGACACTAGTGAAGGAGGACACCAAGACTCCTATGACTCCTCTGAAGGAGTTAGAAGAAGGAGACTAGTGAGGGAGGACACCAAGACTCCTATGACTCCTCTGAAGGAGTTAGAAGAAGGAGACTAGTGAAGGAGGACACCAAGACTCCTATGACTCCTCTGAAGGAGTTAAAGAAGGAGACTAGTGAGGGAGGACACCAAGACTCCTATGACTCCTCTGAAGGAGTTAGAAGAAGGAGACTAGTGAGGGAGGACACCAAGACTCCTATGACTCCTCTGAAGGAGTTATAAGAAGGACACTAGTGAAGGAGGACACCAAGACTCCTATGACTCCTCTGAAGGAGTTAGAAGAAGGAGACTAGTGAGGGAGGACACCAAGACTCTTATGACTCCTCTGAAGGAGTTAGAAGAAGGAGACTAGTGAAGGAGGACACCAAGACTCTTATGACTCCTCTGAAGGAGTTAGAAGAAGGAGACTAGTGAGGGAGGACACCAAGACTCTTATGACTCCTCTGAAGGAGTTAGAAGAAGGAGACTAGTGAAGGAGGACACCAAGACTCCTATGACTCCTCTGAAGGAGTTAGAAGAAGGAGACTAGACTACTTTCTTCGTTTGTTATCTCAGAACGCTGTAAGAATGTTTTACAGAAGAACGTTCTACCAACATCCTTGGAATGTTCCACCTTTGTTGATATAAATTCACATCACAGGAAGATCTATAAAAACCATCTGAGGCCTCGACAACATCCGGAAAACATTTTTTGAATGCTGGTTTGAGAACGTTCCTCTGAATGTTGGCATTAAAGCAACATATTAACTCTATCGGAACATTACCGGAAATGAATTAAAACATTTTCTGTAAAGAGTAATTAGAACTTGCAGGTGATGTTATCAGACGTTGTGGGAACGTTCCCTGCTAGTTGGGATTTCCCATTCCAGATACAGATGTAAACAGGGTCAGGTTGGGTGAACTATCTCGATGAGTCCCGCCGCCTCGTCCGACGACTTGCCAGTTGATCTGGGGAGTCGAAGGCGCTCGTCGTTCAAGCTCTCTGTTGTCACTGTCATTTTGTACAAGGTTGGTCTCCATGTGTACCCAGACGGTCAAGGTGAAATGTAAATGCCTAGTTTGTTGTCAGAGCGAATAAGGCTCTAGGATAATTAAATAAGGCCAGTGTTTTCCAAGTCCATATTTCTTGTTTTTGAACTAACCAAGCATTATGTACAATCCATTGTATTGAAATATAGAATTAAATTAAGATTGTTTAGAAGAAATTATTATAGATAGATTAGGGTCAGGTGAGAAATTAGGGTTAGGGGTTTGGGATTAGGTAAGTGATATAGGTTAAGGTTAGGATTAGGATTAGGATTAGGATTAGAAGTGGGTCATTGTTAAAGTTAGGGTCATAGGGAGGGTTAGGTTTCGGCCTCAATAGATCTAAAATAGTAATTTCCAATATAAAGAGTCAAAATAAAGGATTTGAATTTCCGAATCTGTTTTTTTTAAGATCCAAAATATATTTTTATTTACCAATTTTGTGATTATCGAATCACCGAGTTATCATAACCAGACTCTCAAACTACTTCCAGGTTAGATTCCACTCGGGTTTTAAGACTCGAAAACAATGTTTATGCCTTCAGATTGAGCTTGTTTTGAATCCCTGAGTATTTATCTCAGGATATTTAAGATTACAAGCTTGGTTTTAAGGTTTTCATTAAGGTCTGTTATTTGAGTCTCCGAGTTCCTGTATCGGGTTTTTAAGATTCAAGAAGGTACATGTCTAAAGGCCTATTCTCACGGGGTAAGTATTACCTGGGGACCCTGTGTAATAAATAAATTACCCCTTACATCAGCTTTTTATGTGTCCCATTCTCACAGGATAACCAAAGTCAGCTTTTCCCCAAGACTTTACTGACTTCCCCTGGATGATGTCAGCGCGTTACGTGTTGCTAACATCCGCTCACTTGGGTTGCACACTTCATCAATGGAGTCGAGGAATGACGTTCACTGATGCAGCCACTGCTTGAACATGTTCCTGGTTATTGAGTTAGCTGTGTGCTACAGCAGGCTAAAAGTAGAAAACATTATTCTTGATCCACCATTTGGAGGTGAATTTGCTCCTTCTTTTCTTTTCAGCCTTGTCTTTTTTTTCCGTACGTGACGGGCGATAAGCTCTCACCGGCCTAAAAGCTCCTCTAAACGCTCCAATGCAGCCTCCATCATTCACCACAAATTAATAAAAATGCGTCTAGTAAACAAAAACCGGCAAAAACACCTGTGGGGTCCCGCCCATTTCTGGCCAAATCACTGAGATGTGTTTTCTCACAGGATTAAAATGATCCCAGGACATCGGAGTTCAGTAAAATATAGCAGGTAATTTACGAGGGAATTTTTACTTTCCAAATTACCAACATGGCCGATTCTCACGGGATTAACATCACAGAAGACCTCAGCAGTTATTACAAACTACAACAGGTCCCCAGGTAATACTGATCCCGTGAGAACAGGGCTTAAGTTTTAGAAGAACCTTCATCTAGGATTTGAATCACTAAGGTATCATCTCAGAATATTAAGATTCAGTTGCATTTAGAAGTAGGATTTATGTGTTTCCTGAATCTCCGACTGTTATATCGGGTTTTTAAGATTCAAAAAACATATTTAAAATTTATGCACCAGTCTGGGTTTTGAATCCCTAAGTTGTTAATTTAGAATATTTAAGATTCAGATTTTGTTTATGCTTTATGTTTATTTGAATCTCCGAATTCCTATCATGAGGTTTAGGCTAATGCAGTCACTTGTTTTCCACTGTATATTCTGAATTAATTGACACTACTTAGGAGAAATGTTTTCACTTGGACATGACAGAGTCTTTTCTCGTAGCTCCAGTGTTGAACATCAGTCTGACTGGAGGGGAATGTTTCTCGTTGAACAGAGCTGTGATGTTCTCTCGTGTTCTTACACTGTGAGGGTCTCTGGCGGCGACGAGCCTCATCGACTGAACGGCGGCGCTCTGGACTCGAAGAGGCACGTCTACAGGGTTCGCTGCCACCGCAGGCAGGAAGCGCATGATGGTTTTAATGCTGCCTGGGTGGCCGGCGTTCCCCAGAGCTTTCAGAAACAGGACCTGGTCTTCATAGTTTGTCTTGTTTAGAGCGTCCACGGCCATGTCCAGCAGGGGCTGTGAGGAATTGAAACACAGATGTGGTCTGGGTTTGAAAAATGTTCACCTAATTTTACAGATTTGTGCAAAAGCGTTGATGTTCATGAGCCTGATTACCTGAACAGCATCTATAGGACATGATGTGTTGTAGACACAGTGCTTGTAGACCAGAGAGCCGTAGGACAGAACCACAGTTTGCCACAGATAGATGTCGGATTTGCTGAACGACATGTTGAGGAACTCCTGAAAAAGACACACATGATGTAGAGAAGGGCTTGTTTCTCCTTCAGTATTCAACAGTGTCTCCATCTTTTAGGACGGACTCACCTTGGTCATCTCCACCAGCTTGAAATCCGCCCTTAGATGATCGACGGCCACCAGAAAGGTCTGCAGAGCGTCGTTTATGGAAATATCTTTAGCCTCAAACCTCTTTTCCAGGAATTTCAGGATCCGGGCGTCACTGATCTCAACAATCATGTCCAAAAACCAACGTCTGGAGGAGCGACAAAGGACAGACAGCGAAGTTATACAGCAGATGTGTAAGAAATGGGCCATCCTAATATGAGCAACCAAAGTGAGCCTCACATGATGATGAATTTTTCATCAGAGGTAATGTTCCTCACTAAATCCTTCCTGAACTAAGTGCAGAGATTCTTTTCAATTATCTAATCAGCTGAAGTGGATCGGTATCAGGCTTTAAAGACGCTCCTCATCTTATAAAGCTGTAATGAAAAGCTCGGTTAAAGGTTATCGATGGAGGAGCCTGAAGTGAAATGTTCTCAGAGGGAACAGAGACGTCCCAAAGAAGCTGACTTAGATTTATAACTCACTGTGTGTCGGTAATTTAAGGTTAGGGGAGGATTATTAACACCCGTCCGCCATCGGACGATGAGTTTATTTGCTGAATTCAGCATAGAAAATGAACACGCTCAGTGTGTATTATAGCTTCCTAGGAGAACTGGTATTTCTGTACAGTATAATGTGACAGCAGAGTCCATCTGAAGGCCTTGAACAACCTGATATAGCAGCTAATTTAAGCCGTTTTAGACATTCTAGCTGTGTAGCTTTGCATAGGAATGCAGGGTTTCCCCCAGAAAACTTGCTAAGCTCGGTGGTAGAGAAGCCCACCGGAGGCCCACCATGTTTTAAAAAAAAAAAGTTAAAAGTTGACAGGAGTTTTGAAATTATGACTATTATGTGTTATTATAAGCCATTTATTAACAATACTTAAACGTAGAGTCTTACTAAAAGGCACAATCTTGAAATCTGGTTTTAACAAACACAAAAAAATACAGTTAAAATAAATAATATCAATTGTTTTCACTTAAATTAAATCCTAGTGAATCTTAAAACAAGCCGTTGCTGGTCACATTTAAAAGTAAAATAAATTAACATAAATAAAAAAGTACAAACATGGCCAAGAGGTAAAACCAGGAACTCAGAGGCTGAACAGGTCTGCTGTGCTGTGTGACCTCTACTACTTATTGCTGCTCATGGTTCAGGTTGGATCAGTGCATCAATCCGTCTGGGTTTACCATACTGGGTCTGATAGAGCCATCCGCTAAATTTAGGGTCAGCTAACATTTTGGATTAAATCCACTAGTTGGATGTTTACCATCGCGGCTCGGAGAAGGCTGCTCTGACGACGTGCTAACATCCGTGCTAACTCCACTGGCTCTGCCTCATCATGGAGCCGCGCCTCCGTCGACTGCGGGGATGAACTCCCCTTGGCCTGGGGGTGAACGAGCGGCTCATGGCCTCCTCCGACTTCAGAAAAAGAAAGTGTCCAACGTTTTTTGACCCTTTCTCCGTGACATGTCACATAAAAGTTGTTAGCGTGTAGACAAGTAGAGGATTTGGGCGTTCAGACAAGGGAAAACACACCTGACCTCTCACCCTTCTGTGTTCACGTATCAACAATAAAATGTCGCCATTGCGCTTTCAACCGTATCACCGGATGTGGTTAAAAGCTCTGCATACCGTCTTTGGTGTCACTATCACAGGGCTACACATAGAGACAGACAACCAAGCACACTCTCATTCACACCTATGGGCAGTTTAGTATCATCGGTTAACTTCAGCATGTTTCTGGACTGTGGGAGGAAGCTGGAGAACCCGGTGAGAACATGAAAACTCCACACAGGAAGATCCCAGGTGTCCTAACCGGGATGAATCTTGCAGCTGCGAGGCGACAACCGAGCCACCGTCCAAGGTAGATCTCAATTCTGGATTATTAATACTACAGGCCCAGTGTTTTTTATGGTATAATTCACATTTTTTTAATTTTAAAAGAAGAAAATGTTGTGATTGACAGCCAACTACAGGTAATGCTGATAACAGCGGCGCCACTACATACAAACAGTATAATCTTGGGAAGTCTAGTTGTAGTACTGAAGAGTAATTTAAAGTAAATTAGAGTAAAATACAGTAAAGTACGACACACAGTGGTTCAATACACCTGTATTCTCACCAAGCTCTCACCTGTAGTCTGCATTTCCTTTAAACTCCACCCACATCTGCTCTAGTTTGTCATCGGGCATCACTCTGAGCAGCTGGAACAGCTTCATAGTGTCCTGGGTGGTTGCACTGTCGATCCGGTAGTTGTTAGCATCAGCCAGACGCTTGATCAGCTCAGAGGCCTGTGGAGAGGAACAGAGCAGGTTTAAAGTTGGGTCTCATTACTGGGCGTCTCTCTGGATGTTGAGGGGTCTGATTCATGTTGTTGTGGAGCAGCAGCAGTCGGTGGTTTCTACCTTTGGAAACGGGTCTGCCAGGTCCTGCATCACGATGGGAACGTTAGCGTCTGCGTCGACAAACTTGTAAACCAGGCCTCCTCTCTCATCCGTTGGAGTTTCGGTGACGGCAGTGGCGTCGTTATCTCCAGACGAGACCAGAACCAGCTCCTTCCTGCACCACAAGTCATTCAAACAGCTGATTTGTATTGCAGACAGGCAGTGAGATGAGTGTGCACGTGTTTGCTCGTCTTACACGGCTTGCATCTTGAAACTGCCGCCCTTCACGTTGAAGGGACTGAAGTGCTGCTGCTCCAGGGCGTGAACTCTGGTGATGAGACCTCCGTCCTTCACCGTGTAGGTGTACCTCACCGTGGAAACGACAGACTCTCCTCTCTGGATCGGAGGGAACAGAAGCAGAGCTGACGTCGGTCTGTCTGATGTCTACCTGTGGATCCCCGTGAACCTGAGCGACACAAACCGACCTCTTTGGACATTTTGTCGAGCACAGCGGTGGCCATCCCCGTGTAGAGCGCTGCCTTCTCCTCACAGCTGGTCAAGTCCACCACCTGAGTGACGGTCAGGTCCTTGGTCTGGGGGTTTTCTTCTACAGCGTAGTTACTCAGACACTTTCCATAGATTCCAACCTGAAAACAAAACATGATTAGGGTCCGAGCACCAACGGAGCCCAGAACCCTGCTGTTATTCAAGGATTTATTATTTTACCGACTCATTACGCACAATTTTGAGGCCCTTAAACTACTCGAAAACACATATAAATTGGAACACACATCAGGACGGTTTACTAATATCATATTTTGGGGGAATTACACATGTGAATGGCAAAATGGCTCAATAGCGCCCCCTAGAAAATTTGAAAAATTGGTCCCCCGAAGTACATTTCACCTAGAGCTACGAAATTCGGTACTCATATGTATCACAACAAGACGCACAAAAAAGCCTCAGGAACCCATACCCACAATGCAACAGGAAATCCGCCATTTTGAATTTTGTCATTTTCAGATTTTTGGCAATTTTGGAGAAAATTTTCAAATTTTTTAGAGCAAACTCGTCCTAGGGGGTAACTCTGAAAGATCTCAGATTTGGCCAGCATATACAACAGGTATTGGCGAGCAACAATTATTAAAATGTTCCGCAAAAATATGAGGGCGTGGCTTTGGCAGCCCACGGCGTTTCACCATGAAAGAAACAGGAAGTGATGTCTAACTAGCCTGGACATGCTCCAATCAGCCTCAAACTTCTCAGGTGTGATCAGAGTCCAGGCCTCATAACAGCCACATGACCGTATAAGGACAGCTCAGTCACATGACCATATAAGGACAGCTCAGTCACATGACCGTATAAGGATAGCTCAGTCACATGACCATATAAGGACAGCTCAGTCACATGACCATATAAGGACAGCTCAGTCACATGACCATATAAGGACAGCTCAGTCACAGGCCTATTCTGATGCTCGTCACTTGAAACAGGAAGTGATGTCTAACTAGCCTGTACCTACTCCAATTGGCCTCAAACTTCACATGCATAATCAAAGTCTGGCCCTGAATACATGCATATGGTGATTTCCTGTCTCAGTCGCCATGACGCCATGAAACAGGAAGTGCTGTATAACTAGCCTGTATATGCTCCAATCGTCCTGACACTTCACATGCGTGATCAAAGTCCGGCCCTGATGACAGTTATATGGCGATTACCTGTCTGTGTCACAGCGCCACCTGGTGGACATGCGCGCAATGGTTGAGCAACATGAAGCGAGGACCCGTCCAACGCTGCTCGCAGCTTAAATTTTAATTATTGATGCCTTGTGAAACGGAAAATCACAGGGAAATTCAGTCAAATCAAGCCATTGTCTGTTTGCAGAAAGTACATATTTGAATTCTGCTCATTTCTAGTTACCTGAACGTAAAATTTCTTATTTTTATTTACAATTTCTAATTTTTAGACAGCCAGGAAAAAGATTCAAGGGTTACCGGAAAGAGTGCAAGGCTGAGATGCTTGATGGAAACAGGAAATATGAGATGTACAGACATGCGGTGGGTAGAAGTCAATGAGTTAAACTTCATCCTGTCATTTCCACATATTAATTTAAGTTCTGGATTTGGTTTGTTTGTTTTGCTTTTCATTTTGCATGTTTTATTTTCTCTTTTTTTGCCTTTATGAATCTAGGGCTGGTCTGAAGTCCTTTCAGATCAATACCAAATGAATAAACGTGTCTTCTAAAACAACAGCATCATGACTGGACTTAGGGATAGTAATCCAGGCTACCTAGTCCCACCAATGAATGGCATGCCAGTCACTCATCAGGGCCCTCCAGGTGCTTGGGGTGAAGGGACTGCACATCAGGAAGGCCATCACGGACGCTGCCGAAAAGGCGTCAAGATGGCTGTGGATCTATCGGGGTGATCCGTGGACCACACAAGCTGCTCAGATACGAGTCAGGGCCTGATCAACCCCGGCTGGGTCGCCTGGGGGAGGGTGTACGATGTTGTGAGACCCGAAACACTTAATGATCCGGGGGTACATCACTGAGGATGTGTCTGAGCTGCAGCAGAGGTGTATGTCAAGAACTACAATAGATCTATAGATAATTTATTGTCTTCGTCTTTGTACCAACTCTGAAAAGTTTTTAAAGTTAAAAATAAACTCTTATAAACAGTGTTGATAAAAACACATAAAAACACAATAAGTCTGTCTGTAACTTTGTGTCTGTGATTAATTGATCCAACTTGATATCTCGAGTTTTTTTATCTACCCAAAGTTGAAACACTGTTCTATTGGAAAGCATTTTGAGTTTCTGACACCGGAGTTGGCAGGTCCACGTACAAGAACCATGGCGGCGTTCTCGAGCCTCAACAGCGCTTGGCAGCATACTACAGCCTCGGCGGCGCTCGGCAGCGCTCGGCAGCGTTCGGCAGAGTACTACAGCCTCGGCAAGCCCTAAAATTATTATCCGAATACCACCACAACCAACGAGTATTCGGATATTGGTACACTGGGCACCAGCCCTAATATTAGGTTTGTAAAGCAGCTAAGCTACCATGCTGTTGGTTAGCTAACTTAGCCACTCTAGGCTACTTGGAACTACACCGTACTTGGCCTAAAGGTCAGCCTTATTATTACCTCCACCAAGGAGGTTATGTTTTTGTTTGTTTGTTTGTTTGTTTGTTTGTTTGTTTGTTTGTCTGTGTTCATCCGGATCACCGTCTGGATCCAGGACTTTGTTTAATTTAAGGATACTTAGTCATTAGGAGATTGTGTTGGGGTGGACTGAAGCTGCTTGGTGGAGGTCTGGATCTCTGAGGGCTTTTCTACTTTTATTTTTATCCACCCAAAGTTGAAACTCTGTGCTGTTGGAAAGCGTTTGGAGTTTTTGACACCGGAGTTGGCAGGTCCACGGCCGCGTTCTACAACCTCTGCTCGCTCGGCGGCGCTCGGCAACGTACTACAGCCTCGGCAAGCCCGAAAATTATTATCCGAATCCCACCACAACCAACCAATATTCAGATATTCCTATATTGAGGACCAACCCTAATATTAGGTTTGTAAAGCAGCTAAGCTACCATACTGTTGGTTAGCTAACTTAGCCACTCCAGGCTACTTGGAACTACACCGTACTTGGCCTTAAGGTCAGCCTTATTCCATCTTGCTCAAACCTCCTGCTGCTTATTTCTTGTCACAAAGCTGTAAATTGGGACGTCTTGTTCAAACTCAGTAGTTGTTTTTCACATAGAGCTGTTTGTCCTCAAACGCAGCTGCAACAGAAGTCCTGTTTAGCAAAACCAAACCAGATTCTCCAGAGGAACATTTCTGGTTTTATCCTCCTTATTTCATCCTCCAGTTAATCTGTTCAGAATAAAGAACCAACATATATTCCAGTGTTGATTTCACCAGACGACACAATGAGACTCTGTCATTGGTAGATTGTGTTGGAGGTGGACTGAAGCTGCTTGGTGGAGGTCTCTGCTCTCTTTTCTAGTTGAACTCGTTTTCTCAAGTTCAGCTGATTTAAATCGGCTAGTTTTGCACTTTTACAACTCATGAGATGACTCTACTCTAAACTGCAGGTATGTTACATATTTAAAGCAGCTGAATGAGCTTTAAATGACCTACAGAGCAGAATAACCGGTCCACAGTCTGAAGGTTTACCTCTTGCAGCTCGTAGACCGTCTGCGTGGTCTTCACGGTGACCTGGAAGAAGTCCAGGATCCCTCTCACCATGTTCACCGCGGTGTCGGAAACCTCTTTGCTGGCTCGGATGTTTTCGACGTGTCCGCCGTTGTAGTCGAACATGAAAGGTTTGGAGAGCTGGGCGGCGATTCTATTTTTGAGCTTCGACTCGTTGAAAGCGTCTTTACCCGGGAAGCCGTTGAACTCCTGGAAGTCCAAATCTGAAATCTGCACAACAGAAAAGTCAGTTCAGGTTCAGATTCACTGATTTACTGCTGAGCTATGAGCCTTCCTGATGGAACCGCTCAGCACTTGAAAACTCATCAAGTGGTAAAAAAATAAAATAAAAAGAAGGATTTGTGGCTTTAACAGGCTGAACGCTGTAAAAAATTTCCTGTAAATTTGCACTAAAATACTGGCAGCTGTTTAATGTTCGTTTACTGACTTTTATTAATGATCTTTATTTATATTGTGTTTCCTCCGTCCTGGAACAAACATGAACTATAGATAAAGTTCCCAGTAAACTGATTTATTTATTCTTTATAATATTTAAACTACGAATTGCAGACATATACTATAAATAACATTGTGGCTTTAAATTTTATGATCCAGAATTTAAATCTACTGATTGTGTTCAACATGTTTTAAAAAAAGAGAAAAAAAAGCACTAAAACACCTAAAACAACAAAGAATAAAGGACAAGGCAAGTTTTCTTTTAACTTAATTTGAAAAAATTAAAATATGTCATATCTCAAAACGTCATATTATTATATTAATAATGTTATTAACTACCTAAATGAAGTCTAAACAAATACTTTTTTGCCTAATTTACAATGCTAGGTTTTAAAGCAACCTTCTGTTAATGCTGCATTATTATTATATTGTTATAGTTATTTTTATTATTATTCTAAAATTGTACTTTTCATTTATTGTTTTTATTATTATTATTATTATCATTGTCTCTTTTATTTATTATTATTCTAAAATTGTCTTTATTCATTATTACTATTATTATTATTATTGTTATTATTGTCATTTTTATTTATTATTATTATTAATAATAATAATAATTATTATTAATAATGTGATTTTATTTATAATTATTATTGTTATTATTATTATTATCGGTATTATTATTATAATAAAATTGTCTTATTTATTTATTGTTATTATTATCCTTTTTATTTATTATTGCTATTGTTATAAAATTGTCCTTTTATTTATTATTATTATTATTATTGTTACTATTATTATTATTAATAATAATAATAGTAACAATAATAATAATAATAATAATATTAATAATATTATTATTGTTATTGTTATTATTATTAATAATAATAATAACAATAATAATAATAATATTAATATTATTATTATTACTATACAGATGCATCAGAGTTTGTAACAAAACAACCCCTCTGTGAGAATTGGGCTGCATTTTTACATTAATTTATTT
This sequence comes from Dascyllus trimaculatus, assembly GCA_024666655.1. Classification (NCBI taxonomy): domain Eukaryota; kingdom Metazoa; phylum Chordata; class Actinopteri; family Pomacentridae; genus Dascyllus; species Dascyllus trimaculatus. Next base: position 35,662,005 of record CM045446.1, on the reverse strand, counting down.
TTTGTTTATTAAATCGATCTCTGAATAATTTATGAAGCATGATTAAACCGTGTCCAACAGGTGGTTCCCCGTCACTTACGTTACTCGTTTTATGAGTCAGATGTAGGACTGCCTGCCTGTTCACAGTATTTCTGTCACTAAACATGTTTTGCTGTGATCCTCACCGTCAGGATGAACGTCTGTTGACACAACGCCCTGATCGTGACCATGCAGGACATTCTCACTCCGGACTCGGCCAGGTCGGGCATCCCGAGGCCGAAGTTCACCTGGCCCTCGTACTTATACTTGTGGATTTTCTTAGGATCCAGGCTGGGAGCTGGAAACAGGTTTTAGTGTCAAAGCTCTGTTTGTCTCCATGGAAATGATATAAAGAGAAAACAGAAAGGACTCACCATAGCGGAGGCTTTGGCAGGCTGGAAGTTTAAAAGAGACACAGTTAAGATCAGATCAAACTTAACTAATCCTGAAGGAAACTCTTGGTTCAGATGTTGCTCAGGAAAAAAACAAACGACATGAGAAAAGCTTTGCCTAAAAGCAATAAGATAAACTACATATGTACATGATACAGAGGTAAAATAAGTGAACTGAAATCAGACTAGAGGAGAAAATTTAAAATTAACACTGGCAGGTATTTAAAGAACATTTCTGATTAGATGTTATAATGTATGATCTCAAAATGTGAAAGTGAAAAACGTGTATATGTGCTTTATATATACGTAAAAATCTAATTTAACCAAGTGGATTCCCAAGTAAACCAACAAAATAGGATGGTTTTAATCCAATTCAATCCAACTTTATTAGTAAAGCACTTCAAAAACAACCACAGTGGACCAAAGTGTTGCACAGAATAACTAAGAGCTCCAATGAGGCGTAAAAAATGCATATAAAAATACAAATACAATAAATTAAAAGGCATAAAACATAGCAGTCATACAATAAAGTAAATAATAATAATTCAAATGAATAAAATCAACGTCTCACGAAGTGTCAGAGATTTTAACCTTATAAATGAAGCCAGACTCACCTCCAGTACACTGTAAAACATTATAAAAGTATTTAGCAAGAGCTACTCGGCTTTTCTAGTTTACTTCATGTAAACATAAGAGTCTGTGACGATCCCAAATCATCCAGGTCATGATTATCCTCACAGTTGTGTTATATTATTTTGTGATTTGTTATATTATTCCTGGACTCTACCATTATTGGATTTGCTATATTATTTACTCAGTTTGATCATTATTCGTCTAACCTTATGTGTCCTTGGGGTCATAGAAAGTCTGCACTCATTATCTTTGTTTCTATGAGAACGGGAATAGCTGCACTCCCAGTTTCTGCCCTATCCTGCCCTAAATTAAAAGAAAAAGGGAGTAGGCTTTGTCATTTTGAGACCAGCGCTGCCAAACTTTACCTGTGACCTAAATAAATTCTACATCTGTGAACTGAAAATTCCTCTAGTTTGTTTTTGGGCTTCCAACAAAAGAACCGGGTTTAACAGTTGTAAAGGTGAGTGTCGTCGGCGTATCGGAGCATTCTGATATCTGAGTTTCAGCCTGGACCCGCCTGAGCTTCTCGAAGACGTTTCGTACGAAACCACGAGGACGTGAAGACATGAGTTCTGCTGATTTCCAGCTAATTGACTTTTTAAGATATCTCATTTTTATTTTCAGGGTTCTTAGACCGTAACTTACTCAGAGCTAAAGAGACGAGTTGAATGAATAAAAAGATGAGACTTCCGACGTCTTCCAGTCATTTAGGCCACATTAATTTGCCCTTACTTTATTTTATTTTATTTTCAGGCACTATTCTATTACTATTCTATTTTTTCTTTTTCTTTCTTTTAAAGTTGGTCTTTATCTTTAACTCAACAAATTAAGCTTACAAGAAACTAAACCAGCAAATAAGCAGATTCTCCAGGAATCGCTCTGTGGGTTAGATTAATTAAAATATGGTCGTTTCTTTTCATAATAATTTAAAAAAAAAACATGATCCTTCACCTGTAAACTTATAATTCATCTCCCTGTAACGACAAGCAGCCTGACTGCCTCGTCAAAAATGATGCAAACTCTCAAAATTAAGCAGAAAAACCTCAACAGACTTATAATTTTATTCTTCTGTATGTCCTGGATTTACATTTCTATTCCAATCTGTTCTATAAAACATGAAATAAAAGCAGGCCTGTCTGTAAACGCTGTGTGACTGGATGACTCGGCTCAGTATTTTCAGCTTGTTGAACTCATTTTCTCAACTTTATTTCATTTAACTCGGCTGGTTTTACACTTTCACAGCTCTGAAGGTGATTTTGAGCTGATTAATCAACGGCTCCATTCATTTACAGATAATTTACAGGGTGCTCGAGTCAGATTTTTGCATTAAAAGGTAAAAAATGCACCTTAAAGTTAAAGGATTACGAGTCTACGTTGTCCTGCAGGTAAAATGAGAAGAGTAAAACATGAGGACTTACTGGCCAGAGCCACCAGGCAGCAGATTACCAGACCCCGCATCGTGAAACAGGAGTGGAGGCCGGCTCTCCGGGACCGTCCTTTTATACGTTTGGGTTTGATCCCATGAGGATCCGGCGGGCGGGTCGGGGCGAGGTGAACCCTGAGGTGGAGCCGTGGCGACCCGTGACACTGTCAGGGTGACACGAACGTCCTGTGGCGGCAGATAAAACCGAGTTTGCTCAAAAAGCAAACAAGAAAAAGCTGATTTGGCTCAAATGAGGAGATTAAAGCTCTGATTGTAACCTGAAAGCCGAAGAGGTTCAGTGATGTGCTGGGATTTAGTGAACAAAGGTGAAGTTCCTCACAGCTGGACGGAGGATAAATCCGCTGAGATCGAACCCCAAAACAAAGACAGATGCTTCAGGGTCCGTGTACGTCGCGGCCATTCGTTTTCTTATTTTGAGATTTCAAAATAAAAACGAAAAATAAACCGTTTCCTGTTTTTTTCAGTGATAATACAAAATGAAGCACGGAAAACGGGCCCTAATTCATTATCCATTATCCGTTATCCGATTTAATTACAGTGTCTGTAAATGGAAATTAAAATTAAAATACACCCGTGGAAAACTTATTTCTCCCCACCAGCGTGGGGTTTATTTGTCCCTTTGGAGGGACCTTGTGGTGCTGCTAGCTCCGCAGCTAGCTCTGCCGCTAGCGCTAAATCGCTAGCGTTCGGCTGCTTTTCGGGACGTTTTTGGGGAGGTTTGGAGGTTTTCTGTTACTTTAGCTAGTGAAAAGTCCTCTGTAAAATAGTGAACAGTATGTGCCAAGCAACGTTTGGACCCCACAGTGGGTCTTCATCAGGCCACGGCACACAGCAAGGTCTGCTAACAGTGAGCTAACACTGGAGCTTTAGATACCAGATCCTTCCTCATCAGAAGTCAGACAGGTGTGTTTTAATTTTAATTTCCATTTACAAACACATCTAATTAAATTGGATAACGGATAATGGATAATGAATTACGGCTCATTTTCTGTTCTTCATTTTGTATTATCACTGAAAAAAACGGGAAACGGTTTATTTTTCGCTTTTATTTTGAAATCTCCAAATAAGAAAACGAATGGCCGCGACGTACACGGACCCTAAAGCTCCAGTGTTAGCTCACTGTTAGCAGACCTTGCTGTGTGCCGTGGCCTGATGAAGACCCACTGTGGGGTCCAAACGTTGCTTGGCTCACATTGTTCACTATTTCACAGTGGACTTTTCACAGCGTGGGGTTTATTTGTCCCTTTGGAGGGACCTTGTGGTGCCGCTAGCTCTGCCGCTAGCGCTAAATCGCTAGCGTTCGGCTGCTTTTCTGGACGTTTTTGGGGAGGTTTGGAGGTTTTCTGTTACTTTAGCTTTGCCAGAAAGCAAAGTAGCGATTTAGCGCTCGCGGCGGAGCTAGCACTAAATCGCTAGCGCTAAATCGTTAGCTCCACCATTTAGCTGAGCTAGCTAAATTGTTAGCTCCTCTTCAGAAGTCAGACGGGTCACGGAGCCAAAACCAACAGGAAGTAGAGAAATAAGTTTTCCACGGGTGTATTTTAATTTTAATTTCCATTTACAAACACATCTAATGAAATCGGATAACAGATAATGGATAATGAATTAGGGCCCATTTTCCGTTTTTCTATTTGTATTATCACTGAACAAAACAGGAAATGGTTCATTTTTCGTTTTTACTTTAAAATCTCAAACTAAGAAAACGAATGGCCGCGACGTACACGGACCCTTTAGACCCCAGAGCTAGTCTGGACTTCATTCCCCGACACCACAGAGCTTTTCTCTGGATGAAACTAACATGTGAAGGACCTCCGTCCTTCACGCTGACTTTAAAACCTCGGTTCTGTTTGTGCGTTCGGCCTGAGATGACGACATCGAGACGACACCGGCCTGTTTGTTGACTTTCTAATCGTACGTTTGGGATTCTCGGGCCTCGTTTCACCTGGTCGGCTGCTGTCGGCCAGCAGGGGGCTCCAACGTCACATTACTGTCCTCAAACTGCAGCGAGATCCTGGGTTTGATCTCAAAGAACAGCTCGGGTTTACTTTCTATGACTTCCTCATGAGACAGGATCAAACCGAGGTGTTTGTTTGCTACCTGAAAACAAAACAGAGAAGCTGCACCTCTCTGTAGAAACGATGCTTCCTCTGCAGCATCTATCGGAGCTCCGCTACATGTTTCAGCGTTGCAGCACCACATCATGTAATAACGACGCGTTTTGTAATAAAATTCTTGAACCAGTATGTAATAAACTTTGTCACATTTTGTAATAAGTTCTTACATAATGCATCAGTTATTACAAAATGCAGGTGCTGCACTATTTTATGAAGAAAATGTAGTAATCTGGTGCATTATGTAATAAACCACCAAAAAGGACGTAATTGATTAGTTAATTATCTTAATTACGTTAATTAATTAGAAAAAAAAATTGTATAACATAATATAATTTAATATAATAATATAATATAATATAGTATAATATAATATAGTATAATATGATATAATAATATAGTATAAAATAGTATAATATAATATAATGTAATACAACATAATATAATATAATAATATAATATAATATAGCATAATATAGTAATATAATATAATATATTATAATATAATATATTATATTATATAGTATAATATAATATAATAAAACATAATATAATAACATAATATAATATAAAAATATATTATATAACATAATATAATATAATAATATACTATAATATAATTACATAAATTATAATATAATAATATGATATAATAGAGCTACCTGATTCCTTCACTGCAGGGTCAAGGGTTTAAGTTTTTCCTTTAATTTGTCACCAGTTTTTACATGCAAAGTAAAACTGAAAGTAAAGTGTAATTATAAAGTCTATCATTTAAAAACTACTAGATTAGAACCAAAGTGGCGTCCAGTTAAAATATCAGGTCATAAAACGCAACAAAGAAAGACAAATCTGAATAAAAGATTATAAAATACCGAGAATGAAAATCACTTCATGGCAGCTTCAGACGTTCAGGAGAAGATTAGACCCACATTCAGTTTGTAAGCATTTAATAATAATTAAAATAAAACTTTTTAATCTTACGTCTGCAAAATTATGTAGGTTAAATATGAACCCAGCACACAAACACAAACACATGCTCACACTGTTTCCTTGTTGGTTTGATTATTTGTTAGACATCATTAATTATTAGTTAGTTTTAATGCTCCTTGAACTCATCAGGACATCCAGGAGACACACAGCCGGACTGAATAAATACACGTTTATTACAGGTTTATTTATCTACCAGCATGCAGAATAAAAACAACAACAAACAGAGCATGTGAGGAGTCTGGGTGTCAAACAGCAGGAGGTGTGTTCATCATTCTGTCCAGCAGATGGCGCCACCGGACCGTCCAATCACCGCCGTGCGTCATTAAACTCCAGGATGCAGGTTTCACTTTGCCGTGTGTTGATTCTACACATGAAAGCAGCAGTCGTTTGGCCTTTAATAATTTACAGTTTTCAGAACACAGGACGGAGGAAGGCGGAGGATTAAAAGGAAACAAACAGGATGCGTGTTTAAAACTACAGGCGTGTCGTTTATCTGGACTGAGCTGCTCCTCCCAGGGCGTTTTCACAACAATAAAAGCACGAGTCCCAGGGAGCTGGAGGGTCACTGCAGAGGTTCATCTGAGGCACTCGAAGCAACACGGCACGTTCTTGAAGAGCCGGTAGTACTCCTCCTGGATCTGGAGGAGAACACGGGAGGAGGAGGAGGAGGAGGAGGAGGAGGAGGAGGAGGAGGGCTCACATCAGCACACGGAGGAAACTCTGATGTTTACATGGTACAGTTATGATTTTACTATTTATCAAACAGCTGGAGTCAGTCAACACGTTCTATCAGCCTGTTAAATAACAATTATTATAAATATTAAACACTTTCTAACATGTTTCCTGCTTTAGTTGATGAAGTACGCTATATTATAAGATGCCATGTTATCTAATATAATTTAATATGCTAAAACATAATATTATGTATGTAATATATAAATGTAATAACATGCAATAATCTAAACTAATACAGTCTAGTCCAGTGGTTCTCAACTGGTGGGTCGGGACACAAAAGTGGGTCGTGAAGCCATTTTTAGAGGGTCACAGAAGCAAAAAGTAGTGGTATAAAGTCTTTTATTTTGAAGGAGGTGTTTCTTATGACACAGTTTGCTTTCAGCAGCAGGATATTTAGTGGTGGTGACACCAGTAGTTTCCCACTATTAACCTCTAGATTTGTCTCTGTCAGCTTATTGGAGAAAATTATACTAAAACGTCTCAAAAATGAACCAAAATGTGCTCAGAATCTGTCAAAATGGACCAAAATATGCTCAGAATCTGTCAAAATGGACCAAAATATGCCCAAAACATGGCAAAAGTGTCCAAATATACTAAAACAAGCACAAAAAAAAGCCAAAATTTTCCCAAGCCGGATCAAAATGTGTTGAGACTCCACCCAAATAAACCTTAATATGTTAACAGGAACAGCAAACTTCAACAATTTGGGTCGCGACTGTTATTAATAGAGACATAGTGGATCCTGATGCTGGACCAGTTGAGAACCACTGGTCTAGTCTGTACTGTAGGTAACACATATATTAAATTTATTATATTATGATAAATAATAATATAACATCATATCATATAATGTAGGTAATAAGATGCAATATTTTAATGTAATGTAATCTAATAAATATAACACAATAAAATAAATATAATACACTGTAGGTAATAAGATATAATAACCTAATCTAATCTAATCTAATTTAATATAACATTAAATAAAACAATATACTGTATTTTATATATATATATTTATATATATATATATATATATATATATATATATATATATATATATGTAATGACATGGAATAATCCAATAAATCTAATCTAACCTAATCTAGTCTAACCTAACATAATATAATATGATATAATATAATATAATAAATTAAAGTAATGTAATCTACTATAATGTAGGTAATAAGATGCAATATTTTAATCTAATGTAATCTAATAAATATAACACAATATAATAAATATAATATACTGTAGGTAATAAGATATAATAATCTAATCTAATCTAATCTAATTTAATATAACATTAAATAAAACAATATACTGTATAATATATATATGTGTGTGTGTGTGTGTAATGACATGCAATAATCTAATAAATCTACTCTAACCTAATATAATATAATATAATATTCATGTAATAAGATGCAACACCCTAATCCAATCTGATTTAATATAATATAATATTAAATAAAACTATATATATATAGTACATATATGTGATGACAAACAATAATCTAACCTAATATAATAAACCTAATCTAATCTAATCTAATTTAATATCAAAATATGCTGAAATATGATATATTTATATATGATATTTCAGCATGTTATGTAAAAATAAAATTAATGCAATTTAACTGATATTTTAAGAACGAAAAAAATTATATATTATATTATATTATTTTATAATACAATTTATTATTTAGTATTATAATCTAAATAATCTAATATGGGATAATGAAATGTAATATTATACGTGATATAATGTAATTAATATAATTAATAACTGATAACAATTACATATTATACTTAATTATATTATATTATGGCTTATTATACAGTTATAACAAAATTTAATTTCATTCTTATTTCACGGTGAGCATCATGAATTATACAAACTTCATCTGGTAAACATCATTAAAAAAATACATTCCATGGAAAAGATCAGGAGCAGGTTGAAGAGCAGCTCCTGTTTAACCCCAACACAGAAGGCCTCACACACAAAGGAAACCTGAATTATACAACAGGAAATATGCTATAATGTAATATAATACTATTTAATTAATAAATGATTACTATTGTCCTGTATTATATTACATTACATTATATTATATTAGACTATAGCAGATTATAATACAGTAAACTATAGGATGTTATAGTAACATATAAACCAAACTTCACACCAGACAGCATCACAGTCCTCCTAAACTACTGTAATCTGAATTTATCAGTTTATTATATCCTCACATGTTAAATATTGAATAGAACCTGGAGAACCCAACGCTCTATCCGTGAAGAGGGTTTCTGTCCGTTACCTTTCTGGAGAGCACGCAGAGGAAGATGAAGATGAACATCCCCTGGAAGGCGTTGGACACGGTGAACAGGTAGGCCGTCAGGGTGGTCTCATGGAGGATGTGCAGAACCCCGAAGGTCCAGGTGGCGCCGAGAACAAACAGCAGCGCCAGGGCTCCACGGGCACAAGACCTGGAGGAAGAGGAGGAGGAAGAGGGGGGGATTAAACACATGAAGCCTGCTTTAATCGGCCTGAAGGCTGTAGATGATCCCACCTGATGTTCTCATAGTGGCTGATTTCAGGCTTCTTCACGGCGGTGTGTCGGTACACCTTGTAGATGATCACTCCGAAGGCCAGGAGGTTGACCTTCAGAGGGACAACAAACAGTCAGAGCGATGTTTGTCTTTAAAAACAGCCCACAGGCGCCGGTTTGAACTTCACCTCCAGTTTATTAAAACGTGGCCTCACCAGGATGATCAGACATGCAGGTCCGATGAAGCTCCAGATGAAGTGGTTCTCTGTGCTCAGCCAACACCTGCAGCACACAGCAGTCATTCAGCGCATGTTCACCTCAATGTTTAACACTTTAACACCAGTTTAACACCAGTTTAGCACCAGTTTAACACCAGTTTAACACCAGTTTAACACCAGTTTGACACCAGCTTAACACCAGTTTAACACCAGTTTGACACCAGTTTGACACCAGTTTAACACCACTTTAACACCAGTTTAACACCAGTTTAACACCAGTTTGACACCAGCTTAACACCAGTTTGACACCAGTTTGACACCAGCTTAACACCAGCTTAACACCAGTTTGACACCAGCTTAACACCAGTTTAACACCAGTTTAACACCAGTTTGACACCAGTTTGACACCAGCTTAACACCAGTTTGACACCAGTTTGACACCAGCTTAACACCAGTTTAACACCAGTTTAACACCAGTTTGACACCAGTTTAACACCACTTTAACACCAGTTTAACACCAGTTTAACACCAGTTTGACACCAGCTTAACACCAGTTTGACACCAGTTTGACACCAGCTTAACACCAGCTTAACACCAGTTTGACACCAGTTTGACACCAGCTTAACACCAGTTTGACACCAGTTTGACACCAGCTTAACACCAGTTTAACACCAGTTTAACACCAGTTTGACACCAGTTTAACACCACTTTAACACCAGTTTAACACCAGTTTAACACCAGTTTGACACCAGCTTAACACCAGTTTGACACCAGTTTAACACCAGTTTGACACCAGTTTAACACCAGTTTAACACCAGTTTGACACCAGTTTAACACCACTTTAACACCAGTTTAACACCAGTTTAACACCAGTTTGACACCAGCTTGACACCAGTTTAACACCAGTTTAACACCAGTTTGACACCAGTTTAACACCAGTTTAACACCAGTTTGACACCAGTTTAACACCAGTTTGACACCAGCTTAACACCAGTTTGACACCAGTTTGACACCAGTTTAACACCAGTTTGACACCAGTTTAACACCAGTTTAACACCAGTTTAACACCAGTTTGACACCAGTTTAACACCAGTTTGACACCAGCTTAACACCAGTTTGACACCAGTTTGACACCAGTTTAACACCAGTTTAACACCAGCTTAACACCAGTTTGACACCAGTTTAACACCAGTTTAACACCAGTTTAACACCAGTTTGACACCAGCTTAACACCAGCTTAACACCAGTTTGACACCAGTTTGACACCAGCTTAACACCAGTTTAGCACCAGTTTGACACCAGTTTGACACCAGCTTAACACCAGCTTAACACCAGTTTGACACCAGTTTGACACCAGCTTAACACCAGTTTAGCACCAGTTTAACACCACTTTAACACCAGTTTAGCATCAGTTTAGCACCAGTTTAGCACCAGTTTGACACCAGTTTAGCACCATGCTAATAAAAACAACATCAAGGCACTGGGACACGTTTTTTCTCATCTGAGGACAGAAAAAGCTGCTTCTCCTCACAGAAACCAACAATCAGGATGGATCCTACATTTTAACCACAGGAACACTTTGTTTTGAAATTCTTGCCCGGACTTCTTATTTCCTTTTCAGAAATAACTTCTCTCACGTCCCTCCAGACCAGATTTAAATTCTGTCTCCCTGCTTTTCTAATTAACATAGTTTGTTTATCTCATCTTAAAGTAAGGGGTTTTTACTTACTTTAATGGTACAAACCCTTAAAATAAGGGGTTTTTACTTACTTTAATGATAAAAAAAACCTTAAAGTAAGGGTTTTTAACCATTAAAGTAAGGGGTTTTTATTTACTTTAAGGGTTTTTTTTACCATTAAAGAAAGCAAAACTTTTACTTTAATGGTAAAAAAAAAACTCTTTAAACCCTTTTTACCCTTAAATAAAGGGTTTTCAACCATTAAAGTAAGGGGTTTTCCTTACTTAAAGTAGGAGGGGTTTAACCATTAAATTAAGGGGTTACTTACTTTAATGTTTTCTTTTAAACTATTCTCATGTCCCTCCAAACCATATTTTAATTCTGTCTGCCTGTTTTTCTAATTAACACAATTTGTTTGTCTCATCTGGCAAAAAACATTTAAAATAAGGGGTTTTAAACATTAAACCAAGGGGTTTTACTGACTTTAATGGTAAAAACACTTAATGTAAGGGGTTTTTAACCATTAAAGTAAGGGGTTTTACTTACATTAATGGTACAAACCTTTGAAGTTAGGGTTTTTTTATTTACTTTAAGGGTTTTTTACCATTAAAGAAAGCAAAACTTTTACCTGAATGGTTAAAACCCCTTAAATTAAGGGTTTTTACCCTTTTAAAAAGGGTTTTAACCATTAAATTAAGGAGTTAACGTACTTTGTTTTTTTATACTATTTTCACGTCCCTCCAAACCAGATTTTAATTCTGTCTGCCTGTTTTTCTAATTAACATAAATTGTTTGTCTCATCTTAGAGTTAAGGGGTTTTACTTACTTTAATGGTTTAAAAACCCTTAAAATGAGTTTTTTTTAAAACTTACTTTCAGGGGTTTTTAACCATTAAAATATGGTTTTACTTACTTTAATGGCAAAAAAACACTTAAAGTTAGGGTTTTTTTGACCATTACAGTAAGGCATTTTACTTAAGTTAATGGTACCAACTTTAATGGTAAAATCCTTAAATTAAGGGTTTTTTTTACTATTAAAGGAAGGGGTTTTACTTACTTTATTGGTAAACAAACCCCAAAGTTACTGGTTTTTACTTACTTTAAGGGGTTTTTACCATTAAAGGAAGGGATTTTACTTACTTTAATGGTACAAAAACCTTAAAGTAAGGGTTATTAACCATTCAAGTAAGGGGTTTTTACTTACTTCAACATTAAAAAAAAAATAAAGTTTTTTTTTCCATTAATGTAAAGGATTTTACTCATTTTAATGGTACAAACCCTTAAAGTAAGGGGTTTTTACTTACTTTAAGGCTTGTTTAACCATTAAAGTAAGTAAAACCCCTTACTTTAAGGTTGTTTTTTTTACTATTCTCCTGTCCCTCCAAACCAGGTTTAAATTCCGTCTCCCTGTTTTTCTAATCAGCATCGTTTGTTTGTCTCATCTCCTGAATGAGTTTTGATAAAGTCCTTCGTCTTCCTGCCCGTCTGCCCTGGACGCTTCATTTCCTCACGCTCTGTCGGTGCCGTAGTACTTGGAGCCCAGCGTGGCCGAGATGGCCACCACCACCGCCGGGCTGCCGTAGCCGAAGATGTAGAAGTTGCGGTGCAGGAAGCCTTTGTTGTAGATGACGCCGACCACGATCAGGTACAGGTGGATGCCCTCGATGCACATCCAGGCGAAGGCGGCCAGGAAGAAGTAGTGCAGCAGGCCGGCGATGATGGAGCAGAAGAGCTTCAACGGAAACAGGAGATTCACCATTTATTAGGTGCTAAAGCAGAAATTATTCATCTATATGCTGAATGTCTGTTGATCTTGTACTCATTTCTTTAATTAATCTGATTTTAAAGTGTTTATTTTAGCATTTTAATGTTGAAAACCTGTAAACGATGCATTCTCACAAACACAGTGGTTCTTCAGAAGCTGCTCTGGTTCTTCAACAGAGTTCCTTAAGGCTCTTTAAACCACTGAAGGTTGTCCTTTGTTATTAAAGTTATGAGGTGGTGGGTCATCAGAGCTACAACTAACAGTTTCCTTCCATTCGCAGATTATTTTCTTAATTAATCGAGTTTTAATTAATTAGAAAACATAAAGCAGTGAGAAATGTCCTCCATGTTGTAACGTGTTGTTCTGTTTGACCAAGAACTCAAAATATTATACATAGAAAACTCAGAAAAGCTGAAAATTCTATCATTTAACTTTTGTCCCAAATGGGCCAAAGAGAAAAAAGTGTCAGGTACTTATTTAGTCGATAAAACGTCAGAAAATATTCATCCCAGGTTCCCAAATCCCAAGTTTAATCTTTAGCATGTTGTTCTGTCTAAGAACTCAAAATATTAAATATATTATCTTTTAAAAAAGGATCCAGAAACGCTGTAAATTCTTACGTTTGAAGTTTGTGCTTAGAAAACTCTGAGAAACTTTCATCACACTGGTTTTTTCTAGGGTCAGCCATATGTTCCCACATTTTAAAGATTTTAGAAATGTGGGAACATAGTGCTGTGGGAACATAAGACTAAGGGAACATAGGGATGTGGGAACATAGGGCTGTGGGAACATAGGGCTGTGGGAATACAGGACTGTAGGAATATAGGGATGTGGGAACATAGGGCTATGGGAACAGAGGGATGTGGGAACATAGGGCTATGGGAACAGAGGGCTGTGGGAACATAGGGCTGTGGGAATATAGGGCTATGGGAACAGAGGGCTGTGGGAACAGAGGGCTATGGGAACAGAGGGCTGTGGGAACATAGGACTGTGGGAATAAAGGGCTGTGGGAACATATGGCTGTGGGAACATAGGGCTGTGGGAACATATGGCTGTGGGAACAGAGGGCTGTGGGAAAATAGGACTGTGGGAATACAGGACTGTAGGAATATAGGGCTGTGGGAACAGAGGGCTGTGGGAAAATAGGACTGTGGGAATACAGGACTGTAGGAATATAGGGCTATGGGAACAGAGGGCTGTGGGAACAGAGGGCTGTGGGAATACAGGACTGTAGGAATATAGGGATGTGGGAACATAGGGCTATGGGAACATAGGGATGTGGGAACATAGGGCTATGGGAACATAGGGATGTGGGAACATAGGGCTATGGGAACAGAGGGCTGTGGGAACAGAGGGCTGTGGGAACATAGGACTGTGGGAATACAGGACTGTAGGAATATAGGGATGTGGGAACATAGGGCTATGGGAACATAGGGATGTGGGAACATAGGGCTATGGGAACAGAGGGCTGTGGGAACATAGGGCTGTGGGAATAAAGGGCTATGGGAACAGAGGGCTGTGGGAACAGAGGTCTGTGGGAACATAGGACTGTGGGAATAAAGGGCTATGGGAACAGAGGGCTGTGGGAACAGAGGGCTGTGGGAACAGAGGGCTGTGGGAACATAGGACTGTGGGAATACAGGACTGTAGGAATATAGGGCTGTGGGAACATAGGACTATGGGAACATAGGGCTGTGGGAACATAGGGCTATGGGAACATAGGGCTGTGGGAACATAGGGCTATGGGAACAGAGGGCTGTGGGAATAAAGGGCTATGGGAACATAGGGCTATGGGAACATAGGGCTGTGGGAACATAGGGCTATGGGAACAGAGGGCTGTGGGAACATAGGGATGTGGGAACACAGATCTGTGGGAACATAGGGCTGTAGGAACATGGGGCTGTGGGAACAGAGGGCTGTGGGAACATAGGACTGTAGGAACATAGGACTTTAGGAACATAGGACTGTAGGAACATAGGGCTGTGGGAACATAGGGCTGTGGGAACATAAGGCTGTGGGAACATAGGGCTGTGGGAACATAGGGCCGTCGGAATAAAGGACTATGGGAACAGAGGGCTGTGGGAACATAGGGCTGTGGGAACATAAGGCTGTGGGAACATAGGGACTGTGGGAATCTATGGCTGTGGGAACATAGGGCTGTGGGAACATGGGGCTGTGGGAACAAAGGACTGTGGGAACATAGGGACTGTGGGAACTTAGGGCTGTGGGAACATAGGGCTGTGGGAACAAAGGACTGTGGGAACATAGGTACTGTGGGAACATAGGGCTGAGGGAACATAGGACTGTGAGAATATAGGCATGTGGGAACATAGGGCTGTGGGAACATAGGACTGTGGGAACATAGGGATTCTCCCATTTTTCCTGATGTTTTATAAACCAAATAAATAGTTGATTTTTTTATGGATCTTCTACGTTTAATATTTTGGGTTCTCCGTCAGACAGAACGTCACGTCACAAGATGAAAACTTTGGGATTTATGAACCTGTGATGGACAATTCTCAGAGTATTCTAATATGTTGTTGTTGTTGAAGAAACTACTTCTAAAAGGTTCTTTGTGCAGCTAGAAAGGTTTTTCTACAGCGTCACTGCACATATTGAGTCTAGGTTCCAGTTAGCACCTTTATTTTTCAGTGTAGAGGAAGACGGTGTTTCTTTATGTGATTATAGTTCTAATAAACTGGTAGAACGTCAGCGGGCCGGTCCTCCTCACCTTGTGCGTGATCATGTTGATGCCCACCAGGAAGATGAACTCGGCCATGAACAGGCTGCAGCACAGGTTCTTGTGGATGGTGGTTCTGGTGCTCTGGATCTCGCTGAAGAACCAGAAGGTGAAGATGCACATGGACAGGCAGATGAGGGAGATGATCATCCCCAGCTGGGTGATCCGGGTCAGGATGGTGTAGTGGGCCGCCAGCTGGGACACAAACATTCACCCACTTCATTCTCAGGTGTTCTGCTTGGAGTCACTCGACAGGTAGGAGGGAGGTTAGACCAGTCTGACTCACTGGGCCGGTACTGGTCCCAGTACTTCACACAAGGGGTACTTCCTTATGTGGTTCATCTAATAGAAGCCTGTTGTTATTCCTCAGATTATTATTGTTCGGTTTAGTCCCTAAACATACTCGAAAATGCGTATAAATTGGCACGCCCATTAGGACTGGAGGAAAATTTAATATTTTAGGTGAATTACACATGTGAGTGGCAAAGTGGCTCAACAGCGCCCCCTAGAAAATTAGAAAAATTAGGCCCTCGAACTACGTTTCACCGAGAGCCATGAAATTCGGTGCACATATGCATCACGTAAAGACGCACAAAAAAGCCTCAAGAACACATACCCAGAACGCAACAGGAAGTCGGCCATTTTGAATTACGTGTCAGATTTTTGGCAAAATTTTTCGAATTTTCTAGAGCGAACTCGTCCTAGGCCGTAACTCCGAGAGGCCTCAAATTTGGCCAGCATATACTCCAGGCATTGGTGAGCAAAAGGTTTTAAAATGTTCTGCAAAAGTATGAGGGCGTGGCCGTGGCGGCCTGCAGCGTTTTGCCGTTTCGCCATGAAAGAAACAGGAAGTGCTGTCTGACGAGCCTGTATGTGCTCCAACTGGCCACAAACTTCACACAAAACATGATTAGGGTCCGAGCACCAACGGAGCCTAGAACCCTGCTGTTATTCAAGAAGTTATTATTATTTTACCGACTCATTGCGCACAATTTTGAGGCCCTTAAACTACTCGAAAACGCATATAAATTGGAACACACATCAGGACAGTGTACCACTACACCGAATGGCAAAATAGCTCAATAGCGCCCCCTAGAAAATTTGAAAAATTGGTCCCCCGAAGTACATTTCACCTCGAGCTACGAAATTCGGTACTTACATGTATCACGACAAGACGCATAAAAAAGCCTCAGGAACCCATACCCACAATGCAACAGGAAATCCGCCATTTTGAATTTTGCCATTTTGGAGAAAATTTTCTAATCTTTTAGAGCGAACTCGTCCTGGGGGGTAACTCTGAAAGATCTCAAATTTGGCCAGCATATACTACAGGTATTGGCGAGCAACAATTATTAAAAAGTATGAGGGCGTGGCCGTGGCAGCCTGCAGTGTTTTGGCGTTTCGCCATGAAAGAAACAGGAAGTGATGTCTAACTAGCCTGGACATGCTCCAGTCAGCCTCAAACTTCTCAGGTGTGATCAGAGTCCGGCCCTGATGATATGCATGTGGCGATATGTTGGACATGCTGAGCAGCACGGATGCGAGGACCCATCCAACGCTAACTTTTCTTCTTTATTTGGCAGATTAAGTCTCCATTTCTTTGCTTTGTTGAGGCGTTGATTTAAAAACTCTCTGTGCAGTTCACAGTTTATAAATCAAACACCGGCTGGGAGAAAGTTTCGTCATGTCTGGGGCTCTGCTGACTGCAGCAGTCGGCGCGTTTTACTTCATTTATTTTAAACGTGGGCGGATTTCTCTTAGAGTTTCTTTGCCATCAGACATGTGCAGTGAGTCAGCTCGCCTCCAGGATCCGCTAACTAACAGACTTCCACTGCCGTCGCTTTCAGCAGGGAGTTTAAAGAAAGAACGGACTAAAGTGTAAAAAAAAAACACAAAAACTAAACTGGCTCAGTGTTTTAGATCACAGAAATCAGCAGTATTAACCTTTAAAAACCTGCACTAGTAGAATAAAAGAACAAACATGTGCACATCTATGTTGATTAGAGACAATAAAGGTGAAACTACAGTAAGAATTCATTGTTTTTTTAGGTTCTGATAATTATTCAGTAATAAAATCACCTACATCCAACTCTGGAGACTCTCAATTTGTCAGACAAACTGAAAGATTAAGTGTTCCTTTATGCTCTGAGGAAGTCCTCCAACTTCATCAGCGTGATAAACCGTTTAAAACCCAGCGGATTAGCAGAAAAGCACAACGTCCAAATGATCCTGTTTTTCTCAAGATTCACGATTTTCACAGATGATGTATGATCCAAGCACAAAAGAGGTATAATAAAGGGAAATATATAGTACAACACTGTTTTTACTGTACACAATGATTGAAAAAAACATTAAAATAAGGGTTTTAATTACTTTAATGTTTTTTTTATCATTAAAGTAATTTTAAAAACCCTTACGTTAATGTTAAAAACCCTTAAAGTAAGGGGTTTTACCATTAAAATAAGGGGTTTTTACTTACTTATTTTAAGGGTTTTTTTTGCCATTAAAGTAAATAAAACCCTTACTATAATGGTTAAAAACCCCTCATAGTAAGGGTTTTTCACAATTAAAATATGAATTTTAATTACTTTAATGTTTTTTATCATTCAAGTAATTTAAAAACCCCTTATTTTAACGTTAAAAACCATTTAAGTAAGGGGTTTTTGACCATTAAAGTAAGGGGTTTTTACTTAGTTATTTTAAGGGTTTTTTTTTACCATTAAAGTAAATAAAACCCTTACTATAATGGTTAAAAAAACTCCTTATAGTAAGGGTTTTTTACAATTAAAGCAAGGGTTTTAATTACTTCAATTTTTTCTTTTTACCATTAAAGTAAGTAAAACCCTTACTTTAATGATAAAAACCCCTTAAAGTAAGGGGTTTTTACTTACTTTAAGGGTGAACGTGAGTAAAAACAGAAAATCTGACAGTGTCATTGAGGATTTGGCAGGATTCAAGTGTTTGAATTGTAAATTCTCAGCAGTTCTTTCTAAAACTGACATTTAAAATCAGATTTTAAATAACTATTTTGTGCTGCTGTTTTTCATTTTGCTCAATATTTTATTTTTGTTGCACAAAACTTCCTATAATTAGATTAGAACAATCAAAACATAGAAATAAATAAGGCTCAGATTAGTGTGACAAACCTTTCCCTTAGAATCTTTCTGATAAATATTCTAAATCTGCAGTGGAAAAATGCATAAATAGTGTTATTAAATCAGAGATATACCTCTACACCTCTAATGCCTGGTTACTCACGTTGGCTCGGCCGGAGGACATGAGGATGGCGAAGTGCGTGAGGTGGTTGCAGGAGCAGGTGGTTGCGTTGCTGCTGACGTGCAGCGTCTTGCAGCCGCGAGTCGCCCAGCGGCCCTGCAGGCTGCCGGCTTCGTACTCCCAGAAGGCGCATTTGGTCACGTCGGCTTTGGTGTCGACGGGCTTCAGGGGAGAGAATCAGAGCCGAGGTCAGTCGTCAGGTTTTATTGGTTCTGGTAGAGCAGAGCTGCAGCGTCACACAGCATCAGGTTTACAGGAATTAAAATGAATTACAGCCCAAACAGACAGTGGAGCAGATCCCAGGGGTTATTATTAGTATTGTATTATGTTATATTCAGATTTAAATGTCGTTTCAGTTTAGTTTTCTGTCAAATCACTGCTGGGTTTTGCATCAGTTTGTAATATTTCTCATTTAAACTGACTCACAATTAAAGGAGCTGCTGTTAAAAATGTAAAACGCCAAATAATTAACACATAATTATCTATTAGGACGACTTCAGGTCAAAACAAACGGCTCAGAGGAATATGAAGACGAGGAGGTGCAACATGAGCATTTTCTCTTAGAATTAGTGGTAATAATTCGGATTGTCATGAATGAAACAACATAAAAAGCAGGCCAGTATTAGAGAGCTTCAAAATCTTTATTATTTTTACTTTCTTTTGGATTTCTACTCAGCCTGGCTGCTTTTTAAATGTAGTTTATGTGCACAGAATTGTATATTTCTTTTAAATTTCACCTGACATTAATAAGTTATGTGTAAAGACAATTTGCTGAACATGGAAATTAGGAAGCACAGATGCAGTAATTAATTAAAATATAACATAAAATGTGGTCCAGTGTTCATCATTCATTTGGTTTTCTATTCGGCTCGACTGCATTTTATTTTAAAGCTCATGAGCACGAGTTTAAAACAAGAAACTACTTTAATAAACTGTGCAAAAAAACATTTGAACAGGCAAAAATAAGAATAAAAATCTTCTCCTTCACCAGTGAAAATGTGTCTGCATGAAAACAGGATCCACAGTAGTGATTGTTGTTCTGTAATTCAGTTTATAGAGGATTTTAACTGCAATTATTTATCAGTAAAACATGAAGATTAGGAAGCACAGAGGTCAGCATGAGCAGTCACACTCAGAATTAGTGGTAATAATTAAGATTGTCATGAATAAAACAACATAAATGTGGTTTTGTGTTGGATTTTTAAAAAATATCTCTATTTGGTTTAATTTAATTGGATTTATATTCATCCCAACTCCATTTTATTTGTAGATTATGTGCAGACATGTGTATTTAAATAAAATGATTCACTTCAAATCATTAACATGTGCGCAAAAAATACTGAATAGGTGCAAAATTAAAAACTAAAAAGCTACTTGTTAAAGTGTTTGCATGAAAATTCGGTCCATATTAATAATAGTTTGTCTCTAAATGCAATTATTGATCAGTAAAATGTAAATACTTGGAGGTGCAATGAACAAAATGTGCAGTTTTACTTTAAATCAGTAGCAATAATTAAGATTGTAATGAATAAAACAACATAAATGTGGTCCGGTGTTGGATTTTTAATATATTTTAAATTATGTTTACATTTAGTTGGATTTATATTGAGCTCAGCTGCATTTTTATAGTTTCTAGGTACAAATTAGCTTTTCTTTTTCATTAAACTTTAATTTAAATTGTGCAAACAAATACTGAACCAGTGCAGAATAAAAAACTAAAATACTATTTGCAAAAATGTTGTTGGTCGTTGCTCTTTAATTCAATTTATGGGGAATTTTTACTGCATTTATTTATCAGAAAAACATGAAGACTTGGAGGTGCAATGATCAAAATGTGCAATTTAACTTTAAATTTATAATAATAATTGAGATTGTTGTGAATAAAACAACATAAATGTGGTCCAGTGTTGGATTTTTAGTATTTTTTTTAATTATAGTTTACATTTAGTTGGATTTATATTTAGCTCAGCTGCATTTTTTATAGTTTACAGGTATAAATTAGCTTTTTTATTTTCACTGAACCTTAATTTAAATTGTGCAAATAAACACTGAACAGGTGCAGAAAAAAAACAATACTATTTGTAAAAGTGTGTGCATGAAAACAAAGTCCAAAATATTTATTGTTGCTGTTTAATTGAATTTATGGGGAATTTTTACTGCATTTATTAATCAGAAAAACATGATGCAATGATCAAAATGTGCAATTTAACTTTAAATTTATAATAAAAATTAAGATTGTAATGAATAAAACAACATAAATGTGGTCCGGTGTTTGATTTTTAATATATTTTAAATTATAGTTTACATTTAGTTGGATTTATATTTAGCTCAACTGCATTTTTTTTATAGTTTATAGTTATAAATTTGCATTTTTTAAATCTAAAACGTGCAGAAAAACACTGAACGGGTGCAAAAAACAAATTAGTGCAGCTCAGGAAAATACTGCTGCAAACGAGTCTGCATGGAAATAAAGTTTATATTATCGATTGTTGCTCTTTAATTCAATTTATGGAGAATTTAACCTGCAGTTATTTATCGAGTGCAATCATTGATTTGTGCAGTTTAACTTGGAATTTGCAGCAAAAAGCATCAAAAGTGTGGTTTTGTGTTGGATTTTTAACAGAACCTTGATTATGTTGTGATGCAAACTGTAAAGGAGCAGGAATTAAACGTCGCGTTAAAGCGTCTGCATGGAAACAGGCTCCACGCTACTGATTGTTGCTCTTTAAAGGCAATTTGCAGAGAATATCAGCCGCTCCAACATAAATCAACACCTCCTTTGCCGGGCGTAAACCTCGGGGGCCCAACAAAACTAATGATTTCACTTTCTCATACATTTTAATTATCTTAAAATAAAACGCCGGTACGTTAGCTTTTAGGGTTATTTGTCTCATCATCTCTTCATGATTCCTCTGATATTTCCGCTTAAATGAAAGGTCATTGCATTAATGCGTCGAGCCCAGTCGTAAAAACAACAAAAACCTGCAGGAAAACTTCCTCTCAAAGCGTCGGCGGCTCCTCCCAGGCGACTTTGTTCAGGTTTGGCTTTAATGGAGGCTGTCGGGCTGCTGCCAGGCTCCACGGGGGAATAAAGGAGGCACGACGAACGCGACGACGGACGGGGATCGATGTGACGAGACGACGGAGGGACGAGCGAGCGAGATGCCGTTAGTTAATGAGGATTAACGAGCAGAAGTGGAGGGAAGGCAGGAAGTTTATCAGAGTTAGTGTCTCCTTCATCAGTCTGGGCCTCAAACAACAGAAAACAGAGACAAGAATCCTTAAAGTGCATGAAGAACGTTAAAGTTTGCATTTTATCCTAAATAATTAACAATGAATTTAGATGGTTTTAGCAGATTTCTTCATATTTTCCAATAAATTCCAAAGGAAATCTTTTGCGCGGGAATTTTATCTTCTTAAAAATGTCAGCATACGTTCACGTTTGTCGGATCTCAACTCTGAAACGACCCAAATTTGCACCGATACTTTCACATGTATGTAATTATCTCAGCCGACACGATGATCCAGTAATGTCTCATCTGTTTATGGAAATACTACGGAAGCCCTAAGCGGCCATGGTCCAACTTAATGTTTTCGCTCCGTTTTCTCGTTATGACGACTTGATTTTCCGGTGAGGTCCAAAGTGAAACCAACCCTCCAGACCAGAAGGAGCTCTGCCACCGCTGCACACTACCGACTGAGAGTTCGTTAAAGTTGGAAAGATGTTCACAGATTCAGACTTCCAGCATCAACAACTCATTAGTGACATGTTGTCAAATCATAATCGATGCCTCTTTCCATCGTTGTCAGGTAGACAATGTGCTACAAGCCCAGCTTTATCAACAGTAGCTGTCTTTCAAGCTGCACTAATAACACTGGTGTCTATGTTTAATGTCTAATGTTTGCACTTTATCCTAAATAATTAACAATGAATTTAGATGGTTTTAGCAAATTTCTCCATATTTTCCAATAAATTCTAAAGGAAATCTTTTGCACGGGAACTTTATCTTCTTCAAAATGTCAGCATACGTTCATTTTTGTCGGATCTCGACTTTGCAAAGACTGAATTTTGCTTTTACTTGTCCGTATATTTATGTTAGCTGACACAATCAGAATGCGGCAATCCTTCCAATAATGTGCAGTCTTTTAAAAACACAGTGTCTTTGTTTGCAGATCATGAAGATGTCTTCCTGAAACTGGTGCTGCTGCTGCTTTTCTTGCCTCTAGGTGGCGCTACAGAGCTGCACGGTGCTGCATGAAGCATTTCGACCCCATTAGTTTATTATTATAAATGAATTATGCTGCATTTGGGTTTATCGGCGAGTTTAAAGCAGCACAAAATGGAACAGTGTCGTCTCTTTATGCTGATCTCTGCATGTCAAACAACAGAAGAACATTTTAAATTTTAAATAAAATGACAGAAACTCTTAAAATCACATGGAGAAATGTTTAATAAATCAGATCTAACTTCATCATGTTTCAGTAAAGTCCTGAAGGAGTCTTTTTGCACACTGTAAAACATCATAAATGAATGTAGTCAAATCAACTACTTCCAGTTAACTGAGCTTAAAATGTCATTTCTTTTGATTTCAAACCACTTTAGAACCTAAAAAACTTCTTATAACTTCATGCACTTTGATTTAAAATGATGAGTTGAATGAATGAACGAACAGCTGAGAGTTAATTTAACTCATAACAATTAGTTTCTGAGAAACAAAACTATCATATCAGCAGATTTCCCAGGATGCTTTGTTAGAAAGACAAATTTCCACATCAGGTTTCTCCAGAAGTTCTGGGATGTCTGATTATTAATGTGCACAAACTATAAAATAACTAAATTCAGTCAAATCAACTTGTTTTTTCTAGTTTATTGAACGTAAATATATGAGTATTATTTGTTTCTAGTTAAATGAACTTAAAATGTCTGATTCTTACTTTCAGACGACCTTAAAACTCAAAGTCATGACGTCTTATAACTCGAGGTATTTTGACCTAAAATGAGTTGAATGAATGAACAGCTGAGAGTTCACCCAACTCAATAAATTAGGTTTTTCATTTTCATTGTTGGAGAGTTTAAACTCCTCTGAGACTCTTGGCCAGTTTTCACATCATGTTCCTCTACAGGTTCTGGTTCTGTGCACACATTAGAAAACATAAAGGAATATAGTCAAATTAAATTAAATTTTCTATTTTACTGGATGCAAATATATGAGTTTTGTTCATTTCTAGTTAAATTAACTTGGAATCTCTAATTCTTATTTTCAGACCACTTCAAGTTTTTTTCAATTAAAGCATTTTGACTTAGAATTAGTTGAATGAATTACCAGCTGAGAGTTCATCCAACTCAATAAATTACATTTATAAGACGCAAAACCAAAATATTTCAGATGCATGGTTGGATTAAAAATTCCCCAGAGACTCTCGTCAAATTTTCACATGAGAAAATGTGACTTGTCTCATTCTTATTTTGTAATTTTTACTTAAAATAATGAGTTGAATGAATGAACGGCTGAGAGTTCACTCAACTCATTAAAGTTAGTTAATAACAACACAGAATTAGCATATTAGAAGACTTCCCAGGATGCATTGCTGGACAGTTCGAACTCTTCAGAGCCTCTTGGCCAGTTTTCACATGAAGTTTCTCTACAAGTTCTGGGATGCATCATTATCAATGTGCACAAACTATAAAAAACAATCAAATTTAGTTGAATCAACTCATTTTTTTTGGTTTATTGAATGTAAATATATCAGTTTTGATAATTTCTAGTTAAATTAACTTAAAATGTCTAATTCCTTTTTTAAGACGACCTTAAAACTCAAAATCATGACTTGTTATAACTCGAGGCATTAAAATGAGTTGAATGAATGAACAGCTGAGAGTTCATCCAACTTAATAAATTAGGTTTATAAGAGGAAAAAACCAAAGTATGAGAGGAGTTCAGATGCATCGTTGGATTTAACATTTTCACATGAAGTGAATGTTTCTCGTTAACTGAACATGAAATATCTCATTCTTATTTTCCGACCACTTCAGAGCCTAAAACTATAATTTTGACTTGAGTGAATGAACAGCTGAGAGTTCATTCAACTCATTAAATTAAGTTAACAACAAAACTAAACTAGCATATTTCCCAGGATGCTTTGCTGGAGTGTTTACATCAGGTTTCTCTACAGGTTCTGGAATACCTGATTATCAATGTGCACATGTTAGAAAACAAGAAAAAAGTTTAACCAGATCAACTCAAATTTTCTGTTTTATTGGAAGCAAATATAAGAGTTTAGTTAATTTCTAGTTAACTGGACTTAAAATGTCTAAATCCTACTTCAAGACCACTTTAGAACTCAAAGTCGTGACTTCTTCAGCGAGTAGAACAAACGAACAGCCGAGAGTTCAATCAACTCATTAAATTATTATTATTTGTTAATTAATAATTCATAAAAATAAACTAAATTAACATATAAGACGACTTCCCAGGATGCACCATCAGAGAGTTCAAACTCCTCAGAGACTCTCGTCAAATTTCCACATCAGGTTTCTCTACAAGTTCTGGGATGTCTGATTATCAAAGTGAACAAACTATAAAAACAAACAAATTTACTTCAATCAACTCAAATTTTCGAGTTTATTTAAAGCAAATATATGAGTTTTGCTAACAGTAGTTAGTTAAATCAAATTAAAAAGTCATCTTTTTAAATTTTAATACCACTTTAGAACTTTAAATGGGTAAAAGGTTAAATGGATTGAACGGCTGAGAGTTAATTCAACTCATTAAATTTGGTTTGTAAAAAACAAAATTAGCATATAAGCAGATTTCCCAGGATGCATTGTTAGAGAGTTAAAACTCCGCAGAGGATGTTGTTTTTCCCTAAAAATCAGACATGAAGGAAACTTGTTGGTGATTTCATACAAATTAATCAAGTTCTGGTTGTTTTGTTTCATAATAATTAAAATTAATTTAACTATAGCGAAGATTAAATTAAGCCCCTGCTGCTATAGATGTATAATTTCAACAGCTGAGATATTAAATTCTTAAAGGTGAATAAAGAGGAAACTCATCAAACTACTATTGTTTAGGTTGTTAGATTATTTTAACTTCAATTCTTCAGTTTATTTAACTTGTGCTCTCAAGTTCAGCTAATTTAACTTGGTTAATTTTACTACAACCCGGCGTTCTAGAGCCTCAGCGGCATACTGGAGCCTTGGTGACGCTCGGTGGCGTTCGGCGGCGCGCACAACTTTGAGTATCAAAACTATCATCCGAATACCACCACAACGAACAAATATTCGGATATTCCAATATTCGGGACCAGCCCCACTGAAACGTCTTCTTCTGACACGGTAAACAAAGTCCACACTGGTCAGTGCCGCCATGCTGCTTGTTTTTTCTGCCCGCGCAGTCTGATGACATCACACACATGCGACGGTACCATCGGGGAGGGGAGGGGTTGAGGAGCCAGACATGAGGACAAACCACAACACACAGACCAACGGCAAAAACCAAGATTCAGAGTCTTTATTATTATCGGGTTGTTTTATCGGACGCCGATATTGTCATGCATCCCTACTAATAAGTCGACTTGGAGCTAATTCATTAATCAAAGTGAAGCTAAGTTGCATTTTAAAGCAGCAGGAGAACCTAAACTGAAGCAGCATCAGCGACTCTGACAGGTTTATACTGACAGTGCAGGGGTGGAGCTCGGCAGCAGCCTCAGCGCTCCGTCCATCCTTACCTTGCTGTGTCTCAGGGTGAAGGTGACGTGGTCCAGTTGGTAGACGTCAGCAGGCCTGACGGCGGCGGCGACCACTTGGGAGTTGACAGTGATCTCCCCGGTCCCGGCGTAGCGGGAGTAGTCGGTGAGGCCCGGGTCGCCGCTGGGCTTCAGGATGTCACCGATGCTGTCGTAGCGCACAAACACCACGGACACGCTTCCTGACGGACGCAAGGAGGCGAAGGGGAGTCAGACTCACCAAGACTTTTGTTCAGGACCACCTGTATTATATGTGGGCCAAATCTGAGATCTGTAGGAGTTATCCTCTAGGACAAGTTCGCTCTGGAAAATGTGACATTCCTGGAAAAATAGCCAAAAAATGGCAAAATGGCCAACAGGCCAAACGCCGCGGGGTGCCACGGCCACGTCCTCATAGTTTAGCGGAACATTTTAATAGCTTTTGTTCAGAACCACCTGTATTATATGTGGGCCAAATTTGAGATCTGTGAGAGATATCCTGTAGGATGGGTTTGCTCTGAAAAATGTGAAATTTCTGGAAAAATAGCCAAAAAATGGCAAAATGGCCAACGGGCCAAACGCCGCGGGGTGCCACGGCCACGCCCTCATACTTTAACGGAACATTTTAATAACTTTTATTCAGAACCACCTGTAACATATGTGGGCCAAATTTGAGATCTGTGGGAGATATTCTGTAGAACAAGTTCGCTCTAGAAAATGTGAAATTTCTGAAAAAATAGGCAAAAAATGTGAGTAAATTCAAAATGGCAGACTTCCTGTTGCATTGTGGGTATTGGCACATGGGAGCTTTTCTGTGCATGTTGTCCTGATACATATGTGGACCGAATTTTGCAGCTCTACGTTTAGGTAGTAGTTTCAAAACCGTTGTTTTAAATTTTCAAGGGGGCGCTATTGAGCCATTTTGCCATTCACATGTGTAATTAAGCCAAAATATTTAATGTTTCGCCAGGTCTGATGGGCGTGCCAAGTTATACGTGTTTTCAAGTATGTTTCGTGCCTCGAAACTGCGATTTAAGACGGACAAAAACAACATTCGTCCTTAGAATAATAGGGAACAACACAACATTGGTGCTCAGACCCTAATTATGAGCTAGAAAATCTACACAGATGAACGATATTTGCACATTTGCACTCAAAAAAATTAATATTACTCACTTTTTTCTTTGGTAAATTACAATTGTACTCCTTCTTCATCCAGGCAAACAGGCTGCATTAGATTCTATTCTGCTTTTAAACCCTTAAAGTCGGACACTTTACCGTTTCTGTCGCCCTCCGGTCTCAGTTTGGGCGTCAGGTTGATGTGATCTCCTCCCATGGAAGCAGACAGTTTGGGTTTAGTGTGCTGAGCATCGAAGGTGAAGAGTTTTAATTCTGAAAACGAAATCAGAAGACAGCATTCTGACTCTTCTGGAACAAACGGCTGGAACATGCACTTCCTGTAGCGCCTCCCTGTGCTTTATTAACCATCTCACCCATTTCCGAAGCTCTGATTTCGAGCTCGGCTGGGGTCTTGTAGCTCCTGGCCAAAGACAGACTGCTCTCCTCGACGGCGTGCAGCAGCTTGGTGATGGTCTGTTCCCGACGCTCCTCTTTCATTCTGCTCCAGGCCACCAGCTCGTCCTTCTCCACCAGGTTGTTCACCGCTTTCACCAGTTTCTGTTCGAGAAGACGTTTATTTCCCTCTTCACTGCTTTGTGGTCTCAATTAGAACATGACGTTTACGCAGATTTGATTTCATCCACGCTGTGCAAGAAACATCTTTGGAGAATTTTGATGCCCCACGATTGTTTCTTGGTGAAAACAGCAGGTGCTATTATTTTCTTTTGGCATCCTTAGACCGATTTTCTCCCAGTTAAACCAGTTCAAAGTGTAACTCTAGCTCAGGCCGAGCTCCAAACGTGGACAGAGAACTTACCGACAGAGTGGCGTTGATGGCAGATGGCGCGACGGTGGAATCTTTCCCTCCCGCGGCCAACGTCGACTGGCTCAAGGCCTCGACGTAGGCGATGACTTCCACCGGGGTGAGCTCGCCGGACGTCTGCTTGGCGATTTCCTTCAGCAGAGTTTGGGGCTCGGTGAGGTTGCTCATCTAAAGGAAGGAGAAAGAGGATTTAGATCTTCTTGAAAATGCTAATGTCAGAAAGCCCTCACATTTTGAATAGCATGTTGTTTGGTTCGTTTAGTATGTGTATTTCGATTTTACAGAGGAATTGAATGTTACTGTTTTTTCCGTAATGTCCCTGAACGCACCTCGTGTCCTGTTTTCTTCTCCATGGCCCTGCACAGGCTTTGCATTGTAGTTTCTACTGTGCAAATGTCTAGACATGATTTGCACCGAAAGTCGTAGAGTCTGATTATTCACTGTTTATTGTTACCGTTTGATTGCTGGAGGCGAATTATCGCTAAATACTTTTGTGACGGACGTTAGCTCTAGCTATTAGCCTTTGACGTTGCTAACTGTTCGCACGTCCGGTTACGTTATTTATGTTATTTGAGTTAATGTGATTGAAAGGTTGATCCATACACAATATTGCACTTTATGTTATTGTGATTATGTGACTTTATGTTACCGTTCAGTATAAGTCTGCTTAATAGTGGTTGTGATTATTGTTGTTTATTTGTAATATTTGAGAGCCACAGCTACCTGCCAGTTAAATGTAGCAAAGTTATCTGCTGTTGTTCTTACCTTACATCTGCAATAAAGACTAAACCGGGGAAGTCACGCTGCCTGTTCTCCAACCGAAACACTTCATACTTTGCACCACTATGAAAACACACACCTGGAGCCAGCCGTCTCCTTTATAGCTAATAATTCATTTTTGTTGGATCCCGACTTTGAAATAACCAAATTTTGCACTAATACTAAACATATTTGGTATATTTGTTGGCGATTCTCTATGAACAGGAACTTATTGCTTATTATGAACCAGCAGATGCCAGAGTTTACCACCGACAGCAGCCGTCTGCAACCTTTTATACACCACAGTTTCAAGCAAGACAATTTTCTACAGACCGGTCATCGCATGTGCAAAAAACTGCCTTGTTTGAAACCGATCCGAATAATTAACCAATTAAAAATATGAGGAAAAAGAAGAAGAAGGTCGTGCATGTCAGTAAATGTATCATAGATCAGCTGTAGTTCCTGGTTGTTCCACCAGGTGGAGCCTCTTCCTGTTTAATACTGTAGAGACCAGAGGAGGCGTCACTCAGACTACAGTTCATGTTGGAAGCAGAGAGCATTGTGGGAGTTTAGCTAGCAACGGGCACCATGACAAAGACTTCTGAGGAGGTTAATGATCTCCAGCAAGACAGTTTTCTACAGACTGGTCATCGAGCTCGATGACCGGTCCGTAGTGCAACTTTTTTTTTTAATTTAACAGTTTTTTTAAATCTAAAAAAGTGTCCTAAACAAATAACATTACTTGTTATTGCTAAATGTGTATTTACTTTTTAGAAGCTCTCCGGAGACGTTTGTTTTGTTTCGGTGGGAAACGAGCACAGACGGAAGTGGCGGGAAGACGATCTAGTCATTTTTCAAAATAAAACACCCTGCGGACTCCGCCGGAAATAAAATGAAATGTTTTTATTCTTCCTGTGCGCCACAGAACCAAATGACCATCAGCCCGGTACCGGTACCGCTCGCAAGCAAGAAGTCTGTAGATTTTTTTCTTGTTTTTATTGTTGCTGATAATAATAACTTTATTTCTGTAGCACCTTTTGAAAACAAATTTTTGAAACAAAGCTTTATGATTAATACGGATCATGAAAACATATTTAAGTTTGCAAATACCCAACATAAACAAGATAAAACAGTTAAGTTATAAAGCACAAGAGCTTTCTAGTAGAAATGATAAAGTAACCTGACAAGCCCAAATATTGCAGTTAAAACTCTATAATGTCATTTAACATTCAATTATAGTTCAATATTTACATATAAAGGATTAAACTCCACAAAAATCCTATAAAACACCACTTTACTTGACTATAAAACATTTCGCTGTAGGCTGAGACCCTACAGTCTTATTACACATGTAGAATTAGCTACTTAATGCAATAATAAACAAATTAATAGACACTACAGTATTTTAAATTATGAACTTAAAACCCCGCAGTCTTATTGAATATGAGTGTAATGAAATAATAAAGCCAGACATTACAGCATTATAAATTAAGGATCTTAACTGAAAGAATAAAATTATTATTTATGCTAAAATTCTACAGTGGTTTTTAATTTTAGACATTTTGTTTTATTTTATTATAAATCTATTTATGTATATAGTCACTGTAGAAGCCCAGAATTTTAGCTGATGAAAAAAGAAAGCAGAGATCCCTCCAATATTTTGGCTCTATTTTTAAAAAATACTGTC
The DNA here is from genome assembly GCA_024666655.1 of Dascyllus trimaculatus. Classification (NCBI taxonomy): domain Eukaryota; kingdom Metazoa; phylum Chordata; class Actinopteri; family Pomacentridae; genus Dascyllus; species Dascyllus trimaculatus. The sequence goes on along the minus strand of CM045446.1, from coordinate 35,631,341 downwards.
CTTGCCTGCAGATGGCGCATGTCTGGACGTCTGCTGTTGCTTTTCTTGCCTTTAGGTGGCGCAACAGAGCTGCAGGTAAACCGAAGGTGCTTCATGTAGCATTAAGATTAAAATGGTTGCTGCTGTGTGTCCATTCATGTATATATTTTACAACTTACCAGCCTGGTTTCAATGTTTTTTAATTTGAATTAATTCATTTTAGACGTGCAGACGTGCGCCATCTGCAGGCAAAGACAGTATTATTTTAAATATAGAGATTTAAAAATACTGTCTTTGCCTGCAGATGGTGCACGTCTGCATGCACCTGCTATTACTCTTCTTGCCTTTAGGTGGCGCAACAGAGCTGCAGGTAAACCGAAGGTGCTGCATGTAGCATTTACATCATAGTGGCTGCTGCAGTGTGTCCTTTCATATGCATATTTTACAACATCACAGCCTGTTTCCAATGTTTTTTAATCTTTATTTATTTATTTTAGATGGTAAAATCTACATGAATCAACAATCAGATGGATGCAGATGTTCCTGACTTGGCTAAAAGGCTGATTTTCATCTTTGCCTGATGTTGTTGAGTGTCAAAAACAATAAATATAACACAATATGTGCAACAGTTAAAGCTGAAAAGCATGTTATCTGGTGTCTGTCCAACAGAGGGCAGCGTCTTCACGTCTATTTCACCTCACTTGGCTCTGAGGACTGATACTCACATATTCCAGTGTTGTCTTGACAGCTTGTGTCATGCAGCCGATGTTGTCGTGGCAGAATTTCTGGGGATGCTCTGCAAAAAAACAACAACAACAACAACAGCCGCTTACAAAAGAGGCGTTTCTTCATTCGTTCACTGGGTCGTCGCCTCGATTTCACCGGGATGAGGCCTGCTACGGTTAAAGCCTGGATCTCGCCGTGGAGCTGCACAGACGCAGCATCACATCAGCGTCTCCGTCATCAGCTTAAGACAAAAGCAAATTTAGTATTGCACCGTTTACTTGATGTATTGCATAATCCTCCCCCCGAAAACTGTTTCAGATGGTCTCTGCTCCGTGTTGTGAGGGAGGAAGTTAAAGTAAAAAATAAAGAAAAGAAAAGATGAAGAAATATGTTTGCCCTTGAATGTAAGTACGGCAGCCGGTGTGTGTGTGTGTGTGTGATACCGACCTTTACATCTTACACCTCTCTCTGGATTAAAGTGCTTAGCGCCTGAAGTTGGGATGTAATCACGCTGACAGGTGCAATAGAAAGATCCATTCGTATTATGGCAGAGAGAGTTTGGGCCACAGAGCTGTCCGGACCGGCATTCATCAATATCTGCAGGATGCAAATGAAGACTTCAGTGAAAGCAGCACTCGCTTAGATTCTACTTAACACACACAGACACCTGTCTCTGCAGCATTTAAACCTCAGGATGCTGAAGTCTGCTGCACAAATGTGGGCTGAGCGGCTCGGCCATGCGTGCAGAACATTCGTAAATGAGCCTCTTCTGGTGCAAAACGAGCCAAAGATCTGAGTTGTTTTCCAACACCAGCAGATGGGAGGGTAGTGGAGGTTCACCTGCAACATGCTGACCCTCCTCTGTGCACAGTCACAGTCCAGACGCCCTCACAGCTGCATGCTAGCTGCTCTAACACTAGTGCTATCTGTGCTTAAATCAAAGGGTCCGTGTACGTCGCGGCCATTCGTTTTCCTATTTTGAGATTTCAAAATAAAAACCAAAAATAAACCGTTTCCCTTTTTTTTCAGTGATAATACAAAATAAAAAACGAAAAACGGGCCATAATCCATTATCCATTATCCGTTATCCGATTTAATTACATGTGTTTGTAAATGGAAATTAAAATTAAAATACACCCGTGGAAAACTTATTTCTCTATTTCCTGTTGGTTTTGGCTCCGTGACCCGTCTGACTTCACCATTTAGAGGAGCTAGCGATTTAGCTCTAGCTCCGCCGCTAGCACAAAATCGCTACTTTGCTTTGTGGCAAAGCTAAAGTAACAGAAAACCTCCAAACCTCCCAAAAACGTCCTGAAAAGCAGCCGAACGCTAGCGATTTAGTGCTAGCGGCGGAGCTAGTGGCACCTCAAGGTCCCTCCAAAGGGACAAATAAACCCCACGCTGGTGAAAAGTCCACTGTGAAATAGTGAACAATGTGAGCCAAGCAACGTTTGGACCCCACAGTGGGTCTTCATCAGGCCACGGCACACAGCAAGGTCTGCTAACAGTGAGCTAACACTGGAGCTTTAGATACCAGATCCTTCCTCATCAGAAGTCAGACGGGTCACAGAGCCAAAACCAACAGGAAGTAGAGAAATAAGTTTTCCACGGGTGTATTTTAATTTTAATTTTCCATTTACAAACACATCTAATTAAATCGGATAACGGATAATGGATAATGAATTACGGCCCGTTTTCCGTTTTTCATTTTGTATTATCACTGAAAAAAACGGGAAACGGTTTATTTTTGGTTTTTATTTTGAAATCTCAAAATAGGAAAACGAATGGCCGCGACGTACACGGACCTCAAAGGCCTCCCTCGGCCAGACTTTACCGGTGCACTCGGTGCCGTCGTTGGGCTGGAACTGGGTCTGTCCGGTGGAGACGTAGCCGGGGACGCAGGTGCAGTAGTAGCTGCCGGCCGTGTTGGTGCAGCGCCCCCTATCCCCGCAGATGTTGGTCACATTCTGGCACTCGTTGTCGTCTGCGGTGGGAGGAGGACGGAGAGCAAACTGGGTGAGTCGGGGATGGAAGAGAAAGTTCGGGTTCCTAAAGCAACTCTGCAGGTTGATTTGTTAAAAGTGAGACTTGCATGATGCCAAGCGGTTGCTGCAGATTATCGACCAAAAACAGCTGCAAAGAAAATATTCAGACATGCACAAATTAACCAAGCAAGCATTCTCATTTTTAATCTTAGCAAGGACATCTTTTAACCTTGCATGCTATTATCAGTCTGTCTAGCGGGTCTTAAAACAGTTTCTCTTTCCTGTAAACTACACAGAGACGTTTTGTCGCCACAGAAATCACAAATCTTTTACCAGTAAACAGGAGAACTTAAAGGCCATTTTTGTCAGTTTAGACGCTTCAAACTGCACTTTTAAAGACTAAAACCTCCTCTTATGCACATGAAACGTCTTATTTCATGCAGCTGGACGGTGCAAGCAAGAGGGGATGTTTAAACGCAGCTAATCTTTCATTCGAGCAGGAATATTTTTTGTATGTTTGGATGCTGTTAAAGCGTCAAAACATCAGTCTGATTGTGAGCTTCATTTCCTACATTACCCACAAGTCCTGTCGACAACCTGCAGAGACACGTCTAAACATGTTCTGTAAGTTTTAGTTGTCAACAAGCAGCCACAATTTTAAAAATCTTTTACATGCTAACAATATTTAGGAAGGTCCGTGGCCATTCATTTTCTTAATTTGAGATTTCAAAATAAAAACGAAAAATAAACCATTTCCCTTTTTTTCAGTGATAATATAAAATGAAAAACGGAAAACGAGCTTTAATTCATTATCCATTATCCGCTATCCGATTTAATTATATGTGTTTGTAAATGGAAATTAAAATTAAAATACACCCGTGGAAAACTTATTTCTCTATTTCCTGTTGGTTTTGGCTCCGTGACCCGTCTGACTTCTGTAGAGTAGGTAGCGATTTAGCTAAATGGTGGAGTTAGCAATTTAGCGCTAGCTCCACCGCTAGCCAAATCGCTACTTTGCTTTCTGGCAAAGCTAAAGTAACAGAAAACCTCCAAACCTCCCCAAAAACGTCGCAAAAAGCAGCCGAACGCTAGCGATTTAGCGCTAGCGGCAGAGCTAGCGGCACCACAAGGTCCCTCCAAAGGGACAAATAAACCCCACGCTGGTGAAAAGTCCACTGTGAAATAGTGAACAATGTGAGCCAAGCAACGTTTGGACCCCACAGTGGGTCTTCATCAGGCCACGGCACACAGCAAGGTCTGCTAACAGTGAGCTAACACTGGAGCTTTAGATACCAGATCCTTCCTCATCAGAAGTCAGACGGGTCACGGAGCCAAAACCAACAGGAAGTAGAGAAATAAGTTTTCCACGGGTGTATTTTAATTTTAATTTCCATTTACAAACACATCTAATTAAATCGGATAACAGATAATGGATAATGAATTAGGGCCCGTTTTATGTTTTTTATTTTGTATTATCACTGAAAAAAATGGGAAACGGTTTATTTTTTGTTTTTATTTTGAAATCTCAAAATAAGAAAATGCTACGTACACAGACCTAGGAAGCGCTAAAGTCCATTTTTGTCAGTTTAGGTGTTTCAAACTGAGGTTTTAGAGCCTGAAAACTTCCTGTTATGGACATTATACATCTGATTTTCGGCCCACTGCATTAGAAAACATAGATTAACAAACTGTGTGACTGTCAAGATGGAGCATGTTACACACCATTTTTTAATGTTTTATTTGAATTTTGTTTTTATCCTCGAATGCCATTAAAGTTTAAAATGATTATTTTGTCTGCCAGGTCTTTGCCCTGTTTTATTTATTATTTTATTTCCTACACGACCAACAAGAGAAACCTTTTATCAGCTCGGGTGTTTTAAACTCCAGTGTGAGAGATCTTTGTCCTACATTACCCATCAGTCCTGTCGGCAATCTGCAGAGAGAAAAGCCTGAACATGATCTGGAAGCTTTTGTTGCCGCAATTTCTAAAGTGTTTTACTGGCGATTTGGTCGACCAGCAAACGGGAATCTTCAGGTGCTTTAAACCAGTGCTTCTCAACTGGTCCAGCCTCAGGATCCACTATATCTCCATTAATAACGGTCACGACCCAGGTTTTTGAAGTTTGCTGTTCCTGTTAACAAATTAAGGTGTATTTGGGTGTAGTCTCAACGCATTTTGATACAGCTTGAGAAAATTTGGGCTTATTTTTTTGCTAATTTTGGTAGTTTTGGACGCTTTTGCCAAGTTTTGGGTATATTTTGGCCCATTTTGACAGATTCTGGACACATTTTGCTTCATTTTTGGGAAGTTTTAGCATAAATTTCTCCAATAAGCCAAATCTAGAGGTTAATAGTGGGCAACTACTGGTGTCACCACCACTAAATATCCTGCTGTTGAAAGCAAACTGTGTCATAAGAAACACGTCCTTCAAATTAAAGACTTTATACCACTACTTTTTGCTTCTGCGACCCTCTAAAAATGGCTTGCGACCCACTTTTGGGTCCCGAGCCACCAGTTGAGAACCACTGGTTTTAACGATGCTTCTGGAGACCAAAAACTTCCCTTTATGCACAAACTTATAAGATGTTTGTGCATCTTACTGCGTTAAAAAGCACATAAATGAACATGATAGTGGAACAAACCGAGTTAAAACATCCCCTCCTGCCAGTCACACAGGGTTTGTTCTCATCTTTAACTTGAGCAAGGACATTTGTTGTATCTTTATATATATTTTCAACCATAAAGGTGTTTTAAAATATACTTTTGGAGAGTGAAGACCTATTCTTCTATCCATAAAAAGCTAATTTAATGAAGCTGGACAGAAAGCATTTAAAGTAAAATCACAGTGGAACAAACCGGGTGGCTGCAAAAGAAGGGACTTTTTCTTTCTAATCTTTTATTTAAACAAAGATATTTTTTAACATTGGAAGCTTTTTAAATGTCTGCCTGTTTTCCTACATTACCCATAAGGCCTGTCAGCAAACTACAGAAGCGTTGTTGTCGACGGCTCACCACAGTGTCTGAAGTTTTTTTCTACAAACCCTTTGGCCGACCGGTAAACAGGAAACCTCGGAGGCTGTTTTTATCAGAGGCTGAAAACTTCCTCTACGTGGCCGGACTGTGCACATAGAAAGCATGTAAATGAACATCACAGTGGAACAAACATCCCCTCCTACCAGTCACACAGGGCTTTTTCTAATCTGTCTTTGAACGAGGATATTTCCTAGACGCCTGAACTCATTCTGGAAGTTTCTGTCCGACACATAAACTCTGATTTAAGCACTGAAAAGCCAAAGTGCAGGTTTACATTCAGACCTCAGTGACTCATTTCCTCCCTGACAGCTGCATTAATGCGTTAATGCAGAATAACCGGACCCTCGGAGTGCAGTTTCTGACAGCACCAGGCGATGCTAATCCTCCATGTTGGCTCAAAATGACGCCGGAGCAGGAAGACGAACCGAAAAAAATCACAGAGGCCCGACACAAGCACGTGTTTCCCCCAAAAACAGAAAGCAGCCGTCCGCTAAAGAGCAGCTAAAGCATCTCTGCAAACAGTATTTCTATCACAGGGGCATTTTTTAGTCTGTGTTTTACGATTATTATTCTGGAAATATCAACGTCTGATCAGGATCCTGCAGCCTGGGGTGGATTTAAACATGGCCGAGCTCATGTGTGGTGTTGTTCTGTTGCTTACAAGCAGTTTAACAGCTCATTTAGCCTCTATTTGGTTCTCAAATTACCGAAAATATTCCTGATTTTGCTGCGCAGGTTTACAAAGCTGCAGATTTCTGCCTTGTTTCCTACATTACCCATAAGGCCAGTCGACAATCATTTTCCAGCTATTTGGCCGACCAGTAAACAGGAAACCTTCAGCACCATTTTCGTCTGGTTAAGTGTTTTAAACTCCAGTTGTGGAGACTGAAAACTTCCTCTTATGGACATAAAAATAATAAATATAATAATAAATGAATACACAGTGGGACAAACTGTGACGAGATGGAACGTGTGTCTTTTATTTTTAATCTTTCATTCCAGCAAGGATATTTCCTTTTAATCCTTGGATGACATTAAAGTTTAAAATTAGAATTTAGCCTACCATGTCGTAGCCCTATATCTGCTTCATTTCCTACATTACCCACAAGGCCTGCCTGTCGATGAACTACAGAGAAGCTCCTGAACATGTTCTGTAAGTTTCCATTTCATCAACAAATAATTTTAGAAGTCTTTTACGAGCTAACAGCATTTAAGAAACCCTAAAGTCCATTTTTGTCAGCTTAGGTGTTTCAAACTTTACTGTAGGAGACTGCATTTCCTACATTACCCATAAGTCCTGTCAGCAACCTGCAGAGATCAGCACCATTTTTATCAGTGTAGGAGTTTTAAACTGAGGTTTTAGAGACTGAGAACTTCCTCTAATGGGGAGAAAACATCCGATTTTAGGTCCACTGCATTAGAAAACATAGATTAACATCATAGTGGGACGAATGTTTTCCTCAAACAAGAATTTTATTTTATTTTTTTAATCCTTGGATGCTGTTAAAGTTTGAATGAGCCTATTTAGTGGTTTAATTGTTTATGTGGTTTTAGTGTGATTCTCAGATTCCCTAACATATTCCAGCTCACTGCGGCTGCCGTTGTTAGTTCCAGAAAGTGCTGCTGCAGCTTTTTACCTCCAAACCTTCCGCCTGTGGTTTACTGGAAGTGACCCGCTCAGACTTTCCACCGTCTGGACGTGATGAACATTCTGCTCTTCCTCTGCTCTCTTGTGCCTTTGTGCACAAAAACCTGCACGATAAGGGAAATCCTGCGCTCTGATGAGGCAGCCGAGGAAGTTCCTGCAGAACACTCGGGGCACTCGTTGCAGGAGCGTGTCGGCGGCGTGGTTTATGGCTCGCTTTCATGTCCTGTTTGTCCACCTCTAAGCACAGAATCAAGGTTTCTGTGCTGCCGTCGCTTCACTGGTGGAATGATGTAGAAATCCTGCATTAAATAAGCGTCTGTGAAGACCCTCAGTCGTCCGGGTCTTGATTATCCTCGCGGGGTCTGGAGGTGACGGTCTGGGGGGGATCTCCTGCATGTCTGGCGGGTCCTCTGGTGCTGTGACTCTTGTTGGGTTGTGGGCTGGACTCCCTCGCCTGGTGGTTGCCGTGGCTGTGGTGCTCGCTTGCTGTGGGCGGCGGCTCAGATCCGGTAGGGGTTTGGGCGCGTCATCGGGGGTGGGGACCGTGGGCCTGCCACGCTTCCCCGGGGCATGGTGCTGGGGGTATGCGGGGCGCCTACCGGTTGGCGGTGCTGACTCCCCGTCCGCTCGCACTCTCTGGGCTTGCATCTGGGCCCGGCCTTGGTTTCCTCTGGCTGACTCCCGGTGGTGGCCTGCTTGGGGTGGGGCCGGCGACCTTCCCTAGGGTGGGGCGCTCGGTCCCTGTGTCTGGCTTCCTGGGCCCCCATGCCCTGTGCCCCCCCGGTTGCTGCCTCCTCTTGGTCTCTGGGTCCACGTGCTTGTCTGCGGCCCTGGTGGTCCTCTCGGTGGTGACTCCTGGTGCCCTGGGTGTGGGGGCACTTGGCCAGCCTGGCCCTGCTGACTCGTGGTAGTCACTCTGGGCTTCGGTGTCCATCACACATGCATGTTTGTTCAGGGCTTACCAACTCCTGTTGAGTCCCCTTTCTGAGAGCTGATGGGACCCGCCAGATTGTGCGGAGTCACTCTTCAGACTTTGCACTAAACTCACGCCCTTTATTCATTTCTCTCTCACTCCTGTCCTCTGGCGTCCTAAACCTGCATACTGTCAGGACTTCTGGTCTCCAATTTGTTTTTCTGTTGATTATTTTTTTCCCAATTTTCAGATGTGGGATCGGTTTTTGGGAATAACACAGCATTTTACAGCACTCTTATAGGATTCAAATAGCACTGCCCGTCTTTACCCTCCCTGTTCGTCTTCTCTTGCCCTTTCCTTCATTTGTTTCCCCCTCAATTCACTGATGTGCTGCACTGCCCCCTCTGGCTCATGATGGAAAAATTCAATAAAAAATGATAGCTTAGCCTCCAGGGGTGGCCGGTGATGGTCACGCACTAAATACTAATATATTTTGCTGCAAGACTAAAATATGCATTGATTTCATTAAAGTTGATCCCCTTCTGTGGTGTTAAACGATGAGTATAAATGCAAACCAAAAAAAAAGATTATCCTCGCGGTTGTAAAGTTGGGTGTCGTCGGCGTATTGGAGCATTCTGAGTTTCTATCGTAGCATCTCACAGGAGACTTGCTTGAGTTTCTCGAGGTCATTTCACCTCTCATCCAAGAGGCTTCAACATCTTCGGGAAACTCAAGCAAGTCCAGACGCTACGACTGCGTGAAATAACTTTTAATTCGTGCCTCTGAGTTCCATTATCAGGTTGTTAAAGAGCTCCGGTTTTAAATGTGGACCTACGGAGCAGCTTAATCCTGAACCTTATTGTTCCTTCCTCGTTTGAAAGCCACGCACCGCCGTGTTTTCCGCCGCCTCGCATTCTCATTTACTCCTGCGAGCCGCGCTGTGATTGTGATTCGACTCGGCCAGGAAACAAAAAGGGCTCGAGGAATTCTAAACAGCCCCCAAACATAACACGGGGAACAATGCAGCCGGCCGGCCGGAGAAGACGCTGCTGACAGAAGCTGCACGGAGGAGATAGTTTCTCTTTTTTTGTCTTCTCCCACCTCGTCGTGTTTTCTTTGTGATTAACTCTGCAGTGAGTCGATTACACCTGCCTTCGAACGGCTCCATCAGAAAACAAACTGAGGCGGGAGGTTGCTCAAATCACCCACCTCCACTCTCCCGCATGAGACTCCATTCTTTAAACATTGCATCGTCATTAGGTGCAATTACAGGAGTAGAAATTTGTTTTCTCGCACATAAAAAAGTCTGAGGTCGTTTGTTTGCTTCTGGTCTGAGGACTGTTCGGAGATAATTGCAGATAAACGGTTCCTTACTGATAGACTCTAAAAACACGAGTGCAGATGTTGGTTGGTCTGAAGCTTCTACATGCTTCTGCTGCATCCCTGCATGTATGTATGTTTGCATGCGTGTTGGCGGTTTGTGCGTTCACCGTTACAGAACGTGGTCCCGTCTCCCGTGTAGCCGTGGTTACAGAAGCAGGCGTCGTTGGATCCATTCAGGGCCTTGCAGGTCGCGAGTCGGTGGCAAGAAGCGCAGATGTCAGAGAGGCTGCTCGGGTCCATCAGACTGGAGAGCCATGCTGGGACAAAACACAAGAAACACAACATCTGAGTCTCACTGATAGCTGGATCCTCATGGTCCAAACCAGCGTCTGGTTCCAGGAGAACCTCCACATCTTCTAACAGGACCAGCATCAGATTTAATTAGATGTGTTTGTAAATGGAAATTAAAATTAAAATACACCTGTGGAAAACTTATTTCTCTACTTCCTGTTGGTTTTGGCTCCGTGACCCGTCTGACTTCTGATGAGGAAGGATCTGGTATCTAAAGCTCCAGTGTTAGCTCACTGTTAGCAGACCTTGCTGTGTGCCGTGGCCTGATGAAGACCCACTGTGGGGTCCAAACGTTGCTTGGCTCACATTGTTCACTATTTCACAGTGGACTTTTCACCAGCGTGGGGTTTATTTGTCCCTTTGGAGGGACCTTGTGGTGCCACTAGCTCTGCCGCTAGCGCTAAATCGCTAGCGTTGGGCTGCTTTTCAGGACGTTTTTGGGGAAGTTTGGAGGTTTTCTGTTACTTTAGCTTTGCCAGAAAGCAAAGTAGCGATTTAGCGCTAGCGGCGGAGCTAGTGCTAAATCGCAAGTGCTAAATCGCTAGCGCCGCCATTTAGCGGAGCTAGCTAAATCGCTAGCTCCTCTTCAGAATTCAGACGGGTCACGGAGCCAAAACCAACAGGAAGTACAGAAATAAGTTTTCCACGGGTGTATTTTAATTTTAATTTCCATTTACAAACACATCTAATTAAATCTGATAATGGATAATGGATAATGAATTAGGGCCCGTTTTCCGTTTTTCATTTTGTATTATCACTGAAAAAAATGGGAAACGGTTTATTTTTGGTTTTTATTTTGAAATCTCAAAATAAGAAAACGAAAGGCCGCGATGTACACGGACCTACGGCAAACTGAAAAAACAAGCAGAGTTTTCCACTTTTGGTGAATTTGATGATAATAACATTGAAAAAACAGGAGAAATGGGATCAGCCAAACCAACAACGTCCCATGATTTGCATTTTGCAAAGCTAAATTTGATGGTTGTTTTTAATAGACTGGAAAAAGGTCTTGTTTTTAGTATTTGGTTTAAAATGGGATCAAACCAAACCAAAAAAAGAAGCTGAGTTTTGCAGTTAAATTTGATTTTTATTGTTAATACCTGAGAAAACCTGGAAAAAGGGGGCTGGCTTCTGAGTTTTGGGTTTTCAATGGAGCTTTTCAATGTGGTAAATTAGAGTTTTGTTGGTAACAGGCATTGAAAAAACTGGAAAAACAGACTCATTTTAAAAAACGAAAAATTTAACACTAGATTAACCCGAACCACAAAACAAACTGAGATTTCAGCTTTGGTAAATTTGATTTTCATTGTTGAAGGACGCTGGAAAAACTGGACAACTGTCTCGTTTTGTCATTTGTGGTTTAAAATGGACAAACAGAAAATGGGATTATGCTGAAAATTCTTTTAAAAACTCCTGTAAATTTCCTTTTCATTGTTATTGGACAAAAAACAGGAAATATAGCCTTGATTAAAAACTGAAAAACATCCAGAGTTGTTTAATATGTTAAATTTCCTTTTCATTGTTATCGACACGGTAAAAAACAGGAAAAATAAGCTCATTCAAAAACACAGAAATTAAAAATGCAATTACAACAAATCAAAAAAACAAACTGTGTTTTTCAGTTTGTTAAATTTAATTTTCATTTTTATTGGTTAAGAAAAATGGAAATTGGATAATGGCACTACAACAAACAAAAAACACTTTGGTAAATTTGATTTTCATTGTTATTGGACATTAAAAAAAAAAAACGGAAATATAGCCTAGTTTCAAAACAGAAACATCCTGAGTTTTTTAATATGTTAAATTAGATTTTTGTTGGTAATAAGCATTAAATAAACAGAAAAAATAGGCTCATTTCAAAACAGAAGAACAAAAAAAAATTAGATTAAACGTCACCAAAAACCTTTGATGAATTTGATTTTCGTTATCGACACAGTAAAAATCAGGAAATATAAGCTTGGTTAAAAACAGAGAAATTAAAAAATGAGATTACAGCAAATCAAAAAAACAAACTGTGCTTTTCAGTTTTTTCAGTCAGAAAAATGGAAATTGGATAATGGCACCACAACAAACAAAAAAACACAGTGTTAAATTTGATTTTCATTGTTATCGGACATTAAAAAAAAACAGGAAATACAGCCTAATTTAAAAACTGAAACACATCCAGAGTTTTTAATGTGTTCAATTAGATTTTTGTTGGTAATAGACACTGGAAAAACAGAAAAAATAGGCTCATTTCAAAACAGAAGAACAAAAAAATGAGATTAAACGTCACAAAAAACCTTTGATAAATTAGATTTTCATTGTTATCGGACATTAAAAAAACAGGAAATATAGCCTCGTTTCAAAACTGAAAAACACCAGAGTTTTTTAATGTGTTAAATTAAATTTTTGTAGTTCATAGGCATTAAAAAAGCAGAAAAATAGGCTCATTTGAAAACAGAAGAACAAAAAATGAGATTAAACCTCACAAAAAACCTTCGATAAATTAGATTTTCATTGTTATCGGACATTAAAAAAACAGGAAATACAGCCTCGTTTCAAAACAGAGAAACATCCTGAGTTTTTTAATGTGCTAAATTAGATTTTTGTTCTTAAAAGACACTGGAAAAACTGGAAAATACTCTTATTTCTTCTCTTGTTTGGTTTAAAAGGGAAGAAATGGGATTACGACAAACCGAAAACCAGACGGTGATTTTCATGTTAACTGACGCTGAAAAAACAGGAAACACAAAAAACGGACAAACCAAGAAGCCAAAAATGATTTCTAGATTTTACATTTTTGCTATTTAATGTAAAAACAGATCATAGTTTAGCACCAACTGTCTTCCTGTCAGCTCCTTTGAAGCATGTTCGGTTGTCAACATTCGAATTCGGATCCACAACCAGCCAAAGCACGAAATAATAAATAACGACGACTCTACGAACTTTTTTCGCCAACCTGCTGTGAGTTTGGAACTTTTCACAGCTTCAACGTCACATTTTAAAACAGAATCTGCTGTTTTCTGGCGTCTGTTGGGAGATCCTGTAATAATCAACCACTGATTAAACTCCGACGACATCCTGAAGGCCTCCGGTGTCGACTTGGAGGAGAAAACAGGAGGTGCGACGTCGAAAGCTCACGTCGCAGCAGAAAAACCAGGTTGTTAATGAAGAAAAGATCAATTGTAGTTGTTAAGTTATGTAGAAACCTCCTGTCCGGTTCAGCTACGCCTCGTTTAGATGCTAATTAAAGTTAATTCGTGGATCTAATTAGCAGGAATAGATCTACAGACGCCTCCATGTCAAACACCTGCCGTGCCGGAGGGAAGAGAAGCTGCCTACCTGTCAAAAGTACGAGTTTCATTGGTGACCTGAGCAAAGAGTCCATGCTGGCGCTGAGAGTGGATTTTACTCTGAGCTGGGGCTGCGGTGGGCCGGCTGCCGCTGACGTACGCCGCTTCCTGTTTGCCTAAACCTGGCCCTTCCTGTCTGATCCTTAATCTGCCCTCAGAAACAGGCTCTGCTGCTCTGACTTCAGCCCACGCCACGCATTAAAGCTGGTTTAGCGTCGCTCAGCCGCCCCTCCGGACCGGCCGCCGCTGGCTCTGTGGGTTATGCTGCAGCCGCCGATCTGGAAGCCGTTGTTCTCAGAGCAAACAGGCCTCAGCTACACCGAGTGACTTCACCGAAGGGCCACCGACCGCCTCCCTTCCGCCAGCAGGAGCTCTGACGTTCCAGCGGCGACCATCTCAGCGATCCTCAGACCTCCAGGAGGATCAGGGGGGAACGAGCTGAGGGCGGCCTGAAGGAAGCAGTGAGGGGCTGGACGTGCATTATACAGCCTGACCTCACCAGTGTGGTCAAACTTCACTCATAGCTCCACTAGAAATACAGCTTTCTATTGATATGAAGCTGCTGACATGACGTACACTGTAAAAAATCCACAGACAAACACTCCAGAAAGTTGCATTAAAAACACTCATGTCAAGGTCAAACTGTAAAAACTGGTTTACCTTTTATTTTACACCTTGCAACAGGATAAACTGCTATTTGTCAAAGTACAGGTTTTAAATGTGGACATCATTTACAGGTTTTGTTTTACAGTCATCATATATATTAATACTTATTTTTCTGATATAACAAAACAAGGAAGATCTTTAAATTCAAACCTTAAATATTATTTACATTTTTTCAAGCCTTAATTAACATTTACAATTTATAAAAATACAGAATTTTGACATTATTCATAGTTTTGACATGTTTTTTTAATTAACATCTAAATTAATACATATATTAATTTTATGTGATTTTACTACATATTACCCATAATTTAATAAAACAAATAAAGTAAATGTCAGTAAAATTATGCTTTTATTCATTTTTTTTAAAATTATCCTTTATGTACATTTATTTCTGATTTTTTTTAAAGAGAATAAAACAGAATTTTGACATTTACAGCTTTGGCATGTTTTTTTCTAATATAATAATAATAATTTATTTTTACCTTTGTTATTTTTGTTTATTGATTTAATCATTTTCCCCCATAACTAATATACATATGTAAATTAATACTCAGTTTCTGTGATTTTTCTAGATGTTACCAGTAATTTAACAAATTAAAAAGACAGTTTTTGTTATTCATTTGCTTTTTTGGTTTTTTAATATATATATATTTGTAATACATTTTTAAATAAACATTTATCTTTTATAAAAATACAGAATTTTGACATTTACAGTTTTGGCATGTTTTTTATATAACCTTTTATATATTTTTAAGTTTTGTTATTTTTATTTTTATTTTTTTTCATACCTAATATGGATGCATAAATTAGTACTTATTTTCTGTGATTTTTCTATGATATTATGTTGTTCATTTTCTTGTTTGTTTTTAAAAATATATATACATATACTTATAATATTTTTAATAAACATTTACCTTAAATAAAAATACTGAATTTTTACATTTTTTTGCAATTTCGACCTTTATTTTTGGTTTATTTATTTTATTTACAGTTAACAAGTATATTTACCTATTTTACTGGATGTTACCTGTAATATCTAATCTTTTAAAAAATTATTATTGTTTAATTTGTTGTTCAATCCTTAATTTACACAATTCTTCTTTCAAACAATGGCAAACATCTGTGAAATATTTTTTGTTGATTGAAACACAGTAAAAGTAGTGTAGTAACTTTATCAAAGAACAAATTAATATCATGAAAATACATGTTTTTTAAATTAGGCATTAATTACAGTTTTGGCTCATGTGTTTTGTTGGATTAACATAACTGTAGCATAACATAAATTATTATTTTTTCTGCTGTTTTACTGGTTTTTATCTATAATTTACCAAAACAAGTAAATCATCTGAAATATTCCCGTTGCAGACGTTCATTTTTTACAGCGGACAGTTCACCATTGTTCACGCTTCCTCCACTCTGCCTCCTAAACTGTGTCCACAGTAATTGAGGTATTGTAGAAAACGGCTTTATAAACAGAATTCGGAGGCCCTTTGTGCCGCCGCCACAGTTTGCGTGTGTCTTTGAAGATAAGAGATAAAGCGGCACATTTTATTCTGGTTCTGTGACATCTGTCATGGACTAACGATCCCATTCTAGTCGGGGGGAAGCGAGCAGGGCCGAGGCTCATTCAGCGCCGGCAGCCGACCGGACCGGCACAAAACAAAGTTCCTCATCTGCGCCCGGAGGCCTGCAGATATTTACCGAGCCGCCTTTCAGCCACACCCATGAATATCAATAGTTTAGGAGGTGGAATTTAACCGCCGCCGCAAAACAGGTGAATTCAAATGTGAGACGGCGACAATAGTGAAAAAGGTGAAGTGGCCATTCAGGTGTAACTGAGGTCCTTTCAAACTTCCCTCTACTTTATGGCGCACAAACACATTCACCGATGAATGGTTTCACTTGGGAGATAAGTTCTTTGTTGACTGTATTGCAATCTGTGCAGGCGGTTTGAATCGCTTAGGCAAGGCGTTCACTTTATTGCTGAGAAAGGCAGCTGCTCTGAATGACACCATTAGAATCGCTCTGCATTACTGTCCTGGGAAAGTGCTCGGGGGTGAAAACCACATCTGAATGTCTCGCTCTGACACTCCGCTAACAGTGAGGAAGGAAGCGACGTTGCCTCGAACAAACCTGGACTGATTGCAGCCTTCCTCCTCCTTTTTTTGTCTCAGGAAATCTCTCTTTTAGCGAGGAGCTGGTGAAAGCCCACAGGAGCCTGCTTTCTGCTGCACAATGACATTGTAGGAAAAGACACCTAAGAGAAAAGCCTGTGTGGAGGCAGTCTTGTGTAAATGTTTCCTCGCATGGATATGGAAATTCTCACTGTACAATCGCAGAATTTCTTGCGTGGGTTCCTGTGTGTGTGTGTGTGTGTGCTGTTTACGCCATTCAGCCGATATAGAGATTTGCAGCAGACAGCGGTGGAGAATTCGTGCTGACACTCCTCACACAGATCTGTTCTGATGTCGGCCTTATGTTCAGCCGCGACGGCAGGGCCTGACGCCGGGCGCAGATGGCAGCAACTGTCTCAGAAACCTGCAGCTCCTGAATATTTCAGCACTCGAGGTTTCAGAGACAAAGTCGGTCGGCCTCAGAGGCTCCAGCTGCCGAGGGTCCGGCAGCACAGGAGGCTCCAGGAGGGGAAAATCCAACCTGGACCAGGACTAACACCTGTCAGGTCTCTGCAGGAGTCGAAGGGGGACGACCTCAATCTGAGTTAGAAATGAGATCTGGTCATTTTTGTTTGTCAGCTTTTGGTCAGAGGAAGATAAGAGGATCAAGGATATCCTCTTAGAACGCCAACAAACCGACACCATCTCACGACTCACGAAAACACGAAACAGGAAACCATAAAGGTCGTTTATGTCAGCTTAGGTGTGTCTAACTGTACTCTGAGACCAAAAAATGTCCTCTTATATGCTTTAAAAAGCTAAGTTTGCTAAGCTGGACAGTGCATACAGGCCAAGCAAATGAATTAACATCATGGAAGGTTTAAAATGAGGAATCTGAAGCAGAAATGAAAAGTAGTGTCCCTGCAAATGTTCAAAAATCCAGATCTTAAATTGAAATCTGCTCTCTGGATGCAAAACACTGCAGGATATTTAGAAAAACTATAATTGTAGACGTAGAAGTGAACAGAGAGAGAGGTCAGGAATAAACCTCCAGCTTGGAAACGCCACAAATAAACAAAACACACTGTAAAAAATGGAAGTTTCGTTTGTTTGCTTGCTTTTTTACTCAGCTTTTAACCGTAATTCTTGGAGCAACTTGCAGTTATTTTACAGATTTTTTCCTGTTTTGTTGAATTACAGATCATAACTAGTAAAATTACATTTTAAAAAGTGTCATTAAAAAAAAAAAACTACATAAAGTCCACCTCAAAAATCTGTATTTTTACGACGTTACACAGTTTTTAATGTACAGTGATCCCTCGTCTATCGCGGGGGTTACGTTCCAGAACCTCCACGCGATAGACGAAATCCGTGAAGTAGCAACCTTATATTTATTTCATTATTTATATATGTTTTAAGGCTTTATAAACCCTCCCCACACTGTTATTAACCTTTATCACACCCTTATAAACACTGGGACCGACCGAATCAGAGACCGACTAGCTCAAGCGGAAGTGGCCGTAGCTGAGTTTTCCATATGTGCATCTACTCGTCTGCTGTACGCCACGTATTTAATATGCAATGTAAAAATCCACGATGCAGTGTGACAGCGAAAAGTGAACCGTGATATGGCGAGGGACTACTGTACTTAAATCCGCAAAAATATTGTTATTATACAGATATTTCCCTTATATTATCAAAAAAATATGCAAATTAAAGATTTTTTTTTAATGGTTTGTAATTCTCTAGTAAAATTACAGATAAACGTTTTTAATTTACTTTTAATGTCGAATGTTAACAAAAAGAAAAGGCTAAAACGGTGCATAAAGAACTCTGCAGACGAAGCCTGAGCTCATATTTAAGTTCTGGAAAAACCCACATTGCATTGCAGCAGTCCCTCACCATATCACGGTTCACTTTTCTCACTGTATCGTGGATTTTTAAATTGCATATAAAATACGTAGCGTACAGCAGATGAGTAGACGCACGTATGGAAAACACAGCTACGGCTGCTTCCTCTTGAGCTAGTCGGTCTCTGATTGATCGGCGGTGATGGAAGCCAGCCAAAACCTTTGGTCCCACATGGTGAGTGTTTACGGGAAATGACCGTCAGAGAACCGGTGACAGTCTGTAGGATTACTGTAACATCATCATCATCAGTTTCCTGGTAGGTAGGCAGCCGGACGTCCTCGGTGTCGATGTGTTTAAAATACGGCAGAATTTCTCCGAAGTGGATCGCTGCGTCGCTAGTTCCATTATTGGACACGGCTGTAGAAGCTCCTCTAGATGGAAGGTTTAAGAGTGTAGGAAGGGTTAATAACAGTGTGGGGAGGGTTTATAAAGCCTTGAAATATATAAATAAATAGGAAAATAAATATAAGGTCGCTACTTCGTGGATCTATCGCGGGAGGTTCTGGAACCAAACCCCCGTGATAGACGAGGAACCACTGTATCACCATGTCAGTTGTCTTCAATGTCGTGCAGCCGTACACTGTTAGATCTCTAATGAACAAACAGATGTAAAATGACAGATATTGAACATTAAAATCTACACTTTTCACCACGTTTTTACGACCCTGAGCCCTCAAATCTCCTCCATCAGTTCAAGTCCTGCTCCTGCAGAGACCCAAACGGAGCATTAAGGTTAAATTAACGGACCAAGGATGGAGGTTTAAGAGTCAACGTGATCTGTTCTGGTCGAGCTTTTAGGATATGGGAAGCGACGTAGTGGAAAAAAGACCGTCCTGCTCCTAAAGGTAGCTCTGTTTGATGGTAAATGTTGGACTTTTCTAGGATTAATCTCGAAGGATGTTGGTCGGAAAGAGTGAATTTAGCAAAAATCATCATCGTGACTGGTGGAAAACCATTATTAACTCAGTGTTTCACGAGACAAGCTGATGCTTTTGGGAGCGTTTTTGCAGAGATGTTTTGGAAATCTGCACCAAAAAATACTGTCTGTGAAGATCCTCAGTCATCCAGGTCGAGATTATCCTCGTAGTTTCAACCGTAGCATCTGGACTTGGCTTGAGTTTCTCCAAGACGTTTCTCCAGATGTTTATACTCTTCAGGAGCCTTTAACACTGTTGAAGCTCCAGTCTGCTGGGTGTGCTGCCCCTCCCCTCGTTAGATCCTCCCCTCTCATAATGGGGTCTGTTCGGGCCCCTTTGTGACCAGGTGTGAACAGGTTCTGTCCTTCCTGGGTAGAGAAACTCAAGCTACCACCGTACATCCACATGGCAGGAGAATCCAACAAGCTGAAGACCATCACTGGAACCTCCTGCAGACTTAATCGCATTAAACTGTAAATTCCCCCGATGATGGATCAATAAAGTTTGTCTCATCTTATCTAATAGTTGCACTTTTGTGGACAAGAAGGCTGTAATACAGGGGTGTCCAGTCCTGGTCCTCGAGGGCCCCTATCCGGCATGTTTTAGATGCTTCCCTCTTCCAACACGCCTGATTCAATGATCAGCTCATCGTCAAGCCTGATAACGATCCTGATCATCTGAATCAGGTGTTGGAAGAGGGAAACATCTAAAACATGCTGGATAGCGGCCCTCGAGGACCAGGACTGGACACCCCCTGCTGTAATAGATGTGAAGCTGCAGAGGAAAGCCAACGAGGATTATTCAGCGTAGCTTGCAGAGGTAAAAGTTGTGCCACCAACAACCATGACCCAACAGTATTATCTCTCACATGACGGTAGAATTACATTAGTTTGTCTTATTGCTGTTTATAATAAACAGAGGAAAGAGTCCTTCAAACAGCTGGACGCAACAGACTAAACTTAGCTCGTATTTAAGTTTTCAGATTCCATTCAGAGGCGCGAGGATCTGAAGACCGTCAAAGTGACCTGTTGCAGAATTAATCCAATCAAAAGTTGCATTAAAAGTTTGTCAGTGCAGCTTGCAGAGGTTGAAGTCGAGCCGTGAAGCTAAACCACTTCTCACGTGTCGTTTTGTTCCCGCTGCTGATGCCAGATGTGCAGACAGCCTGGACCTCCTGCACAACCCGGCCGTGTCAAAGCGTGCCTTCGCCATGCGTGCCCCTCGGCCGCCCACG
The DNA here is from genome assembly GCA_024666655.1 of Dascyllus trimaculatus. Classification (NCBI taxonomy): domain Eukaryota; kingdom Metazoa; phylum Chordata; class Actinopteri; family Pomacentridae; genus Dascyllus; species Dascyllus trimaculatus. The sequence continues at coordinate 35,611,202 of CM045446.1, read as the reverse complement.
TGCCGCCTTGTTCCTGCAGATGCACAGAAAGCACCCAGTGGAAAACCAGACCTGCGGGTTCAAACGGCTTCCTGGTCAGGAGCCGGGCTCAGATATCTGCATCCTCCCACATCTGGACAATAGCTGGAGAGCAGCGGGTGGCGTTTCCCTGCTCGCCGTTTGAGCGTCGCCCCCTGGGTGTCGTAGCGCCGCAGGCCGGAAACCCATAGAGCTCTGTTTAACATTTAAGGTCCTGCTTTACCATGTTTTTCCCCTTCGTGAGCTTCTGGTGCGATTTCAAGTCGAGACACGGCGTGAAACTCTTACAGGAAGAAGCGATTCGGTCTTTAAATGAAATGAAACAGGCTTCTTCTCCCAATGTTTCCCCCAAGGACACGCTGGTCTAATTCTATGGAGCGCTTACAGACTGATATAAGAGGTTGAACTCCACCGATGTGCTGCATGAACGGCTGTAAAGCTCTGGAAACTTCTATTCAGCGATTCTTCGAGCGGTAAACAACAAGATGCTATTTACATGCTAATATGTTAAAGTCAGAGAGTCAGCACGCGAGCAGCGACTCCTCAGCCCAGCTAGGCTTCAGAGATGCGTCCGAGGCCGTGCATTTCCATTTGCTACGCAGCGGCGTTCAAGGCCGGCGCAGCGGCTGTTTGCTAAATTGTTTCTGGGGTCGGAGCGGGCGTCCCTGGAAGTCTGTGACAGGTTTGGACGACGCTTGAAAACACCGGCTGTGATTATAAAAGGGGCTGGATCAGGGTTTAGTGTGTGATTATGAGGGGATGAATCGGCTGTGTTGGTCTGAGCAGCTGGTCGACACGAAGACCATCAGCAGGGAGCGCGACGGCAGTTAGCTTACAAAGAAAGAGAAAACACTCTGAAGTTTCTCAGGTTGTTCGTCCATCTTTTAACATCTCCTGAACGCCTGGAAGAAGCTTATTTAAATTATGCACATACTTGGACTCGAGGACGAACTGATTAGACTTTGGTGGTTGGTTGGTTCAGTGGCATCACGTCTGTCCGCAAACACCTGGAGGGAAATCCAGTATATCTGGTGCATCAACCCCAAATAGCACTGCCCGTCTGTACCCTCCCTGTTCGTCTTGCCTCGCCCTGTCCTTCATTTGTTTCCCCTCAATTCACTGAGGTGCTGCACTGCCCCGTCTGGCTCATGATAGAAAAATGCAATAAAGAATGACAGCTTAGCCTCCAGGGGGGCCGGTGATGGTTACGCACATGCACTAAATATTAAAATATTTTGCTGCAAGACTAAAATATGCATTGATCTTATTAAAGTTAACACTCTTCTGTGGTGTTAAACGTTGAGCACTGTGGAGGAACCTTTAAAGTTCAAACTGCTTACCCAAGGAATCCCTCAGGAAGGTTCTTCAGAGGCCCATTTTGTGTGGTTTGGGGTTCCATTCTGGACTCTTTCTCTTCTGTAGTAAAGACACTGCTAGTTTTTCTTTAAAAAAGGAAAACAAACACATTGAACTAAGAGTAAATGCAGCGGTAAAGTGTCAGCGAGGCCTGCACTTAACTCTACAAGAGCTTCCTGGAGGACTTCTCGTACAGTCAGTTAAAGTTCCTCCAGGGTCCGTGTACGTCGCGGCCATTCGTTTTCTTATTTTGAGATTTCAAAATAAAAACGAAAAATAAACCATTTCCCGTTTTTTTCAGTGATAATACAAAATGGAAAACGGAAAACGGCCCTTATTCATTATCCATTATCCGATTTAATTAGATGTGTTAGTAAATGGAAATTAAAATTAAAATACACCCGTGGAAAAGTTATTGCTCTATTTTCTGTTGGTTTTGGCTCCGTGACCCGTCTAATTTCTAGCGATTTAGCGAGCTCTGCTAAATGGCGGAGCTAGCGATTTAGCATTAGCGATTTAGCGCTAGCTCCACCGCTAGCGCTAAATTGCTACTTTGCTTTCTGGCAAAGCTAAAGTAACAGAAAACCTCCAAACCTCCCCAAAAACGTCCCGAAAAGCAGCCGAACGCTAGCGATTTAGCGCTAGCGGCAGAGCTAGCGGCACCACAAGGTCCCTCCAAAGGGACAAATAAACTCCACGCTGGTGAAAAGTCCACTGTGAAATAGTGAACAATGTGAGCCAAGCAACGTTTGGACCCCACAGTGGGTCTTCATCAGGCCACGGCACACAGCAAGGTCTGCTAACAGTGAGCTAACACTGGAGCTTTAGATACCAGATCCTTCCTCATCAGAAGTCAGACGGGTCACGGAGCCAAAACCAACAGGAAGTAGAGAAATAAGTTTTCCACGGATGTATTTTAATTTTAATTTCCATTTACAAACACGTCTAATTAAATCAGATAACAGATAATGGATAATGAATTAGGGCCCATTTTTTGTTTTTCATTTTGTATCATCACTGAAAAAAACGGGAAATGGTTTATTTTTCGTTTTTATTTTGAAATCTCAAAATAAGAAAACGACGTGCACGGACCCTCCAGGGATAAACTGCAGTAAATGCAATATTGTGTATGATAAGGTGCTTAGCTGCAAATATTTTAATTACATTGCATGTTCCCAGTTGTAGGAGGTGTTTCCAGCATTTAGCCACGACCATCCAGGAGCATCTGGTTGCATCTGGCTAATTAATGGAAAACACTGGAACTATTCGGTGACTGTTGTTGGAGAAGAAAGTCTAAGAAGGCAAAGGTTAAAGACAGATAATATAGATTAACACCTATTTTTAAATGATCTTCTTGGTCAAAACACATGACAAAACATGTGTGTGACTGTATGACATGCAGCCAATGATGTCGACACAAACCACCATAGCGCCCCCTGGTGTTGAACTGAGCTCACAGTTCAGCAGCTCGACCCCGACAATTAAACTAAAAGGAGAAAACTAAGGAGCATCTTCCTTTGTCAGCGTCTGGCCTTCAAATTAGAGCCAGAGCTGGTTTTTAAAATGTTTTTATTTCAGTAGTAAAAGCAGAGTTGTTCCGTGTTTAATCATCCCGTCTCTAAGTGAAAGCAGAGATTAATATTTACCGCCGCACAAGGAGGGAAATAATGAATGTGTCCTTTTTAAGTTAATAGAAGTGACAGTCACTGCTGTTTGAAGCAGAATAATTCCCTTCATGTACGGATGTGTTTTATTATTCTTTATTTTAAGTCAGTGGAGACTCGCTGCTCTTTCATATTAACCCTTTTATTCACCACTACAGCGGACATTTATTCAGACTTCAACTAAATCCACATTGTCTGTAATAATCAGTCCAAACCAGCAGATCTCTGAGGCCTTCTGCATGTTTCTATATGATCTCCGTCTTTGTTAATAGTCGTCACCCTTAAATATTGCATCATAAAATGGCGGATAATGGTGGAAGTGAGCCTGTTATCTCTTAATTAGCTCTTTAAACCTTTAATTCTGCAGGAAACACAGAGACACAGAACATATTCTCTGATGGGAATACTTTTTTAAAAGTAACACAGACATATTTTGCTTGTTTTTAATAGTTCTAATAATGTAATTGTCCAATATAGTGGACGTCATGGCTGCCACATGACTTTTTATCTGTGAGGACAGGAAGTAACGAGTAAAGAAAAAGGAAAGGACATTTAAAGCGTCCAGTCCGGTAGGTGCATGTTAAGTTGGTTTGCTAACCGCTAATTAAACCAAAAGAAGAAGCAGCCGTTTAACGAGTGGTTGTGGCTGTTTCTCAGTATGTGGTACGACCATGATGTGACACAAAATGTAGTTTTAAGATTATTTGAGGCAATAAAGTGGTTGTATAAACATCAAATCTGTGGTCAGTTTATCAGATAAATTCTCCTTAAAAATTGACTCCAGTGATGTTGGAGATGTGAGTGTCCCCGTTAGACAGCTACTACCGGGCGGTCAGCGCTCACAGCTCCCCCCTGACAGCAGCCTTAGCTCGGATAGACTTTCTGAAATCTGCTGCTGGCTCTGACGGTTCTGTAGCAGGATAGAAGTAGTTTTACGGGAATCTAACGGTTACACTTTTGTTATTTAATGTCCCCGGTGGCCGACTTTGTCATTATATTAGTAATTATTGTGTTGTCTTCATGACCTGTAGCACATCTTTGTTCTATTCTTATGACTGTAACTGTTCATTAAAAATAACATTTAAGGATTTTTCTGTTAGCAGACATAAAACTCACAATGGGGCTCATTCTCAAAATAACAAGTTTAATATATAAATTAAAACGATATATACTGTAGACAGTGGTCTAGTACAGTGGTTCTCAACTGGTGGCTCGGGACCCAAAAGTGGGTCGCGAAGCCATTTTTAGAGGGTCGCAGAAGCATGCCTCCCCAAAAAGTAGTGATATAAAGTCTTTTATTTTGAAGGACGTGTTTCTTATGACATAGTTTGTTTTCAATATCAGGATATTTAGTGGTGGTGACACCAGTAGTTGCCCAATATTAACCTCCAGATTTGGCTTATTGGAGAAATTTATGCTAAAACATCCCTAAAATATATGAAAATGTGCTCAGAATCTGTCAAAATGGACCAAAATATGCCCCAAACTTGGCAAAAGTGTCCAAATATACCAAAATTAGCAAAAAAAATAAGCCAAAATTTTCCTAAATTGTATCAGAATGTGTTGAAGCTTCACCCTAATAAACCTTAATTTGTCAACAGGAAAAGCAAACTTCAACAATCTGGGTCACGACCGTTATTAATAGAGACATAGTGGATCCTGAGGCTGGACCAGTTGAGAACCACTGGTCTAGTAGATTTTACATTGTGTTGCTAATGCGTTAGCGGGAAAATTAATTCCACCAGAAGTGCCTACGCGATTTTATTTTGTAATGCGTCCCGTGCATTTCCTGTCCTCACAGTGGAGGTCTGCAGACAGGTACTCTTGAATTTCCCTGCAAAAAGGTGAAATGGCCGCTTAGTTTTAACTGATATAACGCAGCACGGTACGAGAAGGAAAGAAAGGTTTGCGTGTAAAACTGCAGAATTAAACAGAAAATCTCCGACATGATAGAAATAAATAAATAAATAAGAGGTTTTCTCATTATGTAAGTGAGAAATGCAGCTCCAAAAGAAATCCAAGTTGCTCTTAAAGCCCTTAGAAAAGAGCAACAAGGACATAGTGGATGTTTTACCGCATGAAGCAGCTGAAGCCCTCCCATTTTCTCCTTGTTATGTTACCTGATGCTGTATTAAAATCTAGATTTCAGCAGCTCAGAAGTCACTACTTGTCAACACGTAGTCGTTAGAAGACCTGTAGGAAGCTGCAGACTGAACAGAGCTTCTTCAGTTAAAGTCCATTGTTCTGATTAAATCTAACAGCAGGTATAAAAGACTCCAGGACGCCTCAGGAGCAGCTTTGTTATTGGTTGGATGAGCAGGTGGGGGCTCAGATCTGATTGGATGATAGATGTGATCTGATTGGTCGGTTTGAACTGGATCAGCGAGCTCACTTCCTTATTTATATGAGTGCACTGGGAAAGAAGCGAGGACTGGTCTGAAGTGGAGGCTGCTCTGCAAAGTGTTGGAAGTAATAGTATTTTATTTAGAGGCTGCTGTTAGTTTAGAAGCTACATATAAGCTGTACGCTGTCGTTGCCAGTGAAATGTTTGTCGTCCACATGGCTCGGCCGACTTCCTGGAGCTCTACCTGCGACAGTAAGTACCAGCTACCTCACGTTTCAGTCACTGTTTCATCCCTGTTCTGTCGTCTGACAACAGAAACGGCAAATTATGTGAACAAGAGCAGCTTTGTTGAGAGTTCAGCTGTGTTAAAGTACAGGTTATGTGAGCACAGAGAGCAGGAGAGAAGCTAACTAGCTAGCTAAAATGGCTATCCAGGTGTTTGTGCTGCTGTGATCTAACATCCAACTCTTCTCAGTTTTCAAACCACCTCCTAGTTCTCTTGAAGTGCTGGGCCTCCGGAAACTTTAACACAAAAACCTCTTCTCAGTGATTCTACAATCAGAGTTTCCACTGTTTTTGGCCAATATTATTGGTTAATCTCATCAAGGCTTCTGGTGATGTGATGCTACAGTCTGTGCTGCTACTTTACATGAGCAATTTTTAAAGGAAACAATTAAAATCTCCTCACAATTTACTGAGATACTGCAGATTTTGTACCCCACATAAGGTCACTTTTTGCCTTTACTGAGTTTCACGTTTCCATTGCTGAGCACGTTATAATGTATGTCAGTTAGAATGCTGATAGTTTTAACGTTGCACTTAAGTTTTTACATTGAGGTCAGATTATTGTGGAGAGAAACTGAAGCAGTTTGTTGGCTGTTGGTTTTAGAAGTTGGTGAACCTTTCGTTTGTTTCCTCAGTGATGGATTCATGCATAGCCAGTCATGTGTTTTGTTCAGTTCGTGATTCATTACCTCCACCAAGGAGGTTCTGTGACGGCCGGCGTTGGTTTGTTTGTTTGTTTGTTTGTGTTCAAAATAACTCGAAACTCATGGACGGATTTGGACAATTAAATGTGGTTTACTCTAAAAGCCACCAGAGGGCACTCTTGTTTTTGGGGTAACCCCCTCTGACCACATGACATTTTGTTGATTTAATTAGATGTGTTTATAAATGGAAATTAAAATTAAAATACACCCGTGGAAAACTTATTTCTCTACTTCCTGTTGGTTTTGGCTCCGTGACCCGTCTGACTTCTGATGAGGAAGGATCTGGTATCTAAAGCTCCAGTGTTAGCTCACTGTTAGCAGACCTTGCTGTGTGCCGTGGCCTGATGAAGACCCACTGTGGGGTCCAAACGTTGCTTGGCTCACATTGTTCACTATTTCACAGTGGACTTTTCACCAGCATGGGGTTTATTTGTCCCTTTGGAGGGACCTTGTGGTGCCGCTAGCTCCGCCGCTAGCGCTAAATCGCTAGCGTTCGGCTGCTTTTCGGGACGTTTTTGTGGAGGTTTGGAGGTTTTCTGTTACTTTAGCTTTGCCAGAAAGCAAAGTTTAGCGCCATTTAGCGGAGCTAGCTAAATCGCTAGCTCCTCTTCAGAAGTCAGACGGTTCACAGAGCCGAAACCAACAGGAAGTAGAGAAATAAGTTTTCCATGGGTGTATTTTAATTTTAATTTCCATTTGCAAACACATCTAATTAAATCGGATAATGGATAATGAATTAGGGCGCGTTCTCCGTCTTTCATTTTGTATTATCACTGAAATAAAGGGAAACGGTTTATTTTTCACTTTTATTTTGAAATCTCAAAATAAGAAAACAAATGGCCGCGACGTACACGGACCTTGTTGCCTACAAGAAGGCCGTTACTAGGAACTGGATGAGAAGTGATGCTCCAAAAACAGGCCACTGGATGGACTTTATGGAGGAGATCTATGCAATGGAGAAAATGACTTTTCATCTGCGAATCAAAGCAGGTGACTTTGCACAAAAATGGAGGAAATGGACAAAGACAAAGATAATGCTCACTCAACCGACTGAGAGTTTGTATTGTATTGTATTTGCCCCCTTTTGCATCAATTTATATTTTTCTGTTCCTGCTGTCTGTATACAAACAAAACTAAATAAATAGTTTAAAAGCAGCACGTTACTTTTCTTGTTTTATGTTTTATTGCATGATTGGAAAATACTGAAATAGCTTTACTGAGATGAAACGTGTGTATAGATATATTTATATATGAAACACACTCTGTTCCGTGTCGACCCTGCGTCTGGACTTGAATTGGAAACAGGAGCAATTTCTGCAAAGATCGGGCGCAATTTACAAATGAATTTCCTTCACGCTCGACTGCCCCATAAAAGCATTTGTCCTGACTCAGATTGAACACAGTCCAATGATCCTATCCATATTCCCGACTCCTTTACAAGACAATGTTTTCCATTTTCTCGAACGCAGAAGTCTGAAATTTCCATGTTCTCAGGTGCAACAAGTGTTACTGATTGGCCCGCTCTTTTTTCCGTCGCCGCCACCGACCTCTTGTTAGGTTACTGACTGGAACAAAGTGACACTGGAAGGAGCTTGTGCTCTTTCAAGGATAAAGGGGATCCTATTGAGGTGACAAAGCTTTACGCCGCCACTTTCCCCTCCTGCACAAAACACAATGATCGGCTCTGCTTTTTTGTCGCAGGATGAGGTTTTTTTTTTTTGTATTTCCGCCACATTCTGCTCAAACTTTCCTCGTGACCTCATCCGGCCGCCGTTCACACTCCCCGAAATGACTGTTATGATGTTAAAAAGTGCATTGATACGTCCCGGCGTGATGCGTTCTAACCTTTGGTGCAATTGATTTATGCAAAGCTAAAGGTGAGGCCATTAGTTTCTGCTACGAGATCCCTCTGTGAGGCCGAATCTGAATTTATAAAATTTCAAGGAGGTCTGATAATTTAATTCGGAGTGCCCTTTTATAGGTTAGGTCACCTGCAGCGCGCCTCGCAAATCGAATAAAGCACAGTAATAGAAAACAGGATGTCAGGTGGGCTCCCTGCTTATAAAATCATTAACAACAGTACGTCTTTTCTTATAAAGGAGCCCATTTGTTTGGGGCGGGAAGCGTTATGAAAGTGTAGGGAGCAACTCAATTTATTTTTCATTAGGAATTAACTCTGGAGAATCACTGAGAGGGTTAATAGCCGCACATGTACATCAGCAGCGAGGGCTAATAGGGTTGAGAGGAGCCTGTTCGGAGAGCTGCTGTGCATTTTTCAGATATTGCTCCTGTTTAATGTGTTTTTTTGTGTCAGAACATGTGGTATTAATGATGCTGTATTAGTGTTTAATGGGTTTACTGCTCACTCAGTGTAATATCACTGCTCCTACCTGAAGTTGCAGCGTCTGTATCCTCAGTTATGTGACGTTGTTCTAGTGAAAACAGTGCGTGGAGTTTGGTTAAGACTGATTAAAGTTGTTTATGAGATGTGGAGCTCCAGAGCCGTCAGCCGCCTTTGTTCTGAGGGTGGATGTGTTGCTGCTGCACCAGGAGGTGGAGCATCGTGACAACAGAAGTAGATCACAGCTCCGACACATTCTTTAAATGCAAACACTAGCTGTGCACCAGCTAATGGCAAAGTGCAGCTGTGGGCGGAGTTAGCTAATTAGCTTATATCACATTTGATTGGACGGATTTATGTAACCACCCATAAGTGAAGGGTGAGTCATTAGAAATATTTTGCATTGAGTAAAACATAAATGCACAATCAACACTGTAATGCATGATTACAACGAGGAAAATGTGTTTTTTTTGTTTTATTGGGAAACCATTTGTGAGATTTCTGTCAGTCAAAAGTCAGTTTAGATTGAATAAAATTAACTTTATTGATTCCTCACTGCAGAAATTCACGTTACAGCAACTAAATATAAATGAAAAACTGCAGGAAACAAGACAAGGAAACACAAAAGTATAATTAAGATTAAAAAAAGATATGATAAGGACCTTTCAAATAGAGTCAGCTGGCCCATTAAGCGATATAGGCAGATGCTAGGGGCGGCGTGGCCTCCAGGGGGCGCCACAAAATCGGGAAGTGTATGCAAATCGACGATGGAGGTGGGCGCCACGTTGGGTAGGACCGGCTCTGCTTTGACATGTATAGATATGACATAATGGAAGCTGTCTACATTGTCATGCTTCACCTGGACCGCTAAGCTACATGATGCTAGTAGCGTTAGCATTGATAGTCTGATAAGTTTATTACCCGTGTTTAATGTGGTACTTTATGCTCAACATTTTGATCCAACCTGCACCTTCCCTGCTTGGGCATTTTGAGTCAGTTAACAGGCCACAATGTGAATCTACTCAAGGATATATCGGTTCTTTACTCATTTGAATAAAGAGTTAGTCAGTGGTGCATGTATATAAATATATATGCAGGGGGGGAAGATGGAATAAGGCTTTATTAATCCCACAGTGGTGAAATGTGCCGTGTTGCAGCAGTAAAAGGGGGTCGAACAACAATAAACAGCAAATCTACATAAGAACTGATTCCTCCATATGTGGATGTTCAGTCTCATGGTCGCCTGCAGTGATTTAATTTTGTCTTAATTATGTCTTATAGGTTTTTTTTGGCCACTGTTGCCAAATGCTGCTCAAAATCCAAAACAATATTCTGACTTGTTGGGTTTCTCTCTGTAATCTTTTGTGAACTGGCGCTCTATAAATACAATGGGAATTAACTGGATTATACACAACAAGACACTTTTAAATGTTTCTCAAAATAAGCGACAAATGTTTTTCTTATTGGCTTGATATGAAATATGGTTGTCTTCATTTTAATATTTACGCCATAACGTAGCTTTATCGCCAGCTACAGATGATGTATGTAAAGTAGGATGTTTTATCGTTGTACAGAATGTTTAATTAGACAGGCCTATGCTAAATTATGGAAATTAGTAATTAGCAGAATGCAAGTTATTATTTCATCTGCAAAGAAAACATGGTCGGGCCTATATGGTGCCTTGTCTGGATGCAAAAACGGCATTTGTTTTTTTATTCTGCTTGTTCGACCTTTGTATAAGGACTCAGAATAATGTATTTGTAATGTTTCCCTCTCAGGAAGGGAGATTGTATAAGTTATTTTGCTGTAAGTATTAAACCTCCAGCAGACAACAAATAACAAGAGGAATATAGAGCAGAAAATATCTATATATGCTGACGATGCTGCCCTTTTTATGTAGAACCTCCTCTGTCATTACAGCGTCGTTGTTCAGTTTAAATTAGCCTGAGGAAATATTTATCTATTAAACAGATTAAACAAACTCTATAGATGGGTTTTGATCATGATTACAGCATCTACAGGACAGTTATTGATATGAAATTATTGAGATTAAATGAATGTTTACAAGGTTCCGGTTTGAGCCCCTTGTTGTTTCTAGACTTGTTTCTTTAAGACCTGCAGGGTTGTATGCATTTTTATTGCAAAATTTAAAAAATAAACAAGATCTAAGCTCTTTAAAAACATTAGCACAATGGAAAATCATGGTTGTAGATGGAAATTAATCAGAATTCATGTCTAAATATACATTTAGCGCTTTGAAACGGAGGAAACTGAGGATCATTGATGCATTGAGGAAGAGGACACTGGTTAGAAATAAGAAAAGAAATATCTGAAGGCTACTAAAACAGCATGAATTCAAGTATTTGTAATAATTCTGATTGTTTAAAGGGATGCTGTAGAGGAACAATCCTGGATTCTTTGCCAGAATTATGTCTACAGATCGAGGATTAACTGTTATGTAATTTTTATTTATTGCGGGTTTCGGCTGTCAGTCATCTCCTTTGTGCTTCTGTTTTATATGCTAAATTGATTGAGTGAAAATATGTTCGAATTTAAAAAGAGCCAGGATAAGAGCCAGACCTCACCCCCTGCTCCGGTCCCACGCTGGCGGCTTTGTTTGGGTCATATCAGAATAAAGCTGAAATCCTCTCGGTGCTGAACAGACTTCCACTGAGCTCCCGGTGCTCCCAGCAGGACTCGGGCCGCCGGCCGCAGGAGGTAGAGAACCCTGCCTAATCCCCTCAGTGCTTTTACAAATATCTATATTTCCTCGCCGTGGAGATCTTCAGATTACTGCTGCAGCTCTTGTATCTGTGGACAATGAGTGATTATTGCAGCCACACGGCGGGTTTTCATCGGCGCGGCGTCTATTTTACGGTTCAAGCAGCATTTCTGCCGCGGATCTTTGGGATACAGTACAGAGCAGCAGCCAGAACATTAAAACCACCGACCAGAGAAGGAAAAACATTGATCATCCTGCCTAAGAAGTACTATATCAGGGGTCTCAAACTCAACGTACCAGGGGGCAGCTGGAGGTAGAGTCTGGATGAGGCTGGGCTGCGATCCAATCTTCTCAGCGTTAATTATTAGATAAATGTCTTGTCATTAATTAGACTTTTTAGTAACCACTTGATGTCACTCCGGAATCACATTTCAACCAAGTTGCTCATTCATGTTGGCGAACTTGGCTAACAAACGCCATTGGAAGCTGTCACAAGCCGCCTGACCTACGGCAGCCCATCAGTGCTAACAGACACTGATAACCATAGACATATATACGTAGACGCCACGTTGACTGCTGCTGCCGATTGGAGCCGACGTGCCTACGCGGCGGCCATCTTGGTACAGTGCCACTCGCCCCTACAGTGCATTACGTCTATAGAGGAATGACATGTCTGCACTATAAAAGTGATCATAAATCCATCAGTTGTCAACATATATTGTTTGTTACAAACGTCAGACATGGAGGACGGACAGGCAGACATAAATAGAACAAAAGCATCCAAGCATCCTGTGTCAAAGCTACATGTGTGACGTTTTTAACAAACCAAACCGTTTGGAAATCGGTCGAAAATTCAGTGAATAATTCTACTTTAAGATTGTGGAGTACCTCTTACCTCCATAGACTTACATTCACTCCCCCCTCTGCTAGCCCTGTACCAAGATGGCGGAGCTTTAGGCACGTCCCTCCACAGTCAATGCGGCGTCTACGTATATATGTCTATGCTGATAACCCGATCCAAGGTGGCGTTCTACGTGAGAATTTATGCTGGGTTCCTCTCCTTACATACTCTACCGAGCAGCGTGGGAGAAAGACGTTGACCCAGAGCTTTGGGCTTTGATGCAACTTAAAAGGTGTTTGTTTGACGTACACACAGCTAACCATCAATGCCGCCACCATTCTCACTCACGGTAGCAAAAACATTCATAACCACGAACTCCCATGGTGCATTGCAGCACGACAGCTCAGTCCTTGTGACCGACTCTGCAATTGCTACAGAAGAAATGGAACAGCTTTGTTTTGTAGTAATATTAATTGGCCGTTGCTTTAAGAGTTAGTAGTAATAACTAGTTTTAATGTTGTAGAGCCGGTTGCAAGTACGGGATTGTTGGGCTGCAATGCATTATGGGAGATCGGTGTTACTAACGTTGTAATGGCACCATGAGTGTGGAGTGTAGCAGGTTTATGGCTGCCTGCTGCTGTTGTTTATTAGTGCAGTTGTTCCAAATTGTGTTCTTGCTTGTCAAAATGAAGCATCTGCTTAGATTAGAGTTCAGAAAAGACAGAAATCAGGAGTGAAGAATCTTTTTTCTGTGTGGTTTGGCAAAATACAATCACATTGAAGATGAATGTTTGGCCCATTCTGTGCTCCACCCTGGAGGCCACGGGGCTCTTACCGTTTGGCTGTGTTGCCTAATGGGGGAGCTGCTCCGTGTGATAGTAAGATAAAAGCCCACGGCAGCACAGCACACGCAACGACCTGGCAAAAAGGTGTGTTTGAGAGAAACGCGGGGCGCACTAGCACTAAACTTAAATGTCAAGTAGGGGACCACAAAATATCGTCCTGCGGGCCACGAGTTTGAGACCCCTGTCCTATATGAAGACATGGAAATCATTGCTCATGTTACAGGTGATCTATGAATAAACAGACAGCAGGTGAAGCTGAACTTGACGTGTCGCTGTGACTTTGACGAGGCTCAGACTGGGATAACTGGGTCAGAGCGCCTCCAAAACAGCAGGTCTTGCGGGGTTTTTTCCCATTTTGCACGTTACCAAAAGTGGCCCGGCGAAGGACAAACGGGTCGCTGTGGGCGTCAACGAGTCGGCGGTGCGTTCGAGCGAAGACCGGACAGTGTGGTCAGAACCCACAGGTGAGATTCTGCAGCAGAAACTAACTGGTGGTGAGACAGAAGGACGTCAGGCGTAGCTGCAGATTGATGAAAACACCTGTGATGAGCAGCAGAATTTAGAGGCGTGGAAGAAGGTGGTCTGGTCTGCAGGGGCGTCCGCAGAAATATTTTAAAAGGGGGTCCAGTCTGAAGAAGAAACGTCAATATGAGAGTTAAGGAATCGTATGTTTTTACATTTAATGCTGCTCTGATGTGCAGAGACTAACGCTGGTTCATTCCACAGCAATCTTTTTTCATTAAATATCTGTTTCTATACGTGTTCAGCAGCTCACTGTTCTAATAAGGTTGTTTTTCTGTCGTCAAAAAGGCAAATATACAGATTTAACATGAAGTAATGAACCAAACATTTATAGGAACACGTCTACTCAAGATTAAAACTGACTGATTGATTTGTGCATTATTATTATTTCCATTTGAGGAATTTGGACACTCTGAACCAGTAATTCTGGATATGTTTGGCTTATTTTATTATATTAATACTATATTTTTATACTGAAAATATTTCTTTTATTTTTTCTGTTTTATAAAACCTTTATTACACGTGCTGCTAATTTTATTCTGATTATTTCTACTTGTATTTCTTAAACGTTTTCATCATTACCTTTGCAAATGCACAAATGCAGATGCTGTATATCTGCAGTAAACCCATACTGGCCTGTTGGACTTTATATTTCTTTTGCTGCAATATTAATAAACATGCAAAAATGGATGACAACGCATAATTACAGATGAATGCATTTAATAAATATAAATATTTATGTATATCTGCAGCACAGCAACAACTTTTGATAAATCTACTGTTAGAAGATTAATTTTGTAGTAGTTTTGTTTAGATTGATTAGTCCCTGAAGTCGTATTGGAAGAAAAATGATCAGTTTTAAATAAACTGGAATCTTAGTGATCCAATTAAATCCTGCAAACAACAGATAAATAACAGCTCAAATGAGGCCTAAAAATTGCATGGAAAAATACAAGTATAATAAAAACATAATAAATTAAAATGTATAAAACTTAACAGCCAAACAATAAAATAAAATAAATCAACGTCTCACAAAGTGTCAAAGGCCAGTGATGGTTGAATAAATCTTCTTGGGCTGCAGGGAAAAATACCAGAAATGTGTTTTTGTGACGTTTAATGACCAAATTATTAATTGAATAATAAAGAAAATAGTCGGCAAACTGATAAATATCTGTTTTTAAACTGTTAGTTATGTGCAGCCCTAATGGGATTTTATTTTTTCTGTGATAAAGTACCGTTACTAAGGATGCAACGATAATATCAGTGTCCGATAATTATTGGTTAATTTAGGCAACTATGACGTCATTCCGATGTGGACGTGAGAGGATTTATTAAATGTTTCGTGGCTCTTCTTAGTGGAACTGTTGGTTTTAAACTCATTCATTTACAGCGACTGATGACCTGAAGGGCCAAACTGAATTCAGAAACCTTCAAACCACCTACAAGAAGACTAAAAACCACATCCACTCCACTAAGGTTCTTATAACCTTGTGTTCAACAAAGCCATAACTTCTATTATCATCATTATTAATAGGGATGCAGGATGATGTCAGCACCCAATAATTACCGGTCAACATTGGCAATTATGACGTCATTCCGATCATAAAAAAAAATCAGCCGATAAAATGAGCCGATAATAATAAAGACTCTGAATCTTGGTTTTTGCCGTTGGTCTGTGTTGTGGTTTGTCCTCATGCCTGGCTCCTCAACCCCTCCCCTCCCCGACGGTACTGTCGCATGTGTGTGATGTCATCAGACTGCGCGGGCAGAGAGAAACAAGCAGCATGGCGTGGAACTGACCAGAGTGGACTTTGTTCACCGTGTCTGAAGAATACGTTTCACTAGGGCTGGTCCTGAATATTGTAATATCTGAATATTCGTTCATTGTGGTGGTATTGGGATAATAATTTTGATATTGGAATAGTCGTGTGTGCCGCTGCTGGGGGTTGTTGCCGAGCTTTGCTGAGGCTCTAGAACTTCAGACTTTGTTGGGGAACAGCCTGAGGAACACAACAAAGAGTTCGAGGTGTCGACTCGACCTCCAGATTCACCACATCTCACTGTAATCAAGTATCTGTGGGATGTTCTGGAAAAACGAGTCTGAAATATGTACGTTTTTAAAGTTTTAGGACTCCTTCCTGTCAGTAGAACGGCGCTTGTTCAGGAAGTAGTGTTTTGTCGAAGCTGTTGTGACCTGGAAGTTGACAAAGTGATTTTTAACTCATATTTCCTGCACTGTATGGGAAACTTCAGATCATATCATGACACGTTCTGGATGTTTGAGGCTCAATAACTCAAATAAATCAACATTTGATTTATTTAATTTTAACGAGACTAACGACAGTTATGAAGAAACATTCATGATATGGAACCTATAAATCTGGATAGTAAAGAAACTGAACCATAAAATGTATTGAAAAAGACATTCTTGTCAGTGCTCTCTGATCAAACTACATAATGTAAACAGTATAAATAAATGATTACAAAGCCTGTTCTGCAATTTCATGTTTCTAATGCATGCAATGCAGCTGTAATGTATAATATATGCAACGTATGCTGCATATCTGCAATAAACCCATGATGAACCTTATTTTTCAATGTCAATAAATGAAACGTCCTCGCTGTAATTTTAGGAAACACAAGCAAACATGGACAACAATGCAAAATTACAGAGGAATCCATGTCGTAAATATGAAGATCCATGTATATCTGCAGCAGAGCAAAGACTTTTGATGAATTAATTGTTAGAAAATACATTGGCAGCCATTTTGTTTTGATTTATTGGCCACTGTAGTCGTATTTCAACTCGGATGATCAGTTCTGAGTAAACTGAAAGTCTTAATGATGGCCGACGTAAACAAACATCTGAATAAATCTTCTTGGGCTGCAGGAAATGACACCAGAAATGTGTTTATGTGACACTTATTGACCAAATTATGAATCGAATAATGAGGTAAATAATAATAAATATCTATTTTTTAAACTGTTAGTTATGCGCAGCCCTAATGGAATTGGATTTACGAGGTTTCCCACCTGATAAAGTGACAGGCTCAATCACTTTATGTACTCTAAATAGCACATTCACAGTGAAGGGCTCATCCATAATGCTGCAGTTATTTCCCCTGCTGCTGCAGATGCGTAAAAATAGACAGATGTTTTACAGCCTGTCATCGGCATACATCACGTTCCTTTATGCATTTCTTCATTAGCGTGTTTCTGCAGTGTAAGATGTGATCATGGCGTCAGATCGAGCGCGTTCGTATGGGTTATTCATGCAGGTTGTGTGTTAATTAGAGCAGTGCCTCTGTGGTGCGTTTCATTAGAGGCTGCCTGTTTGAAGTGTTGCTTTACCAGCAGAGGATGCTCATGGGAAGGAGAAGGACAAGAAGACGAACAAGAAGACTTACAAGAAGAAGACGAACAAGAAGAAGAAGAAGATGAACAAGACGAGGACGAACAAGAAGACTTACAAGAAGACGAAGATGAACAAGAAGAAGAAGAAAAAGAAGATGAACAAGAAGAAGAAGAAGATGAACAAGAAGACGAAGACGAACAACAAGAAGAAGATGAACAATAAAACGAAGACGAACAAGAAGACTTAAAAGAAGACGAAGATGAACAAGAAGAATTGCAAGAATACGAAGATGAACAAAAAGACTTACAAGAAGATGAAAACGAACAACAAGAAGACGAGGACGAACAAGAAGACTTAAAAGAAGACGAAGATGAACAAAAAGACTTACAAGAAGACGAAGACGAACAAGAAGACTTACAAGAAGACGAACAAGAAGACTTACAAGAAGACGAAGATGAACAACAACAAAAAGAAGAAGATGAACAAGGAGACTTACAAGAAGACGAAGACGAGCAAGAAGACGAATACGAACAAGAACACGAAGACAAACAAGAAGACGAAGATGAACAACAAGAAGATGAAGACGAACAAGAAGACTTGCAAGAAGACGAAGACGAGCAAGAAGACGAAGATGAGCAAGAAGACGAAGACGAACAAGAAGAAGAAGATGAGCAAGAAGAAAAGCAAGAAGACGAAGACGAGCAAGAAGATGAAGACGAACAACAAGAAGATGAAGACGAACAAGAAGACTTGCAAGAAGACGAAGATGAAGACAACGAAGAAGACTTACAAGACAAAGAAGACGAACAAGAAGACGAAGACGAACAACAAGAAGAAGAGGAAGACGAACAAGAAGACTAAGAAGAACAAGACAAATAAGACAAAGACAAAGTTAAACAAGAAGACGAAGACAAGCAAGAAGAAGACGAACAAGAGGAACAACAACAGTCGAACAAGAAGACTTGCAAGAAGATGAACAAAAAGACGAACACTAAGAAGAACAAGAAGACTTACAAGAAGATGAAGACGAACAAGACGAAGACAAACAAGAGGACTTACAAGAAGACGAACAAGAAGACGACAAACTCTTCCTGTTTCCCTGGAGGTTCAACCACCAGGAAGGTTCTGCTATTAAGTTCCTTGGACTAACCTCTCCTCAGTTAAAGCTGTGTTTGTCTTACAGACATTTCACTGCACAAAACATTCTGCTTTGTAGTTGTGGCCTTTTAAAAATGGAGTATTTGTGTCATGAAATATAAACGGAGCCAAACAGAGCTGAGCACTGCTGGTGTGAGTGAGGATTAAATAAATTGCCTCGGTGAAGGTTGAGCCGTTACCGCTCTTATTTTCGCCGCCTGAATCTGAAATGGAAATGAGAGGCAATTATAACAATTTCTAATATTGCCATTATTAGACGGTGACCCTTGGTTTCACACGGTTCGGTTAAAGTTGAAAGTCACACAAGGCTTTTATTTTGTGGAAAAAAGGGGGGACTTGTCTTGGATTTGACCTCTCAGAAGAAGAAGAAGAAGAAGAAGAAGAAGTGCTTTGTGTGCTCACTTTACTGTGTTTTTTTAGTGTGTCTGACTGTCCAGGAACAGAAGAAGGGCTTTTACAGGCTTCTGTGATTTCTGGGGGGAATCGCAGCCTGGAGTGTCCACTATATGACGGCTGAAAGAGCCTCTGAGAGCTGTCATTAATGCGATTTCTGTTCCGCTGCCAGGAGAGACGAAGAAAAAAGTCCCTTAATCACAGCTTTCATTCGAATATTATCGCCTTTCACGGAGCGGACTCCACCTGTCCTCTCGTTTTCAGCGTTAAATACGTTCAATTTAACACCGAAAGCTGGCAAAACTGAAATAACACTGAAGCAATTAGACCATTAACGGATTTATTGCTAATGGATCGGCTTATATTTAAGTACCGATGTTTAAAAATACTCATTTCTAGTCGCTCAGTGATGATTTAGTGCCATTTTTTCCACTTTTTACATGGTATTTATGAGCTCTTTTCGCTGCTCTACTGCACAAATCAGGGCTTCACTTTGAATTTAATTGTTTATATATGCAATAACAATAAAGGTGTATTGATTATAATGTGAATATCTTTGTGTTTTGGACCGTAGAGCTCTTTTAAAAAGCTGTGATGGACATTTTGCGACGTTATAAACACAGAAAAGTGACTTTATTAATGGGAATCATCGGGTGTGACCCTGGTTTAAGCGCTCTAAAGCCCACTCCTGTCTTTTCCGGCCTCCTCCTCTGTTGGGTTTTTCCTCCTCGGTGCTTTTCGGTGAGGGTGATGCCTGTTGACACGTATTTGGACGGGCCAGAGCCTCGTCTATCGCTGGAAACGTGTCCACGCTTGTGAAGTTATCACCTCCAGCAGATCAAAGACGGCTGGCACATTATTTATGCGTTGCTGAAAGGTGAGGTATTCGGTTGAAGTCGGGCAGCAGAGCACAGCTGCAGTAATGATTTCCTCTTGACTGAGCGCCGCCGGTCGGATGCAGAGACGGTTCTGCTTCTTTTTAGGAGGGTTTTCCTGTGGTGAAGAAGGATCTGAGGCAGCGATGTGGGTTGTTTTTCAAAAAACACCGTTGTTAACTGTGATCACAGAGTAGCATCCTCGTGTTTTGTGTATTTTCTGCCACGTTATCTTCAAATTTACCCTCCTGGATTTTTATATTTCACATCTGCACATCTCCTATTGCACCTCGGTCCGTGCACGTCACGGCCATTCGTTTTCTTATTTTGAGATTTCAAAATAAAAACGAAAAATAAACCGTTTCCTGTTTTTTTCAGTGATAATACAAAATGAAGAACGAAAAACAGGCCCTAATTCATTATCCATTATCTGTTATCCGATTTAATTAGATGTGTTTGTAAATGGAAATTAAAATTAAAATACACCCGTGGAAAACTTATTTCTCTACTTCCTGTTGGTTTTGGCTCCGTGACCCGTCTGACTTCTGATGAGGAAGGATCTGGTATCTAAAGCTCCAGTGTTAGCTCACTGTTAGCAGACCTTGCTGTGTGCCGTGGCCTGATGAAGACCCACTGTGGGGTCCAAACGTTGCTTGGCTCACATTGTTCACTATTTCACAGTGGACTTTTCACCAGCGTGGGGTTTATTTGTCCCTTTGGAGGGACCTTGTGGTGCCGCTAGCTCTGCCGCTAGCGCTAAATCGCTAGCGTTCGGCTGCTTTTCGGGACGTTTTTGGGGAGGTTTGGAGGTTTTCTGTTACTTTAGCTTTGCCAGAAAGCAAAGTAGCAATTTAACGCTAGCGGCGGAGCGAGTGCTAAATTGCTAAAAAATGAACTTTTTTTGCAGCTTTTAATTGTAATTTTTGGAATAATTTCCTGTTATTTTAGAGATGCTTCCCTGTTTTGTTAATATACTGATGAATTCTAGTAAAACCACATAAATATATTAATTTAAATGCAAGAAAATGGTTAAAACTGTTAATTTCCACATCAAAAATCTGTATTTTATTTTATTATTTTTAAATTTTTCATAAACGGTTATCAGTTCTTCATCTACGTCATTTGACTATAAAATTACTCTAATTTTCCTGATTTTAAATAGGCAAAAAATGACATTATTTTACAGTTATTTGCTGGTGTTTAAAGGAAAAAAATAGTGTTTTTTTTAACTTAACTATTACAGACTTCTGTTAAATTATGACTAATATCTAGTAAAATAATGGAGTTAAAAAGTATTAATTTACATGTTAACAATAAAAAAAAAACAGGTCAACACTGCATTAAACCTTCTTATGATAATTAAATCAGCAAAAAAATTAAATTAAATGAACAGATATTTTCCAGTATTAGAAAGAAACTTATTTGCAGACCCCAGTTTGTCATTTTAAATTAAATTACAGTTTTATTATATTTAAAAAATCAGAATTTTCAGAAATAATTAGCAGTTATTTTCCATTATTTAAGAAAAAATATATACATAGGATTGGAAAAAAAAACCCTCAACAGATCACGATTTGTTCTTTTAAAATGTGATTGTTAAACTGCAGCTGTGCAGTGTTTCAATCAGCAAAGATAAAACCAATAAAATGAATGCGTTCCTGGTATTTAAAGGAAGAAATGGGGATATTAAGGATTGAAAACAGTAAATATTTTTTTTAAAACTTGATCAGGATGTGTTCATATTTCTAGAACAGCGTTATTCTGCCGTCATTTTCACAGTTTTTTCAGTTCTTGAATGTTTTACATATTTTAAAATGTGTTTTTTGGTGTGTTTACTGCCAGATTTGTTCTGTTTTTTAGATTTTTTTACAGTGTAAATTGACTCACGCCTCCCACCTAAGCATCGTTTCAGACCAGGCACCTTCCAGGCCTCCTTCAGCAGGACAATATGTTCTGTCACACCACAAAAAACTGCTCAGGGAGGACTTCAGGAGCCCGACAAAGACTCTCAGGTCCGACTCGGCCTCCAAACTCTCCACATGCCAGCTATTGAAGCGTCTGCAGCCCCAGTAGCTCCTCCCTGCGATGCATAAAGCCCACAGACACATCAGCTTTAGAGGTGGTTTTAATGTTGTGGCTCGTGCTCCAGCCGAACAGAGCGCTGGTTTCACGGGGCTGCAGGAGAAATGAACTGTGACACGAACACACCGGCCGGGCTGAGAGGCCACGTCCCCACACCGCCACGATCCCCCAAAAATAAATGTGCGGAGGAAACGCAGCGCTGAGCCCGAGGCTAGTCTTTTGCTGCTATTTACTCCGAGGCCTAAGGCAACAACCTTGGTCTGCGGCGATTCTGTGTCTTCACTTATTGATTGTCTTCACTTTGTCAGATCCGACCGATGCGCTGCAGGAATTAGGAGTAGAAGAAGAAGAAGAAGAAGGAGAGAGGAGCTGCTCACGGTGTTGTTAAAGACTCTGCTTTAAACAAATGTTTCTGGAGGGCGCTTTGAGCAACTCGCTCACTCCGAGGACAGTTTCCACTCAAAGGTCATGCAGGATAAGTGGGGGGGGGGAGGTACACCTCGTCACTTTCTGAAGGACTAAGTGTTCTGCTCTGAAATAGACCGCTGGGAGACTCAAATGACTCCAAAGGCTATATCAGCGAGCACTTGTGGTCGGCGTTATTTATTTATTAATTTGAGGCCTGTCTACTGACACATCTGAGTGGTCTAATTGCTGCGAATTGACACCGGTTACTGTCCATAATGGGAGCTGGGGAGTCTTTCCTAACCGCAGTTCATTCAGCCGCCCCTCGCTGCAACTTAACTGCCCTTAAAATGTCTGATTGCAACACGGGAGCTGTGGGGCGAGACAGGATTATCAGTCTTTGTTGTGTGACTGTGTCTATTATCCTGACCTCTGTTCACAGCGGGCCCTCAGGAGTGTCGCTTCCAGCCACACAGCAAACTACCCCATCCCCGACAAACAACAAGTGAACCAGAGATCCCCCCCCCCGCCGCCGCCCCGCCACACCGTCCCAAAGCACCAGACACTTACAGCTCCAGCACCGGGTTCAGCTCTCCACTGCAGGTAAGGCTATCAAATCCCTATTGATTTAATAAAGATAAATTGGAGGGACTTCCTCTCCACGTTATTGCTGCAGACGCGATGGATTGTTTGTGTTGACGCTCTGATGTTGTCACCTGGCAGGAGACGGCCGCCGCTAGTTACCCAAGTTCATTACTGGCAGAGAGCTGCTGAGTCTTTTAATGGGCAGATAAGATGCAGCCGGTTGCTCTGAAATGAACTGTGATGCTGGTTGAGCGTGCACGTGAGCTTTGTGCACGTGCATGTGAAGAGCACCTTGGTGTTGCTGCAGGAGAATGCTAGCATGAGTTGTGTCTATTTATGGCTGTTTTTGTGGCATTTATTTTATGATAAGGGCTTAAAATAATGTCAACAGCAGATTTTAAAGACAGAATTTTACATGTTTTCTTTGGGAAATATTTGCTTGAACATTTCTGGTGCACAAGTTTAAATTTAATTTAATGTTCAAACGTGTAAATACTAAAATAATATCCTCTTATTTTGAAAATGCATGTGCAAATGTGTATTTACGTGATAGTTACCTGCATTTATGTTGCAAAAACAGATTTTATTTTGTGCAATAAGGATAAAAAATCAGACAAGATGCTGCTGTTTGCTCTGAACTGAACTGTGATGCTAGTTGAACGTGCACGTGGATTTTATGCGTGTGCATGTGAAGAACACCTTGGTGTTGTTGCAGGAGAATGCTCGCATGAGTTGCATCTATTTAGCATCCAGTATGGTTGTATTTCTAGCATTTGTTTACGATCAGAGCTAAAAAAAAAAATAATGTCAACAGCAGATTTTAAAGACAGAAAATTGATAATTTCACATGTTTTCTTTGGGAAATATTTGCTCAAACATTTCTGGTGCACAAGTTTAAATTTAAAGAATGTCTGAATGTCTAAATGCTAAAATAATATTCTCTTATTTTGAAAATGCATGTGCAAATGTACATTCATGTGATAAATACCTGCATTTATGTTGAAAAAACATATTTTATTTTGTGCATTCAGGATAAAAAGGCAGATAAGATGCATGAAGTTTGAACTGAACTGTGATGCTGGTTGAACGTGCACGTGGGTTTTTGTGCACGTGCATGTGAAGAGCACCTTGGTAATGTTGCAGGAGAATGCTAGCATGAGTTGCATCTATTTAGCATCCACTGTGGTTGTGTTTGTAGCATTTATTTAATGAAAATGGTTAAAAAATAATGTCAACAGCAGATTTTAAAGACAGAATTTTAAGTGTTTTCTTTGTAAAATATTTGCTTGAACATTTCTGGTGCACAAGTTTAAATTTAATGAATGTCTAAAAGTGTAAATTCTAAGAAAATATCCTCATATTTTGAAAATGCATGTGCAATCATGCATTAGTTTTGCGTGAAACCTCCATTTATGTTGCAAAAACAGATTTTATTTTATGCAAGAAGGATACAAATTTAGATAAGATGCTGCCATTTGCTCTGAAATGAACTGTGATGCAGATTGAACGTGCACGTGAGTTTTGTGCGTGTGCATGTGAAGAGAACCTTGGTGTTGCTGCAGGAGACTGTTAGCATGAGTTGCATCTATTTATGGCTGTTTTTGTTGCATTTATTTT
This sequence comes from Dascyllus trimaculatus, assembly GCA_024666655.1. Classification (NCBI taxonomy): domain Eukaryota; kingdom Metazoa; phylum Chordata; class Actinopteri; family Pomacentridae; genus Dascyllus; species Dascyllus trimaculatus. Next base: position 35,587,090 of record CM045446.1, on the reverse strand, counting down.
ATGATAAGGGCTTAAAAAATGTAAACAGCAGATTTTAAAGACAGAATTTCACGTGTTTTCTTTGGGAAATATTTGCTTGAACATTTCTGGTGCACAAGTTTAAATTTAATTCATGTCTAAAAGTGTAAATTCTAAGAAAATATCCTCTTATTTTGAAAATACATGTGCTGTATTGCAAAAGTTTTGCAATAAACCTCCATCTATGTTGCAAAAGCAGATTTTATTTTGTGCAAGAAGCAAAAAAAAAATCAGACAAGATGCTGCCATTTGCTCTGACCTGAACTGTGATGCTGGTTGAGTGTGCACGTATGTTTTGTGTGTGTGCATGTGAAGAGCACTTTGGTGTTGTTGCAGGAGAATGCTAGCATGAGTTGCATCTATTTAGCATCCAGTATGGTTGTTTTTCTAGTGTTTATTTTATGATCAGAGCTAAAAAATAATGTCAACAGCAGATTTTAAACAGAAAATTGATAATTTCACGTGTTTTCTTTGGGAAATATTTCCTAAAACATTTCTGGTGCACAAGTTGATCGTTGAAGTTGACCGGTTGAGCGTGCACGTGGGTTTTGTGCGTGTGCATGTGAAGAACACCTTGGTGTTGTTGCAGGAGAATGTTAGCATGAGATGCATCTATTTATGGCTGTTTTTGTAGCATTTATTTTATGATCAGGAATGTAAAGAGCAGATTTTAAAGGCAGAAAATTGAGGATTGAACATGTTTTCTTTGGGAAATATTTGCTGAAACATTTCTGGTGCACAAGTTTAAATTTAATTCATGTCTAAATGTGTAAATTCTGAAATAATATCCTCATATTTTGAAAATGCATGTGCAGATGTTCATTCACACAATAGTTACCTCCATCTATGTTGCAAAAACAGATTTTATTTTGTGTGTATTTAGGATCAAAAGTCTGATAAGATGCAGCCGTTTGCTCTGAACTGAACTGTGATGCTGGTTGAGCGTGCACGTGGGTTTTGTGTACGTGCATGTGAAGAGAACCTTGGTGTTGTTGCAGGAAAATGTTAGCGTGAGTTGCATCTATTTATGGCTGTTTTTCTAGCATCTATTTTATGATCAGTGCTTAAAAAATGTCAACAGCAGATTTTAAACACATAAAATTGAGAATTTCACATGTTTTCTTTGGGAAATATTTGCTGAATCATTTCTGGTGCACAAGTTTAAATTTAACGAATGTCTAAACGTGAAAATGCTAAAATAATATTCTCTTATTTTGAAAATACATGTGCAAATGTGCATTCATGTGATAGTTACCTGCATGTATGTTGCAAAAACATATTTAATTTTGTGTGTATTTAGGATCAAAAGTCTGATAAGATGCTGCAAGTTTGAACTGAACTGTGATGCTGGTTGAACGTGCACGTGGGTTTTGTGCACATGCATGTGAAGAGCACCTTGGTGTCGTTGCAGCAGAATGCTAGCATGAGTTGCATCTATTTATTGCTGTTTTGTAGCATTTATTTTATGATCAGGGCCAAAAAATAATGTCAACAGCAGATTTTAAACACAGAATTTTACGTGTTTTCTTCAGCAAATATTTGCTTGAACATTTCTGGTGCACAAGTTTAAATTTAATTTAACGTCCAAACGTGTAAATGCTAAAATAATATCCTCTTATTTTGAAAATGCATGTGCAATCATGCATTTTTTGTGATAAACCTCCATCTATGTTGCAAAAACAGATTTTAATCTGTGCAATAAGGATAAAAAGTGCAAAAAATCTGTTGTTAATTAATCAGCTTTTAATTTGACCCTTGAGTTTAGGGTTTAATATTGACAGCAGAAAAATAATAATAATAAAAGTAATATTAATGCACCTCAATTGAAGTAAAACATTTTGCAACTTGACATTTCTTTAATAGATTTCCGACTCTGTGTGGTCGTCTTCTATAGGAGCTTTACATTTTTCCCTCTCCCCTGCGTGAGTCGGGTTGCTATGCAGAAATAAAAAGGATCTTTCGCTGTGAGCACCAATGAGAAGCAGCGATGAACGGCGCCGGAGGACGAGGATCTTCCCTCGCTGCTCCCTGAGGTTTGTAGGTTGAGCTCTGGCATCGAGGCTCGGCTCCAGAAATACATGAAAAGCCTCGGCCGATTAATTCATCATGTTTGTTTTCACGCCGGGTGACATTTCGCCTATTTATAAACCGGCTGTAATCATAAAGATATCAAGGCGACGGGCTTATTTTCAGCTATTAAATGTGACCTAAAACCCAAAAACAGGCGTGATGAATGAAGGATGAAGGAGGACGACGGGCTTCTGTGTGCTTTAGTTGTATTTTAGCGTCTTCTGCTGCAGTGGCAGGTTAAAACTCATCAGTCATTAAGGCTTTAGAACAACACGGCGGCGCTTTGGTGCGTTTCAGAGCGAGAATTAAATTCATCTCTGATTGCTCAACGATCCAAAGTTGTACGGAGATCATTTCCAAATGAGGCCCGTTGGAAGTTTGGTCGCCGTCTGAATAAAAAGAAACTCTCGACCAGTTTCAAGCAGATTATTAATTACAGGAGGCGTTTTTTAAAGAAAAATCATGCATTTAATAAAGGTAGAAGGTGGGAAATAGAAGCATCTGGAGGCTTTTTGCCTCACATGAGCAATAAAGCGTGATTTGTAGTCGCTTTTAGAGGCCGATTTGACACCCGGCGGTTTCAGGACTCACTTAGCCGACTGTTATCTGTGAAGTTATCTCAGAGTTGTCCTGCTGTCAAACGGAGCCGCTGCACAGACTGTGGAGCCTCGCTTATCCTTCCTCAGCCGCGACATCAGATGGGGATGATTGCAGCCTCGAAATCAATGAAACCACAAACCTCCCTGATAATATTCCCTCTTGGGGGGCAGCGGCAGACGCAGCCGGGCTGCTATTCATCCCTCCGCCCGAGTCTGAGCCGGAGATGTTTGAGGTGGATGGAAGGCGATGATTTGGGGTTTAAATCTGCGTGTTTACCGAAAGAAAGAGCGGCACAGACGTCGGTTTACTGCAGAGGAGGCGTTTTAATGCATGAAAATCATCAGCTCAATCAGAGCTCTGCGGACGGCAGTTTGGAGTTTTTGTTGTGACACTCGGGAGCTGATGAGGCTTCTGTACTTGAGATTTGTTCGATCACCTGCAGAGGCGACACGCGTCCCCAAAAAAAGGCCGGATTTGACGCCGTAGAAGTCTCCCAAGCCCTCCGATCAATCACGGCTCCGCTGCGTTACTCCCCGAACAATAAGAGGACAACATCAGATTAATACACAGCCTGCTCGCGGTCGGGGTTTATCCTTCCGGGGGCAGCCAGCAGTGTCTCCTTGGCGAGCAGTAAGAAGGATTTGGTTGACGGAGCACAGCGAGGCCCGGAGACGTCGCCGCCTCCGAGGTCGCTGGTGGATGGCGGAGTTATCTAAAGCCCCCGGTTCGCGCTGATTTCCCCCGCCGTCCCGGAGTGAGTGTCAGAGATTAGTGGTGCGTCCATCCTCTGTGACCTCTAGGAGCTGAAGAGGCGCCGTTTGCCATCTTGCGTCCCGTCGCACAATGCAAAGCCAGGACTGTCACTCCGATGGCACGCTCCGCCGCTGGATGGCCCCTTTGTTAGCCGCTGCAGAAGGGATCGGAGGCCTCGCGTGGGATTTCAGACCTCGTCCGTCCGGCGTGCTGCATTCCAGGGCTGCTGGGCCATCAGTGTCTTCACCGCTCTGTCAATAGCTTCATTTTCTTGGTCGCAAAAACGTGCAAATGTCACTGCAGATTTTATAAACTCGAAGAAAAAGGATGAATTTAATAAAGATGCAAGATAAAGGCAGTAAAATCAGATCAAACAGAGGCACGTAGAGGAGCTGTTTAATCTAAAACGTACAATAAGAAGCGCTTTTTAGGGGATTTTTGAGAGTAAAGAGGCAAAAGTCGGTGGTTCCAGGCTGCATCAATGAAATGCACTGAAGTTAATTTTGCATTCCCAAAGTTTAGATAAGAATCACTGCACGACGTAAAGACACCTCACCTCTATCATTACCGCAGCCAAAGAGGTTCTGTGATGGCCGGCGTTGGTTTGTTTGTTTGTTTGTTTGTGTGCAAAATAACTCGAAAACTCATGGACGGATTTGGATGAAATTTTCAGGAAATGTGTGGAATAGGACAAAGAAGAAATGATGAAACTTTGGGACTGATCCAGATCACCGTCTGGATCCAGGATTTTTTTTAATCTAACTGTAACCAGGTGGACAATTAAATGCGGTTTCCTCTAACAGCCACCAGAGGGCACTCTTGTCTTTGGGGTAACCCCCTCTGACCACATGACATTTCGTTGATTTAATTAGATGTGTTTGTAAATGGAAATTAAAATTAAAATACACCTGTGGAAAACTTATTTCTCTACTTCCTGTTGGTTTTGGCTCCGTGACCCGTCTGACTTGTGATGAGGAAGGATCTGGTATCTAAAGCTCCAGTGTTAGCTCACTGTTAGCAGACCTTGCTGTGTGCCGTGGCCTGATGAAGACCCACTGTGGGGTCCAAACGTTGCTTGGCTCACATTGTTCACTATTTCACAGTGGACTTTTCACCAGCGTGGGGTTTATTTGTCCCTTTGGAGGGACCTTGTGGTGCTGCTAGCTCCGCCGCTAGCGCTAAATCGCTAGCGTTTGGCTGCTTTTCGGGACATTTTTGGGGAGGTTTGGAGGTTTTCTGTTCCTTTAGCTTTGCTTTTTGGATTCCTTATGTTTCCTTAGGGTGGGGGGCTTCTGCCTTGAGCTGTCATTTTATCTGTGGGGTGTTTTTTGGGGTTTTGTTGGTGTTTTCTGCCGTACATTAGCGTAGCGGAGCATTCATTGTTTTTGAGGGATTTTTATTTCATTACCAGGGTTAAATCATTTAGTTAGCATAGGCTGGGCTTACAAACAGGGGGATTTGATTTGTGGGATTAAACTTAATGTTAAGGGGTTTAAAATAAGGTTTAAAGGGCTTTAATTCATATAAGGGACTGTATTGGGGACTGTAAAGTGGGGGGCCGGGGTTCAATAAAACGTACAATATTTTCATTTCATAGGGGTTAAAAATGAATTGGGTGGGTTTAATAATTTAAAATACTTTCACAGGCATTTCATAGTTTGAGGGATATCATATAATTTTGAGTAAGTTAAAGGTTTTCTTTTTAAAAAGTGGAGACAGCACTGTGGGGATTTTATTTAATTAAGGGGTTTGTTTGGACGTTTTTTGGTTTCATTCACCACTTTTCTGTTCATTCTTGGTCTTCAGTTCATCAGCATTTGCAATCCATATCCTCATATTGAATAACACACACCACTCCTTATTGTTTATGCTACAAAGCTCACAGTATAACAGACATAAGACAAGAGACGCGCCTGTTCATTAGGTCGGATGGGGTGAAGGCCGCATTGTCGGTAGGACATTTGAACTGTCTGTAATTACATCTGTATCTGTAACGTTCCGCAAAAATGTGCAAAAAAAACATATTTACAGCACAAATTTTCAGAACCTTCAGATAAAGCATTCACTTAATGAAGATGAGAGGTAAAGGCAGTAAAAATCAGATCAAACAGAGGCATCTAGAGGCCCTCTTTAATCTAAAATGTACGATAAGAAGCACTTTTTAGGGGATTTTTTTTAGCACCCAGTGTTTCCAGGTTTCACCGGCTGTTAGAGGTTGTTCTGCAGAGGCATCAATGAAATGCACTGAAGTTAATTTTGCATTCTCAAAGTTTAGACAAGGATCACTGCACGACGTAAAGACGCCTCACTTCTATCCTTTTACATACCGTGAAAGGAAAACAATAATGTCCCCCCATATTTTAGACGACTTAGAAAACCGTGTTTAACGAGGACACGGGATCAATGCAGTGAAAATCTGAACGACCACATCTGGAGGCTCAGTTTCACCTGTAAATAAGAATAAAGAGGAGGTGGTTTCAGGCTGCAGAGGCTCCTCTGAAGCTGTGAAATGCTCCACAGTTACGAGTCGTGATTCCCAAAGTTTATTCTTCTTCTCAGCAACTTGCGGTTCAGATCAGGTCGAGCACCATCATTTTTAGGATTGTGAAAGGAATATTTCAGTTGCAATCTGCTGATTTGCTTTCTGTCTTCATCGTTCTTTTAATTTTTGTGGATGTGGAAAATGTGCAAAGCAACACATTTCCATCCCAGATGTTAGAAACCTGAAGAAAAAGCATGAATTTAATAAAAATCTGACCCTACAGGAGCATCTGGAGGTAGTTTTTTACACCGAATGTACAATAAGATGCACTTTTTAGGCAGTTTTTGAGAATAAAGAGGCAGTGATTTGGCATCCGATGGTTTTGGAGACTGTAAGGTTGCTCTGTCGCGGCATCACCGAGGTCACGGATGCACTAAAGTACAGTAAAACTCCGATTCCCAAAGTTTACTCCCCTTTCCAAGAACCTGTAGTTTGATCATTTTATTGTGAAAGGGAATATTTAGCTGTAATTTGTCATCTTTCATTCTATAGCTTCGTTATTTATTCATTTGACCGCAGATTTCGGAGACTTTAAGACAAAGTGTGAATTTAATAAAGATGCAAGATGAAGGCAGTTAAAGTCTGATCAAGCAGGAGCATCTGGAGGCTCACTTCGACCTGATGAGATGCACTTTTAAGTCGGTTTTTCAGAATAAAGATGCGGCGGTTTCAGGCTGCGATGGGTTTTGGAGTCTGCGGGATTGTTCTGCAGAGGTTTGTGCCTTCGTGGACAAGGCAGGTCACTGTACCATGTAAAGAAATCAGTGACTTCCATCATTTCAGGTATTTCAAAGACATATTTTGTTGTGATCTGCTGATTTTTAGCAGCCTAATTCTTGAAAAAGCAGAAATTTAATAATGAAAGCAGCCAGAAACTGACATTTGGAGGCCGTTTTTCATCTCAAACGTACCACAAGATGCACTTTATGGACTCGTTTTTCAGAATAAAGCAGCAGCGGTTTGCCGTCTGGAGGGTTGTTCTGGTCACCGAATGCACCAAAGTTCTGCTCAGAATCCTGAAGTTTATTCCCAAGAACTTTTATTTTGCTGCAAAGTGTAAAAAGATCGGTTGCATCATTTTTAAATTTCTGAAACGAACGTTATCTGCCAGCGTCTGTCTTCATCTTTCTGTCTAAAGCTTCGTTTTCATGGAGGCGGAAATGTACAAAAACATATGATTTCACCCCAGATGTTAGAGACCAGGAGAAAAAGCATAATTCTAATGAAGATGCAAATCTGACCAAATAGGAGCATCTGGAGGCAGGTCTTTGGCTCTATTACTCTATTACGTCTATTAAGAAGCACTTTTTAGGTGGTTTTCGAGAATAAAGAGGCTAAAGTCAGTAGTTTCAGGCTGCGATGGCTTTAAGAGGCTGGAAGGTTGTTGTGCAGAGACGTGTTCTGTCACGGCATCACTGAAGTATGAATGCACCGAAGTTCTGCTCTGGATCCTGAAGTTTATTCTCCCTAGAACTAGTAGTTTGCTGCGCCGTGTAAAGAAACCAGCTATTTGCATTATTAAGGGCTATTTTGTTGTTGTCATCTTTCTTTTAACGGCTGAATTTCACCGCAGATTTATAGAAGCCTTAAGAGGAAGCGTTCTGTCACCGAGAGAACGCCACGAACTGAACTGTGACGCTGGTTGAACGTGCACGTGGGTTTCTGTGCGTGCGTGCATGTGAAGAGCACCTTGGTGTTGCTGCAGGAGAATGTTAGCATGAGTTGCATCCATTTATGGCTGTTTTTGTAGCATTTATTTTATGATAAGAGCTAAAAAAATAATGTAAAGAGCAGATTTTAAAGACAGAATTTAACGTGTTTTCTTTGGAAAATATTTGCTCAAACATTTTTGGTGCAAAAGTTTAAATTTAATAAATGTCTAAATGTGTAAATGCTAAAATAAGATCCTGTTATTTTGAAAATGCATGTGCATTCACACAATATTTACATGCATCTATTTTTTTGTGTGTATTCATGATCAGAAGACAGCTAAGATGCAGCAAGTTTGAATTGAACTCTGATGCTGGTTGAGCGTACAGGTGGGTTTTTGTGCGCGTGCATGTGAAGAGCGCCTTGGTGTTGCTGCAGGAGAATGCTAGCATGAGTTGCATCTATTTAGCATCCAGTATGGTGGGGTTTTTTTAGCATTTATTTTACGATTATGGCTATAAAATAATGTAAACAGCAGATTTTAAACACAGAATTTAAGGTGTTTTCTTTGGGAAATATTTCCTAAAACATTTCTGGTGCACAAGTTTAAATTAAAAGAACGTCTGAACGTGTAAATTCTGCAATAATATCCTCTTATTTTGAAAAATGCATGTGCAAATGTGCATTCACGTGATAGTTACATGAATTTATGTTGCAAAAACAGATTTTATTTTGTGCAATAAGGATAAAAAGTCAGATAAGATGCTGCCGTTTGCTCTGAACTGAACTGTGATGCTGGTTGAGCGTGCACGTGGGTTTCTGTGCGCGCGAGCATGTGAAGAGCACCTTGGTGTTGCTGCAGGAAAATGCTAGCAGGAGTTGCATCTATTTAACATCCAGTATGGTTGTTTTTCTAGTGTTTATTTTACGATCACGGCTAAAAAAATTATGTCAACAGCAGATTTTAAACACGCGTTTTCTTTGGGAAATATTTACTTGAACATTTCTGGTGCACAAGTTTAAATTAAAAGAACGTTTAAATGTGTAAATTCTGAAATAACATCCTCTTATTTTGAAAAATGCATGTACAAATGTGCATTCATGTGATAGTTACCTGCATTTATGTTGCAAAAACAGATTTTATTTTGTGCAAGAAGCATAAAAAATCAGACAAGATGCTGCCGTTTGCTCTGAAATGAACTGTGATGCTGGTTGAGCGTGCACGTGGGTTTCTGTGCGTGTGCATGTGAAGAGCACTTTGGTGTTGCTGCAGGGGAATGCTAGCATGAGTTGCATCTATTTATGGTTGTGTTTTGCAGCATTTATTTTACGATCAGGGCTCAATAATAATGTCAACAGCAGATTTTAAACACAGAATTTTACGTGTTTTCTTTAAGAAATATTTGCTTGAACATTTTTGGTGCACAAGTTTAAATTTAAGTCATGTCTAAATATGTAAATCCTAAGAAAATATCCTCTTATTTTGAAAACGCATGTGCAATCATGCAGTAGTTTTGCGATAAACCTCCATCTATGTTGCAAAAACAGATTTTATTTTGTGCAAGAAGGATAAAAAGTCAGACAAATTTCAGTCAGTTGCTCTGAACTGAACTGTGATGCCGGTCGAGCGTGCACGTGGGTTTTGTGTGTGTGCATGTGAAGAGCACCTTGGTGTTGTTGCAGGAAAATGCTAGCATGAGTTGCGTCTGTTTAGTGTCCAGTATGGTGGTTTTTGTAGTATTTATTTTACGCTTAAGGGCTAAAAAATAATGTCAACAGCAGATTTTAAACACAGAATTTCACGTGTTTTCTTTGGGAAATATTTGCTCGAATGTTTCTGGTGCACAAGTTTAAATTTAATGAACGTCTGAAGGTGTAAATTCTGAAATAACATCTTCTTATTTTGAAAAATGCATATGCAAATGTGCATACCCGCTGCATCCTCGTTGCAAAAACAGATTTTATTTTGTGCAATGAGGATAAAAAAAATGCAAAAAAAATCTGTTGCTAATTAATCAGCTTTTAATGTGACCCTTGAGTTTAGGGTTTAATATTGATAGCAGGAAAATAAATGCACCTCACGAAGTTAAAAAAGGGAATTTATGATTTAAATTTCACATATTTATCAGAAACAGTTTAACGTCAAATAAAATACTTGTTAATTTTGATCCCAGAGCAAATAAAAGTCTGTCATTCATGTGCATCCTTTAGTTTTAATGACGCTCCTTAATCTGACACTTCATTAAGAACCTCAGCCGCTACAGCTGGACCTCCAGACCTGAGCTCCCAGCATGTTTTACTCTGACTGACAAGCCGGCGATGGAAATGGACAAAGCTGTAGCGGAGGCGGTGTCAAAATGTCAAGCGGCCCATCTCTGATCAGCAGAACGTCTGTATCGAGCCTCTCAGCGGCCTCGGTATTCCCAGAACCCAACCGCAGAACTCGGAGCGAGCCGGGAAAACCCTCGGCCGGACGTCTGACATCCACATCTCCGAGGCTGTCAGAGCGCCTCCTGGTTATGGCGCCGTGTGATGTGTAAATCGGTCCCCCGAGGAAGCGGAGCTCCTCGAAAACACCACGGATACCATCAGACCACACCGAGAGGCGCCGGTTAAAGCAGAGTCTCAGAAAAGCAGTTAAACCCTTTTAATATCAGAAATGTGAAATCGGTGAAACAAAACAGCAGAGAGTCACATTTTTCCTAATTACCTCCAGTGAAATCAGTCACGGCTCTGACAGAACGACTGCTCCACCTTCGAATTACAGGCGGTTCTGTGGTTTTAACTGTTCATCGTGGCGCCGGCATGTTTCATTAATGCTTCACACAAGTAGCCCAAAGTAGGACTAATAATGTCGTCTCAGCGGGGGCCGGCACCACGACTTCATTTTAATTTTTTCCCCTCAAACAGCACGTGCACTTCGGTCCACATGGATGCTTTTATTTTTCCGCGTGCATCTGATTGGCTGTACTTCCTCTCCATCTCCATCCGGATCTGAGCGGTGAATCGAGGGTTCTGGTCCAAAACGTCTGTTTGCTTTGGCAGGAGGGAAAATGTGGAGCTCGGGGCGACTCGACGCAACGAGCTGCAGCTCTTTGAAGAACCGAACGATACGACACGCTTCAGGGTTTAATGATAATAATAATCAGGGATGCACAATGATGCCAATATTAACCGACACCGATAATCGATCATTTTATACTTCTTGCAGCTGATAACCGATGATGTCAACTGATATTTCTTTACTTAATTAACTATAGTTTGAGTACAAATCCATTATACATTCCCAAAAAAATAGAACCATGGAGTGGAGCATAAACTGCAAGTGAAATGTAGGGCTGGTCCGAATAGCGACATCTGTGCTACTGATCCAACAATCAACGAATTTTCGAATATTCGGTTTGTGCCGCGGTGTCGGCCTCAGGGGGGACACCGGAGCGTGACACTGGAGTTGGCAGGTCAGCATATTACAACCACGGCATCGTTCTAGAGCCTCAGCGGCGTACTAGAGCTTTGGCGATGCTCGACAGCAATCGGCAGCACTAGGCAGCATTCGGCAACGCTAGGCAGCATTCGGCGATGCTCGGAAGCAATCGGCAACACAAGGCAGCGTTCGGCGACGCTCGGCAGCGCCCGGTGGCGTACTACAGCCTCAGCAACGCTCAGCAACGCTCATGAACGCTCAGCAGTGTTCTGCAACGCTTGGCAACGTCCAGTGGCGTACTACAGCCTCGGCAACGCTCGGGAACGCTTGGGAGTGTTCTGCAACGCTCGGCAATGCTCGGCAACGCCCGGCGGCAGCGCGCACGACTATTCGAATATCAAAATTACTATCCCAGTACCACCACAACCAACGGATATTTGGATATTCCAATATTCCGGACCAGCTCTAGTCAAATGCCTTCTTCTGACACGGTTAAAAAAGTCCACGCTGGTCAGTGCCACGCCATGCTGCTTGTTATGACATCACACACATGCGACAGTACCGTCGGGGAGGGGAGGGGTTGAGGAGCCAGACATGAGGACAAACCACAACACACAGACCAACGGCAAAAACCAAGATTCAAGTCTTTTATTATTATTAGCTCATTTTTTGACGTCATTATTGCCAATATTGACCGATAATTATCGTACACAAATATTATCGTGCATCCCTACTAATAATGATGATAATAGAAGTTAACAGAAGGATAATAGAAGGTTATAAGGACCTTAGTGGAGTGGATGTGGTTTCTAGTCTTCTTGCAGGTGGTTTGAAGGTTTCTGAATTCAGTTTTGTCCTTCAGGTCATCAGTAACTGTAAATGAATGAGTTTAAAACCAACAGTTCCACTAAGAAGAGTCACAAAACATTTAATAAGTCTTCTCATGTCCATGTCTCCTTGCAAAGTGCTTCATTTGAAGGTGTTCCTCATGTTGATTGTTGTACATTTGGGCAGCAGAAACTCTAAGAATCTATCAAACTGAGTTATTAGAGGAGGAGTTCGTCTGTTTGTTTGCTGGATCTGTGCAGGTTTCCGACCGTTATATATATTTTCACTACAAATGGACTGTGTTGAGATGAGCTGTGTATTCATACGTCCTGATTACAGAGGTAGAGATGAAACCAACTTGTTCGTACTCTAAAGTGACATTTCTCAAAACGAGGCATTTCTCCTGCTGCGTTTTGTTTGTCTGAAACTTTGCTGGAATAAAGGCTGGAGAGCTCGTTTTACCTCCAGCACTGAGCTACAATGGGGTAATTATAAAGGTAGAACGATGGATAAACAGGTTTAGGGATTAAAAAAGTCCTCGTTATCCGTGATTTCATCTTTAAAATGGGTTTGTCGTTACTGGGGAGCACTGGAATGGTGTAGTTTCATGTATCATCTCTGCAAAACAGATTGTGTTGATGAGTTGTGTGTCTTGATTACAAAGGTAGGAATGAAAATCTGTATTGGTTTTGCCGTATTTATCAAAACTATATATGTATTTCTCCTGCTCTGACTTTGTGCCGTCGACCAGACAGGCTTCTTTTGTGCAAGTTGTCTTTTTGCATCACGCAGCAGAATAAAGTTGCAGCGAGTTGCGTTTAAGCCAATTCGTTTTACCTCACATGCGCTCTCTGCAGCGTTGATGCCAAAACAATGGATCGTGCAACCCTCAGTTCAAGATATTACATATTACTGCAGGTATTCAAGTTGAATTTAAATATAAATTACTCAAATTTAGTCTCCGGTGATTCAGACGTCTGCTTTTCTTTGGCTGGAACTTGGTTGAGAAAGAACGAAAAGAGTCGGACTGAGCGGAAATAAGTTCATTATAAAGGTGGAACAACAGATAAACAGGTTTAAGGGGTTTAAAACGTCCGTAAGTTTGGATTTGTAGTTACCGGGGAGCGCTGAACGGGTCGTCTGACTGGTGGAATTGTGCAGTTTCACGACTGCGTTCTACATTTTAGATTGCGCTGCATGTTCGTACGTCTTGATTACAAAGGCAGGAATAAAAATCTGCATCGGTTTTGACCCGTTTCTTCAAAACGACGCGTCCTCCTGCTGTGTTTTTATGCTTTGTTTGGCTGAAACTTTGTCGGGGAACGAAGGAAAAGGCTCAGGAGGACGTTTTACCTCCAGCTCTCAGTCAGACTGAGCTAAATTAGGGTAATTATAAAGATAAAACAACAGATAAACAGGTTTATGAAAGACAGGAAGTCCTTCTTATCTGTGGTTTCATCTTTAAAGTGGGTTCGTAGTTACTGAGGAGCGACTCTTGTGTAAGTTTGTTTGCTGGGATTCTGCAGTTTCATCTGTAACCTCTGCAGAATAGATTGTTCCAGCAATAAGTTGTGTACGTCTTGATTACAAAGGTAGGAGTGGAACTTATTTCTCTGTGCTGTAACTTGACATTTCTCTGAACACGTCCTCCTCCTCCTGCTGCTGCGTTTCTGCTCTTTGTTTGTCTGAAACTTTGCCGGACCGAAGCCGGAGAGCTCGTCTTACCTACAGCGCTCCCTCGGCTAAAAAAGAGGAGCTGCCTTCCTTTGTGCCGCCAGCAAAGAAGCTGGAGGTGTGATGGGTCGTGTTTATTGTGGGGGTGTCAGCGGGTCCGTGAGCGCCGCGGCGACCGTGTAATTCAAGTTGTCGGGGCCTTTCCACGGAGAAGAAGCCGTCCATCAGGCGCTCCGGCTCGCCTCTCAAAGGGCTCTTTTCAGCCGAGGCCGGCCCGCTCCGGCTCCGTGCATGACGCTTTCATTACATTACAATTTTAAGAGCGCTTTGAGGGCCGTTTAAGTGGCGTTTAAAGAGGGGCCGTCGGCACCGCTCCTAACCGGGTGGAACCGGCGGTCGGGACCCGAGCGGCGCTCCGGATGAGGCGGCCTCGCTTCAGTGGCGACGCGCCGGCAGTCGGGAGGTAACGACGAGGGTTGGAAGCGTTATCTGTTCGACTCATAACGTGCTGCCGGGCCGGAGGCAGAACCCGCACCCCGACAGGACCCCGGCTGTGTGCTCGGCAGAGATAGCAGAACCACAGAAGTGGCCGTGACCGGAGCGGCGATAAAGGAGTCGGTGACATTTGATGTGTCGGTCTAATCCCCCCGCTCCCAGACGCCCCTCGACGTATTTATCGATTCATTTCGTGGATTCGCTCCACCTTGGGCTGAGAGCGGGTTTGGGTTTGGGGCTGCAGGACGGCTCGGTTTGACGGATGTGTTATTCATATGAGACATGTCCTGATTATAGTGTTTATGGCTCCTCTGCCCTCCAGGGGACAGTGAGGGGATTTAGCTTATTACGCAGGATGTTTTCAAGGAACCTCACGCCGTGGAGTCTTTACACGTCTGACCTGTGACCCCACTCTGGGCTCAGTCTTACATGTATCTTTATTTTTAACAAGAAAAATGCGCGTTAATGTTTAAAAAACTGACTGCAGATGAGCCGGAGGGCGCTCAACGGGCAATTTTTCTCTCGTTATGCGTCACCAGATGTAGAAAAACACCTTAAAGTTGAGCAGAATTACTCGTTCAATACACCCAACATGGCAAAGGTGCATGAAAAAATAAAAGCCCACATCTGCGAAATCCACATGACACATTGCAGGTTCGAGAAAACACATGATCCAGCCGTGTTCGAGCTTCACTACGTTTCTGAGGAAGCTCATGTGGCGGAGTCTTCATGTCAGCCATGTTTGAGCTGCGACCCCACTCTCTGGTCTCAGTTTCTCAGTTTTACATGTAGTTTTTATGTTTTTTTTTTACAAGAAAAATACAAATTAATGTTGAAAAACTGACTGCAGAAGAGCCAGAGGTCGCTTAAAAGGCAATTTGTCATTCATTTTTGTCATCACATGTTCAAAAAACACCTTAAAATTAAACAAAATCACACGTTTCATGCAGTCAACATGGTAAACATGCATGAAATAACAGAGTCCAGATGAACGACACATTGAAGGTTTAAGAATGAAGAAAAATGCAATCTGGAGAATTAAAAATGTTCATTTTACCCAACATGTTCCGGCCATATTGAGGCTTAAAGCAGCTTCATTATGTTTCTGAGGAATCTTGTGATGGAGTTTCTACGTCGGCCATGTTTGACCCCATTTTCTGGTCGCAGTTTCTCGGTTTTACATGTAGTTTTTATCAATTTATTTAATTTTTTTACAAGTAAAAAGCACATTAATGCTAAAAACTAGCTGCAAATAAGCCAGAGGTAGCATGAAAGGGGATAATGTGTTATTAGATGTAGAAAAACACTTTTAAAAATGGGATAAAATTCAGGTTTTATACACCCGACATGGTAAATATGCACCAGAAAGCAGAGTCCATATCTACATGTTCATAATGACACACTGTGGGTTCCAGAACAGTGAAAAACACTTATAAATGTTCATTTTACCAAACGTGTTCCGGCCGTGTTCAAACTTAAAGCAGCTTCATTACGTTTCTGTGGAATCCAAGGTGAAGGAGTTTCTACGTCGGCCATGTTTGAGTTGTTAACTCCATTTTCTGGTCTCAGTTTCTCAGTTTTACATGTAGTTTTATGTCTTTTTTTAACAGAGGAAATGAAACTGACAGTAAAGGAGCCGGAGGTAGCGTTAAAGGGAATTTGTCATCAGATGTGACCCCACTTCTTGGTCTCAGTTTAGGGCAGTTGTGACCAGTGTGTCGCCGGTTCGAGCCCCCGGACCGGCGAGAGGTTGAAATGGGAGAGTGAGACCGCTAGTCCCAGTCACCTCCTCCACTGTGGGCCCCTGAGCTTGGACTGTAAAAAATGCCCCTCCCAAAACAAGTAAAAAAACTTCTTTTGAGGCCCTTTTACCTTGAAATAAGTGTAAAAATCTGCCAATAGAACAAGTGAACATTTGCTTGGTCAGATTTCTTGAAATAAGACATGATATTTAGAATATTGAGGTCTTAAAATTAGCAGGGAAAACTTATTTTAAGCTGTATTTTAGCAGCATTGTCAAGCTGAGGTGTCTTAGAATAACCCAGACATGATAAAGAATTAAATAGATTTTAGCTTTAATAAGTTTAATGTCAGCTTCTTAATCTGAGATGTGTTCAACTTATTTTAGTTGTATTATCGTGGCTCTTCTCTAGATTTAAGACCATCTTGTACTTGAAATCAGATCACACAGATTAATTGAAGCATTCTGAGATATAATGTCTTCTCACAGTTGGCTAGAAATCCTAATATTTAGTGGTGTTTGACAGCATTTGAAGGTGTTGTGTTTTAGGTGAAGCCAGCTACGCCCAAAAGGAGGTGTTTTAACTCAAAAGCAGACATTTGCTTTGTTTTTTTTTTAACACATTTTCCACATGCAGCTGTTTTCTGATATGAATTGGTGATTTTCCAATAAAATGCATTTACTTTATTTCTTAAATCCAGATTATTTATCTCATACAAACAACAGCTCAGCTTGAAACATGGATGAAATGAAATGAACCTTGTTTCTGGTAAAATACAACTAAAACAAGATCATTTCAAGATTAACTAATAAGAATAAATAGGGTAGATCAGAGATGCATGGCCCAAAAAAGTTCAGGTCTCAGGAGGTTAAGGTTGACTATGAATAGGAGGGGACCAATAAAGGTGAGATTAGGATTATTATTCTCAGTTTTCCAGATATTTTTAGATCTTTTTTTGGAAGAAAAATGAGCATTAACTACCAAACTACCAGTAAATGAGACCAAAATTGGAATTTTTCACTCATAATGCGTCATCAGATGCAGAAAAACACCTTAAAATAGAACAAAATTACATGTTTTATACAGTCAACATGGAAAATATGCATGAAATAATAGAAAAAATATCCATAAATTCAAAATGATTGCACTTTCAGGAGCACTGAGGAGCTGATGTTCATTTTACATTGTCAATTAAAGAATATTTACACTGTCAAAGAATAGAATCCCTTAATTATGAGCCAAATGACTTGATTTCAGCAATTTATGTCTTATTTATGAGTTTTTGTCTTCTATTTTTGACCTGTGACCTCATTTTCTGGTCTTGAGTTTTACTTATGGCCAAATTTCCTAAGAAAAATGCTCATTAATCAACAGAGTAGCAAATTAACTTCAAATGTGCAGGTTAAAATGCAACTTGTCGTTGATTATGCTTCATCAGATGAAGAAAAACAGCTTAAAATAGAACAAAATTACATGTTTTATGCACCCAACATGGTAAATATGAATGCAATAACAGAGTTTAGATCCACAAATTCAGAATTATTGTAGTTTCAGGAGCACTGAGGAGCCGAAACTGAACTTTTTTCAATTTACTTTTCCAATCAAACAGCATTTATAACTCTGAATCCTTCTATTTACAAACCAAATGACTCCGAACTAAACCAAGCAACTCCATCACTTGGTCACCATGAAGAGAAAGAACCGAACATGTTTGATTATTATTATCTAGTATTAAGATTTGGGCAATTTATGTCTTATTTATGAGTTTTTATCTTCTATTTTTGACCTGTGACCTCATTTTCTGGTCTTGAGTTTTACTTATGGCTGAATTTCTGAAGAAAGATGCTCATTAATCAACAGAGAAACCAAAAATTACCTCGGAAGTAGCTTAAAATGCAACTTGTCGTTGATTATGTGTCATCGGATAAAGAAAAACACCTTAAATGTTGAATAAAATTCATGTTTTGTGCACTTAACATGGTAGATATGCATGAAATAATGGAGTCTACGTCTACCGGTTCAGACTGGAGCACCGAGGAGCTTCATTTTACCTCTGCCAAAGCACAGAAACTCTTCCAATGGACACCATCATTGGTCGCCATGGAGAGAAGGAGCCCAAGATGTTTAATTATTTAGCTTTAAAGGGTTAAGAGACGTTCCTTTAGACGTATCTTGAAAGCCAAACATGCTCCAGCCGTATTGATTCGTTAAAGGCTGTGGAATCGCTCGTCGCGTTACAACCAAACCCTCCATTCATGAGCGGAGCTGGAGCTGGAGCTGGAGCTGGTGGCGGCCTCGGCCAGGACGGAGGAGAAGGTGCCGGCTGAGTGGGCTTCGTTTGGAGCTGCCGGTGCCACGGAGCGTCACCGGAGCGGATTACTATGCAGGAACAGCGAGCTTTCCTTCCTTGAATCGACTTCAGAGCCGCCCGTTTTCAGATGCCTCTCCAAGTTCTACTACACGCCATGATTAATTCAGCCGTAATGTATGTTAATGTATGTTAATCTGTGTCACTGATATGCTAATGAACACCTAACTCCCACAATCCAACTTGTCGGTGGCGGCGGCGGCGGCGGCGGCGGCGCACACCCGCTGAAAGAGCTGCCGTGTTGAGATGGTGGAGAAGGAGCGTCTGAACAAACAGTATTTACATGCTCGGGCCGCTTTGTTTGTGGCAAATACGAGGATTTCTTTTAATGTCGAGCTGAATTCCCTTTTAAAAATGAGAAATGACGGAGGCAGATGGAGTCTGTGCTGCAGAATAAATAAGGTTTTTGTTTCATGTGCTGATCAAAAAGGCAGATTTTCTCTTTTTTAAATAATGTTTTTCAATATCAGCACAGGGTTTGAGAGGAAATCAGATCAGCTTTGGATTAAAGTTAGAAAAATAACAAAAGACTGGTGAGGAAAACAGAGCTTTAATTTGAAACCCTTTTCTTCTAGATTGTTTTTTTTTTTCTTCAAAAGGCACGAGAACCTGCAGCAATATGATCTCTTTATTAACAGTAGATGGCACCAAGTCATCGTGATGCAAGGGCTGAGGTTCAACTTTCATTTTTTTCCACTTCCGTCATGAACAAACTGGGTTGTGGAGGGAAGAGGAGGGGAGACATGTGGGCAGCAGGTTTTAAAAAAGACACTCATTTATTACATGAGACGCACATTTAGAGACGAAGACGTGAAGCAAACGTGCAGTTTAGCTCGTTTGGAGCAGCTGATATAATAATAATAATGATGATTTAGCCTTTATTGTCTCCTTAAGGGAAATTCAAGTCTCCATTTAACCCTTTCCATGTCAGGGAGCAGGGATTGGTTAAGGGTCTTGCTTAGGGGCTCAACGGTGGCCGCAGCGGGGGTTCGAACCGCCAACCTTCCGTTCCGCAGCCCAGCACTTAACCCGTTGCGCCACCGCTTCCCCCCTGTTTACAGTAAATGTAAATATTTTTCTGTGATGCTGCTTTCTAGAAAAATGCTCCTACTTGCTGCACTCCGAGGCCTCCTTCGTATCCGACAGGCATCCCGAACAGCTTCACGTGAAGAGAGAGCACTTCCGTTGAAGCGCTCGTTGTCTTCTGCTTACCTGAGAGTTCACGGTCGAGCCGCTTCGTCCGGACGAGGACACCCGCACCCGTGTCGGGGATGACTTTGGAGTTAATCGCCGCCGGGAGTGAATATTTCATGACTCCATTTCGCTCTATTTGTCTTGGTTTTTCGCGACAATCAGGCCGCCGGAAAACACCCATCAATTATTCACGGCCGCTCATCGGAAGTTATCGGAACGGTCAGACGACAAGACGCCTGGCAATGCGGGGAGGGAAGACGGGGGAGGAGGGGGGAGGAGGAGGAGGAAGAAAAAGATGTTCGACATTTTTGTTTTCATAATTAAGTTTTCGGAGGCAGTGTCACAACATTAGGATTAACGAGAACGAGGCGCAAGATGTCGGATAATGATGTTGTCGGATCAGAGGCGCGATGAGCGACGTGCGTCCTCCTGGAAGACGACACAGCGGCATTGGTCTTTTTCCCGCATTAAAACAACTTTTTTCCCACGTTGCAGCCGTGTTAATCATCTAATTCATTCATTTTAGCAGCTCCTGTGAAAGATCCTGTTAATCCAGATGTTTTTGAGTAATTTAATTAGTTTTTTCTGTGCATTTGGACACTTTCCGATGATCAGGAGTGGCTTTTCCATCAATGCCAGCTTCATTTTTCCCACTTTTTAAAGCACCTGCAGCTTCTCTTCAACTCTTCTCACTTCTCTTCATCAACTTCTGCTCTCTTTGGCGAACTATTAATGATCGGGAAAAGGCTGCTTACAGTCGCGCTCATAAACACGCTCTGGCCATTTGCTTAGTCAATGCTGTAAAAGATAATGACATGTTGAAAATAAATGAGCCCACTCATAATCACGCCTAATCTGCCATCGCGGCCCTCCTCGTGAAAGACATTAATCACGTTTGAATCCAGTGGGATGTTTTATTTGCGCTGCCTCGGGATAGGTGAGCGAGTGTCGGCGCTTAATCCAGCTTTGAGTTGCACCTACTACAACACAATGACCGCTAATTGCTAATTATGAAATTCTCTGATGGGCTGAGACACAGTGGGTTCATCCCATTATTGTTTATTTCTCATTATGCTGAGCTTTGTGCTAATGCTTCCATTTTATTCACCGCGCATACGCCGAAGAGTTTATCCACTGTCATGGGCGATACGTATACTGTGCTGCACATAGGTCAGGGCTGCACAAAAACAAACCTTTAAAAGGACTGTTTTCAGCTGCGCCGTTTCATAGTCTTAATTGAATTTAAATGATTGTTTGCTTAGCGGGCCATAAAGTCCCTCAACGAAATGTCTCCGGAATGGAGCCATAACATCAAGCCGAGTCTTTAAAACAGTCAAGGAAACATAACAACAAATCTCCGAGCAGCTCAACTGTAAAAACTAATTGTTATTGTCGGCGGAAAAACTCTTCCACCAAGCAATTCGACTCGAGACGAGATCTAAGCAAATATACGGGACGTAATTTTACAGCTTGGTTGTGTTCGCGCAACTCCTAAATGGTCACCCTCCGGATAGACGAGATTGCGCTGCAGCAGGGCCACTAATGACTCTAATAGTTCTGTCGGAGTGAAAGTACTGCTCAACGACCAGCACTGATCAGACTCCTGAACCGGCAGGGCCTTGAAGCTTCGGTGCAGAGTTTCAGAGGAAAAGTTTGGGCCTGGTGTCGTCTGGGCCTCGTACGGTGGCCCAGAAGGGTCAATGCAACTGCAAAAGCCACAACGGAAGTGTGCAGCGGTCGGAAGAACAGGCTTTGTTTCCTGGGGACAGTATTTTCTGATGGACTATTTTGATTAGGGGAGAGTTTAATGAGACGTAAAAAATGCTGCTGCTCGATGTTTCTAACTAATGTAATCAAAGTAGTCCGTCAGAAAATATTGTCCCCCGGAAACAAAGCTTTGCATTTGCACTGTGGCTTTTGCAGTTGCATTGACCCTTCTGGGCCACCTGAAGGGTGGCCACAACGGAATTGCACAGCTGTTGGAAAAAACAAGCTTTGTTTCCTGGGGACAGTATTTTTGACGGACTGTTTTGATTACGGGAGAGTTTAATGAGATGCAAGCAGAACACTGCTGCTTGATGATTGTGATTAATGTAATCACAATAGTCCGTCAGAAAATATTATCCCCCGGAAACAAAGCCTGTTCTTCCGACCGCTGCACACTTCCGTTGTGGGTTAACTTCCACTGTGGCTTTTGCAGTTGCGTTGACCCTTCTGGGCCACCGTAGCCTGGTGCTGCTGTTTTACAAATGACAGCAGGCCCAAACTTTTCCTCTGAAACTCTGCATTGAGTTTCAGAGGAAAAGTTTGGGCCTCGTACGGTGGCCCAGAAGGGTCAACACAAATGCAAAAGCCACAACGGAAGTGCGCAGCTGTTGGAAGAACAAGCTTTGTTTCTGGGGGACAGTATTTTCTGACGGACTGTTTTGATTACGGGAAAGTTTAATGAGATGCAAGTAAAACGCTGCTGCTCGATGATTGTGATTAATGGAATCAAAATAGTCCGTCAGAAAATGTTGTCCCCCTGAAACAAAGCTTGTGACCCTCCTGGGCCACCGTAGCCTGGTGCTGCTGTTTTAGAAACGACAGCAGGCCCAAACTTTTCCTCTGAAACTCTGCATTGAGTTTGAGGAAAAGCTTGTCCCTGGTGTTGCTTGTAAAAGCCTCGGAGGCAGCAGATACATCATCACCTTCACAGGGCCGGTCCTGGCTCCACCTTCATGTAAAAGTCATGAAACACGAGTCAACAACAACACCGCGTTACGTCTCACTCCGCCTCCCTGAACTCAGCTTTGTGTTTCCTGCACCTCTCCTTGCTTCTGCCTCTTAAATGCAGTAATTCTGCTTTGCCGGAGCTGCTAATGCGCCTCAAACGTACTTTGTCACAACAGCGTGTCGTTACATAAGGACGTTTGCAGCTCCGACGCTCTGGAGCAAGTGATTTCTCTGCAAGCACACGAGCTGCAGCTCATTTATTAAAGTAGGACAGCCCCGCTCAGCCTGCCGCTCCGCTCTGCAGTGTTATTGTACAGTACAAGGAGGCTGACGTGACGGGAATAGCAAGCTGTTCGAGGAGGCAGTTCGCTCCGTGATTGACAGGAACGTCTTAGTTTGCTGCTGCATGTCGGTGTTTGGGCATCTGCGTGGTTTTCAGGGAAGCTACAGGTCAGGTTTGGTCTCCACATGTTGTTGTGTTAATAAAGGAGCCGCTCAGCTGACGTGAACAACCTGTGAACCCATGTTAGACTCGAATCTTGAATCTGACACTAAAACATGAAAGTTAAAGGTGAGAAAACAGTCATTAGTTTTTAATTTACTGAACTGAATTCAACACGAAGTTCTCTTCTAATGTGCTTCTTTGGGCCTGTGAGGTTTCATCTGATTTAACTGACACTGGTCTGGTTGGAATCAGATTTTTATTCACATTTGCTGAACATTTCTGTGTATATGATGTCTCCTGTTTCCAGAGAACCTAACACCAGTGACAAAAGCACAGTAAGAACAGATTAAGAACCAAGTTTTCCAGGGCTTTTTTTCAGCTGGAATTCAGGGTCGGACATCTGATCTTCTGTCGTTGATGACCTTAATTTGGAGTATGATTTGCTTTTCAAAAGCAATCCTACGCATCACATCTTCAATTAAATAAAAAACAGTGTTGTAGTGTCGATAACTAATCATGTGATCGCACAAGTTCAGCTAAATAGGAGGCATTTAAAAGTCGTGATTCTGACCCAGAGGATGATTCGTCACATTGATGACGGTGCTTCTTTCCTTGTTTAAAGATCATTTCAGTGTCATCCCAAAACTTTAGAGCCTTTGCTCTCGTCCCACAAGAAACTACTTGATTCTTATAAGTTAAGTTTCATCTGATCTAGTTGTTGGTAAAACTGATTCAAATGCAGGGAAGTTGATGTTCATTTCCTTCATGAGGGCTGCACTATAAAGCCAGATTAATGCAGGTGTGTTGAGCTAGAAGTCAGAGTTTCCAGTGGCTAGATCTCCATAGTAACTGATGCTGCGCAGCTAAGCCACCATGGTAACTGATGCTACACAGCTAGATCAGCAGGGTTACTAATGCTGCACAGCTATATCACTATGGTAACTGATGCTGCACAGCTCAGTCACCACGGTAACTGATGCTGCACAGCTAGAGCTAGGTCACCACGGTAACCGATGATGCACAGCTAGGTCACCATGGTAACTGATGCGCACAGCTAGATAGGTCACCGTGGTAACTGATGATGCACAGCTAGGTCACCATGGTAACAGATGCTACACAGCTAGGTCACCATGGTAACTGATGCTACACAGCTAGGTCACCATGGTAACTGATGCTACACAGCTAGGTCACCATGGTAACAGATGCTACACAGCTAGCTCACCATGGTAACTGATGCTGCACAGCTAGGTCACCATGGTAACAGATGCTGCACAGCTGACCCGGTCTGGAAAAGGTTCCGTTCAGAGTTTAGGATTTAAATCAGCTGTACTAAGCGTGTTTATTTCACCAGTGTCTCTGTGAGTGATTCAGATTCTCCACTCAGGTTTTGTGTTTTATCTGCAGACCTGCTGAGTTGCACATTACCAGACCCACTGAATGACGCTGTGCTGTTATTGTATTGCATTGTTCTGCGTTGTGTTGCCATGGGAACCTACAAGATGCAGAAAACTTGTGCTTGTTATGTTTGGTCCTGATTTGATGCCAAGTCTGTTCACTCTGCTGGTGCTGCAGCTGATAGTGATCAGTCTGGTGGCATTTATCACGGCGAATATTCAATCAATAACATTCTGATCACTGTAATTGAACTGATTCCTATCAATAATCAGCTGCATTGATTGGTAAAATAAATATATTAACACACAATTAAGAGTTTTCTACCAGCATTCAGTGGCTTTTTCATCGTTATAAACTCTCATAGTCCTCATTGTTCTCCATTATAAGGCCCTGTTCCTCTTTATTGAAGCAGGCGTCACGTGATTGGTCCATTCTGTGCAAGAAGAAGAGTCACATGATCCTTTAAATGCGCCATTTATGTGAGTCTGAAGCTGAAAATGTGGTCGGCAAAGACAGTTGATAACCATCGTCGTGATACGTGCCATCTCTGTTTGAGGTTTGAGGTTTTGTCAAGCAGGTTAACCCAAAAAAAGCCTGGATATGTTGACCTTATTTCCAGTTTATTCAGTCTTATTAGCAGTGGCCTTCTGTTGTCAAGGGAATCTGTTCGTTTTACCTAAATACGTTTCTCTGCAAGAATAACTAGAAAAACCCTCAGAGATCCAGACCTCCACCAAGCAGCTCCAGTCCACCCCCAACACAATCTACCAATGACTAAGTATCCTTACATTAAACAAAATCCTGGATCCAGATGGTGATCCGGATCACTCCCAGAATGTCGT
This sequence comes from Dascyllus trimaculatus, assembly GCA_024666655.1. Classification (NCBI taxonomy): domain Eukaryota; kingdom Metazoa; phylum Chordata; class Actinopteri; family Pomacentridae; genus Dascyllus; species Dascyllus trimaculatus. Next base: position 35,562,335 of record CM045446.1, on the reverse strand, counting down.
CCTTTTTTTTGTCCCATTTCATACATTTCCTGAAAATTTCATCCAAATCCGTCCATAACTTTTTGAGTTATTTTGAACATAAACAAACAAACAAACCAACGCCAGCAAAAACATAACCTCCTTGGTGGAGGTAATGATAAGGCTGACCTTTAGGCCAAGTACGGTGTAGCTCCAAGTAGCCTAGAGTGGCTAAGTTAGCTAACCAACAGTATGGTAGCTTAGCTGCTGTACAAACCTAATATTAGGGCTGGTCCCCAACATAGGAATATCTGAATATTGGTTGGTTGTGGTGGTATTCGGATAATAATTTTGATATTCAAATAGTCATGTGCGCCACTGCTGGGCGCCACCGAGCGTTGCCGAGTGTTGCCGAGGCTCTAGTATGCCGCTGTGGTTCCAGTACATGGACCTGCCAACTCCGGTGTCAAAAACTCAAAACGCTTTCCAACAGCACAGAGTTTCAACTTTGGGTAGATAAAAATAAAAGTAGAAAAGCCCTCAGAGATCCAGACCTCCACCAAGCAGCTTCAGTCCACCCCCAACACAATCTCCCAGTGAGAGAGTATCCTTAAAAAAAGTTAATTGTCTGGTAATCACTCTCACACCGTAGCACTGCTGTGGTTGAACACGAGCGGCCGACACCCACCATATATGTGCAATACACTTTCCTACCACAAGGCGGCACTGCAAGGCTTTCTAACACTCCCAATGTTAAAGAGTCTTTTAAATAAATCCTGGATCCAGACGGTGATCCGGATCAGTCCCAGAATGTCATCATTTGTTCCTTGTCCCATTTCACACATTTCCTGAACATTTCATCCAAATCTGTCCATAACTTTTGGAGTTATTTTTGAACACAAACAAACAAACAAACCATCGCTGGCAAAAACAACCTCTCTGGTGGAGGTAATAACAGCCCTATATCTATAGAGTTGAGAAACTGGTGCTCTGATTGCTAAATGTTGCGCGTCTGTAACTGGAAGCGGTTTTTACTTTGAGTTCTGTCAGGACCTGCCTGAGAGTAGCGACACTTATTTCTCGTGGCATTTACAACACAGTGAGATACAGCCGCTCACATTATCCATCCATCACTCAGGTTTTATGTAACCGCTGCAGGGTGACGAATGAAAGGGAAAATGTTTCAGTTTCACTTTGATTTTTCGGGTTTTCATCATTTCGCGTTATCCAGACGAGTCGTTTTCCTGCATCCGGTCTGCGGCGGCTGTAATTTGATGGAGCCTCCGCCGCCACCAGCTCGGCTCCCAAACACCTCTGTTCCCCTGCACTCCTTCATTTTCTGACACTCCAATTATCTTTGCATCAATCATTAAAATCTATTAACATTTCATGTGTTTTTTTATGGATTATCTTTACGCTGCAGCTCCGGCCTCGATGCGGAAGGGTTTTTCTGACAGAATAAAAATTTTACGGCTGGTTATATTCGATCCTGCGTGCCGCTATATCACGCAACATCCCGACGCGCTTCGTCTTCAGTGTGATTGTGGTCGTGTTTTATGATGTGTGGCTTTAATTTGGATTTAGGGGGTTTTTATTCTCATTCTCAGCCGACTTCCAGGAGTTTTTCTGTTTGAACAGCTGCCGTGGAGCGTTTCAAGAACTGCTTTGTGTCGTTCAGATAAAAGTTTGTGCACCCCGAGCCGTGATTTAATACTTCCACTCCACCTCCGTGCACTCGGCGTTGAAGCCGCTCGCCGATGCAAATCTTGCAGTTTTTTTTCCGCCTTTATTCCTCCTGAAGCTGTCACCGTCTGAGCTAGCCTTCAGAGAAACCCTCGCGGTGAGATTCATTACAGCCAGGAAGGAGATCAGTGCTGAATAACTGGCTCGCGGTGGCTTTTAAAGGCCTCCAACCTTCCGCTACGGCAGGAACCTGAAACCCCACACCGCATCCATTAAGTGCGCGAGTTAGCTCGGACAACACCTCCACTAAATGAACCTGATAGGATTATATTTGTCAGCAGAGGATCAGTGTCAGGAGCAGACGCTGGTTCCAATTTATCCAGTTTAAACTCGCACAAAGTCAGAGATGAGAGGTAAATGAGCCAATTTTGGGGTTTTGTGCCTCAAACTGGTAAGAAGACTTTAAAAAAACCCAACGCTGCATCATGTGAAGGTGGATATGAAAACTAAATATGTCATCACTCTGAAAACTCTTCTAACAGCAGCCATTCTTTATATTTTCTGTACTTTTTAACACACGTGCACGACTTTTTCTTGTGGTTTCTCTCTTGGCGCTGCTGCTTTAACTGAAGTTAAAGTGAAGTTGAACCATCAGAACACTCAGTGCACCAATGCGTGATTTATTAAAGCAGAATAATGAGAGTTTCTCAGGCGGGACTCTCATCCAGAATGAGACCAGGCTCCAATTTGTTGCGTATTAATTAAGATTCTTTCATAAAAACGTGCACAAAGTCAAAGATTAAAGGGAAATGAGCCAATTTTGGGTCTTTGCGTCTCCAACCGGTAAGAAGATTTAGAAATGTTCGTTATGTAAAGGTAGCCTGTAAACGTCTTTAAACTAAATGTGTCGTCACATAAAGACTATTTTCTGCACAACTTTCTCTTGTAGTTTTACACTTTTGTTGGTATTTTATATAATTTAAAGTAAAACTGAGCCGTCTGAATACTCAGTGCATCACAGTGACACCAATTAAACTGAGAAAATGGAAGTATTTTGCAAAAACGCTGCCATAACTTTGAATTTATTCCAATTTATTGTGCAGAGTTGATGATTCTTCCTCCAAAACTCGAATAAAAGTCAAAAACTAGAGGTAAATGAGCCAATTTTGGGCCTCTGTGTCTCTAACTAGTAAGAAGATTTTGAAAAACAAACTTCCTACATTCGTAAAGGAGGACTACAACATTTTAAAAGTGTGAAAGTGTAAATAAATATGTTGTCGTCCTGAATGACTACGCTGCTTCAGAGAAACTGATGACACACTAAAAACCTGACAGCAGTCGTTTTTCATATTTTTACAGAAAGGACGTTTTCTGTGCTCGACTTTTTATTACACTTTTATTCCGGTGCTGGTATTTCAACCTAAGTTAAAGTGAAGTTAAGTCATCAGATTACTCAGTGAACCAACGCACGATACTGCAGTCTCAATAAAGTGAGACCACAAAGAAGTAGACCAAGAAGAAGAATAAGAAGGCCATGAACAAGACCATGAAGAACAAGACCACAAAGAAGAAGAAGACCACGAAGAAGAACATCATGAATAAGACCACGAAGAAGAAGAAGACCACGAAGAAAAAGACCACGAAGAAGAAAATCATGAATAAGACCACGAAGAAGACCATGAAGAACAAGAAGACCATTAAGAAGACCATGAAGTAGAAGACCACAAAAAAGAAAACCACAAAGAAGAAGATCATGAAGAAGACCATGAAGAAGAAGAAGACCATGAATAAGACCATGAAGAAGAAGAAGACCATTAAGAAGAAGACCACGAAGAAGAAGAAGACCATGAAGAAAACCACAAAAAAGAAAACCACGAAGAAGACCACGAAGAAGAAGACCATGAAGAAGAAGAAGACCATGAAGAAGACCATGAAGTAGAAGAAGACCAAGAAGACCATGATGAAAAAGAAGACCACGATGAAGAAGACCACGAAGAAGACCACGAGAAGAAGACCACGAAGAAGACCATGAAGAACAAGAAGAAGAAGACCATGAAGTAGACCATGAAGAAGACCACAAAAAAGAAAACCACGAAGAAGAAGATCATGAAGAACACCATGAAGAAGAGAACCACGATGAAGAAGACCACGAAGAAGACCACGAGAAGAAGACCACGAAGAAGACCATGAAGAACAAGAAGAAGAAGACCATGAAGTAGACCATGAAGAAGACCACAAAAAGGAAAACCACGAAGAAGAAGATCATGAAGAACACCATGAAGAAGAGAACCACGATGAAGAAGACCACGAAGAAGACCACGAAGAAGAAGATCTCAAAGAAGACCATGAAGAAGACCACGAATAAGAAGACCATGAAGTAGAAGAAGACCAAGAAGACCACGGTGAAAAAGAAGACCACGAGAAGAAGACAACGAAGAAGACCATGAAGAAGAAGAGGAAGAAGACCATGAAGTAGACCATGAAGAAGACCACAAAAAAGAAAACCACGAAGAAGAACACCATGAAGAACACCATAAAGGATAGAACCACGAAGAAGAGCAAGACCACGATGAAGAAGACCATGAAGAAGACCACAAAAAGAAGACGATGACGACGACGACCACAAAGAAGAAGAAGAAGAAGACGACGAACGTGAAGACGAAAAAGAAGTCTTTACTGTCTCAAATACATTTTTACAGCTGTGAAATGTTGTTTTTCACATGTTGGGGTCAGAATCGGGGTCAGCCATGGTACGGGGCCCCTGGAGCAGGAAGGGTCAAGGGCCTCGCTCAAGGGCCCAACAGCAGCAGCACTGGGGTTCGATCCTCTGACCTTCTGATCAGCAGAACAGAGACTTCACCGTTGCTCCAGTCTTCATAGGTTATGATGTTAAAAGATCAGAAGTTGCTCTAAGAATCTGGGTTTAAATGAGCAGTGGTGGCTTGATCTGGGAATGTGAGCGTTTTATTTCTCTGAAAATGAATAAATATTAAAAACACACCTGATTGACACATAAATAAATGATGTCACATGTCTCCGCTAGTGGAGATGATAAATCCACATGCTGCGATCTGAAACCTGCAAGACGAGCTTCTCTTCCCCGCACTTCAGGTTATTAGTGCTTCTTTTGATCACTCTCCACCTTTTGTTTTTACCTTCACACACACACACACCTTCACACACACACACACCTTCACACACACCTGCACTCGGCGGCTCCTCACGTCGTCATCAAAGGGAGGCCAGCGAGGCCTTCATCAGCTGATTACGCTCCGCTGCTCTTCACACGCAAAACACATTTAAACAGTTCCGAGAGCAAAAGCAAGAAAAAAATAAACGAGAACCGAAGAAGGTCCTTGGGAACGCAGCGCTGTGTTTCTGTACTGGTGTTATGGAAGAGAGAGGAGGAAAAAAAAGAGAGAGGGAACGTCTCCACGCCAGTCAAAGAGATTGATTTCCATGTTCGCAGGGGGGTCAGCTTTCATATCAAAGATGCTGTGATGTGATTTTGATTATGGCTGCCTCGGCGCCTCCCTGCTGGGACGATGTTTTTTGGGCTGCCGCCGCTCAGATGTTCCAAACTGCTTAAACAACAGAATGAAGACAGTCGGAGCAGCAGACAAAGGAGCAAAACCGATTCCTTAATTAGTTACCTTTCAATCGGAGCCTCGCTCAGGAAGGGCCTCGTACGGTTATTCAGCGTTTACAAAAAGTTCTCGTGTCGCTTTAGAGCAATTACAGGGTTTATGGGAGTAATGAAAGGCCGCTGGTATTCTGGGTTTCTCCCTTTGTGTTGCAGCAGAGACGCTCTCAATGCTGCGGCAAAGACACCCAATTAAAATCAGAAAATACGGCCTTTGAGCTGGAGGTTACATCGTGGTGTTGCTCAGGCAATATTTTCACGGACAAACGTCTGTCGATGGAAATAAATATGCTTCGCCGTGCGCAAGAGAGAGAGAGAGAGGCCTGATTGCAGCTCAGCGTTGGAGTGAAGTGATCGGTTCAGCGTTAAAATAATCGTAGAAAGACGTGGGAGAGTCATTTCTGGTGTCGTCTGATGGAGGGCGGAGACGTTCTAACGCTGAGGAAGTGAAAAAATATGATGTCATCAAAGAAACTGATGACATATTTTAAGTGTGACAGCAGCCGCTCATCGTAATTTTACACAAAGTACATTTTCTGACACACGTGCACGACTTTCTCTTCTAGTTTTTGATTCCAGTTTTGGACGTGGTTCCAATTTGTTGTGCAGAGTTTAAGATTCTTCTTCAGAAACTTTTACAAAGTCAGAAATAAAGAAGTAAATGAGACAGTTTTGGTCTTCATGCTTCTAAACCTATAAGGACAAACATGCATCATGTAAAGGAGGACTACAACATTTTACAACTGTAATAGTTTCATACAGGGGCGAAAATCCCATTTCATTTTTTGGGGGGGACGATAAACGGTATGCTGTCATTCTAAATAACTTTGCTGTATACAAGAAAATGATGACACATTTCACGTCTGACAGCAGCCGCTCATCATAATTTTACACGAAGTACATTTTCTGACACACGTGCACGACTTTCTCTTCTAGTTTTACACCAGTGCTGGTATTTTTAGTAAAGTTAGGCCATCAGGATGTCATACATGTTTAATAAAGTGGAGAAAAAGAGGTTTTTTAATGGAAGTACTGCCACAATTATTGATTCCAGTTTTGGACGTGGTTCCGATTTGTTGTGCAGAGTTTAAGATTCTTCTTCTTCAGAAACTTTTACAAAGTCAGAAATAAAGAAGTAAATGAGACAATTTTGGTCGTTATGCTTCTAAACCTATAAGGACAAACATGCATCATGTAAAGGAGGAGGAGTTTCTGACACACATGCGCTAATCAGTCCCTCCAGGAATTCACAATGTTGCGACCTTGCAATTTCGTCCAATCACCGCCACTTTTCCACAATTTTGTCCCGCCTCCCGTGAGTTCCACCAATCACAGCAGTCCCCAGTAATGCACGTACGTCACCGGATTCACTTCCTTGTTTATGGTTTGAAGATACAGATACGTCTGCAACAAAAACTACTGCAGAACAATTCCCTGATGTTCTTCACCAAAGCGGAGCTAAACTGTTTTCACCCCGTGGAATATTGAGGTGGAACACAAACCAAAACCATCCACTGACAAACACTTTTCTACCGTAAACATATCAGGAGAATGGGTGAAACCAGCGGACCACAGACCAGACAAACCACCGTGATGAAGCTGTTGCATCCAGATCTGTGGCAGCACTGAAACAATGAAGGTCAGTTAGATTCATTAACTGACGTGACGAGCTGTGAGCGTGTGTGTGTGAACACGCGTGTGCCAGGATGGGAAATTAACTTTTTAAACTTTTAACACTTTTATCGCAACAAATAAAACATCACAACTTACGTCGCAATTTTTTAGAAAAGCTGCTGCGAATTCAGACATTTTAGGAGCAACAATCTGGAAAAACCCCTAAGAAATCCTGGAGTGACTGATTAATTGAAAATAAATTATGTTAACATGTAAATTCTGCCACAGTTTCTCTCCAAGTTCAGACGTGGTTCAAATTTATTGTGGTAGAATTTAAGATTCTTCTTTAAATTCTTGCACAAAGTCAGAAATAATGAAGTAAATGTTCCAACTTTGGATCTCTGTGTCTCCAACTAGGAAGGTGATTTAGAAAAACAAACTCGTGCATTATGATAATCTAAGGAATTTAAGTGTAAAAAAATATGCTGTCATTCTAAATAACTTTGCTGTATACAAGAAAATGATGACACATTTCACGTCTGACAGCAACCGTTCTTGATTTTACATTTTCTGACTCACATGCACGACTTTCTCTTTGTACTTTTACTCTGGAACTGCTGCTGTAAAATTTATTGAAGTAAAAATAAGAGGTTTTTTTATGCAAATACTGCCACGATTCTTATTCTAGTTTAGTCGTGGGTCCAATTTGTTGTGTGGAATTTAAAGATTCTTCTTTGAAACTCACACAAAGTCAGAAATAAGAAGTAAATGAGCCAATTTTATAATAGTAATAATAAAGCATTGGTTTTATGTAGAGCTTTTCTAGTCACTCAAAGACGCTTTACACTGCATTATTCATTCCCTCCATACTCCATGGTCTTAAACTACATATGTAGCCACAGACTGACGGAGGCCAGTCTGCTCCATCGGCCCCTCCAACCATAGACATATATGCGTAGACGCCGCATTGACTGTGGAGGGACGTGCCTAAAGCTCCGCCATCTTGGTACAGGGCTAGCAGAGGGGGGAGTGAATGTAGGTCTATGGAGGTAAGAGGTACTCCACAATCTTAAAGTAGAATTATTCACTGAATTTTCGACCGACTTCCAAACGGTTTGGTTTGTTAAAAACGTCACACATTTAGCTTTGACACAGGATGCTTGGATGCTTTTGTTCTATTTATGTCTGCCTGTCCGTCCTCCATGTCTGACGTTTGTAACAAACAATATATGTTGACAACTGATGGATTTATGATCACTTTTATAGTGCAGACATGTCATTCCTCTATAGACGTAATGCACTGTAGGGGCGAGTGGCACTGTACCAAGATGGCCGCCGCGTAGGCACGTCGGCTCCAATCGGCAGCGGCAGTCAACGTGGCGTCTACGTATATATGTCTATGCCTCCAACCACCACCAACCACTCACTCCTGGTGTTCCCTCATGGTCTCCTATCCAGATACTGACCAGGCCCAACCCCGCTTAGCTTCCCAGATCTGACGGGATCAGGTGTCCACAAGGTGGTACAGCCTTTTTGGACCTTTTTACCTCCAACCAGTGAGAAGATTTAGAAAAGCAAACTGTAATAGTTACATACATGTATATATAACTATAGATATGTATATATAACTTTGCTGTATACAAGAAAATGATGACATATTTCACATCTGACAGCAGCCGTTCTTCATGATTTTACATAAAGTCCATTTTCTGACTCACACATGCACCTTCCTCTTGTCTCTTCTAGAGTTGAGTCATCAGAATGCCACTTTGTGCTACAACAGCCTTATTAAATTGAAAATAAATGAGTTTTTCATGGAAATACTGCAGGGAATCTTATTCCAGTTCAGACGGGGTTCCAATTTGTTGTGCAGAATTCAAGATTCTTCTTCACAAATTGCCTCAAAGTCAGATATTAGAAGTAAATGTGCCAATTTATTACTAATTTATTACATTTAAATTAAATGTGTGGTAAATGCACAGCTGTACGTGTGGTTTCCAGATGTGAACATGTGTTTAATTGATCATCTCGGTGATAGAGTCGTCATCAGATCGATCATTCTGACCAGTAAATAGGTGGAGCTGCTGCAGAAGCCCTTCATAGCTGCGGTTTTAATAGCATGTGTGTTCCAGCAGTAAACTCCCAGCCTTTGCTTTACACCTTGTCTGAATTAGCTGGGCTTTGCCTCCGTGCCTGTAATTACTGCCCCCGTCTGAATGGGCTTAGCAGGCTGGTGTGAAGGAGTCCCAGTGGGGCCCAGCGTGGGTCCTTTCAGACCCGCGTACTTCCAGCCCCGCTGGTTCAAAAAAAACAGAAACGTATTACCGCCGTGCAGCTCTGCTAAATGTCACGGCGCTCTCCCCTGTGTGGGAGGAACGGCGGTCAAAGAACCCCGGACCTCGGAGCCGCCAGGAGGCCGGCGTTTAGAGGGATGGGAGTAGATGAGCAAACAGTACGACCGGCTCAGTTTAATAGCTGGTGAGAGACAAGAGGGAGACGTTAGAGTAGAATGGAAGAGATGGAAGAGAATTTAGTGACAGTAATCAGGTTAGACGAAAGAATAGAGCATGTGAAAGGTCGTCATTCGTCGTCTTCTTCTTGTTCGTGTTCGTCTTTTTCTTCGTCGTCTTCTTTGTGTTTGTCGTCTTCTTCTTGTTCGTGTTCGTCGTCTTCTTCTTGTTCGTGTTCGTCTTTTTCTTCGTCGTCTTCTTTGTGTTTGTCGTCTTCTTCTTGTTCGTGTTCGTCTTTTTCTTCGTCGTCTTCTTTGTGTTTGTCGTCTTCTTCTTGTTCGTGTTCGTCGTCTTCTTCTTCGTCGTCTTCTTTGTGTTTGTCGTCTTCTTCTTGTTCGTGTTTGTCGTCTTCTTCTTGTTCGTGTTCGTCTTTTTCTTCGTCGTCTTCTTTGTGTTCGTCGTCTTCTTCTTGTTCGTGTTCGTCGTCTTCTTCTTCGTCGTCTTCTTTGTGTTTGTCGTCTTCTTCTTGTTCGTGTTCGTCGTCTTCTTCTTCGTCGTCTTCTTCTTGTTCGTGTTCGTCTTTTTCTTCGTCGTCTTCTTTGTGTTTGTCGTCTTCTTCTTGTTCGTGTTCGTCTTTTTCTTCGTCGTCTTCTTTGTGTTTGTCGTCTTCTTCTTGTTCGTGTTCGTCGTCTTCTTCTTCATCGTCTTCTTTGTGTTTGTCGTCTTCTTCTTGTTCGTGTTTGTCGTCTTCTTCTTGTTCGTGTTCGTCTTTTTCTTCGTCGTCTTCTTTGTGTTCGTCGTCTTCTTCTTGTTCGTGTTCGTCGTCTTCTTCTTCGTCGTCTTCTTTGTTTTTGTCGTCTTCTTCTTGTTCGTGTTCGTCGTCTTCTTCTTCATCGTCTTCTTTGTTTTTGTCGTCTTCTTCTTGTTCGTGTTCGTCGTCTTCTTCTTCGTCGTCTTCTTTGTGTTTGTCGTCTTCTTCTTGTTCGTGTTCGTCTTTTTCTTCGTCGTCTTCTTTGTGTTCGTCGTCTTCTTCTTGTTCATGTTTGTCTTCTTTGTCTTCGTGGTCGTCATCGTTGTGGTCGTCATCGTTGTGGTCGTCATCGTCTTCTCCTTTGCAGTCTTCTTCTTCTTCATGTTCGTTCTCTTCTTCTTCACGTTCGTTATCTTCCTAATGTTCGTGTTCATCTTTTTTTTCTTTGTGTTCGTCGTCTTCTTCTTCCTTATGTTTGTCTTCGTCGTCTTCGTGGTCGTCATCATTGTGGTCGTCATCGTCTTCTTTGCAGTCGTCTTCTTCTTCAGGTTCATCATCTTCTTCGTTGTCTTCTTCATGTTCGTAGTCTTTTTCTTCTTCATGTTTGTCTTCATCGTCTTCGTGGTCGTCATCATTGTGGTCGTCATCGTCTTCTTCTTTGCAATCGTCTTCATGTTCTTATTCATCACGTTCGTCGTCTTCATGTTTGTCGTCTTCTTCGTGGTCGTCATCATCTTCTTTGAAGTTGTCTTTTCTTCATGGTCTTCTTCTTCATCATGGTCACAATGCTGTAAAATGTATTTGTGACAATAAAGGTTTCTTCTTCTTCTAACATAAACTGCAGCTCTGTGGAACTGGAATCATCTCATGCGTCACAGGAGGAGCTTTCAAAATAATGTTTCTATCAAAACTTACTGGAGAATGCAGTTCAGCTGTATAGAAACACATTTTCTGTGAGACATATCTGATGGAAAACATACAGGAGCTTTCACTCTGCTGACCTGAGTTCACCTGTTTAGGTTGAGCTGGACTGACCAGTAAAGCCTAACTGGGAAGCTAGTTGGACCCAGTTAGACTGATCAGGCTGGACTGGTCGGATAAAAGTCTCCTAATAGAGCCTCCCTCCTCGACAAGGAGCAAAATGAATCATTATTAGAGGATTTACATGGACTGTTCCAATACCTGTGGTTCATTCACCCCATGAAGATCATAAAAATATTAAAAATTAGCTGCTTTTAACGCTTAAAATTACAAAACAATGCATGTCTTATAAGAGGAATTAAAAATAATATAAATCTATGCAGTTCACGCTGAAGGAGGTTCAGAATCAGAGCTCAAAGTCTGGTGGTACGACCTGAAGTTCAGCTCAGATTATTTGGTAATGTGAGGAGTTCAAACCTCTCAAAATGCTTTCAGTCTCATCGAGGTCGCCCAGATAAATACCGGGATGGTTACCATTGTAGCGCCTGGAGTAGCGGAGGCTGTTACCTTCAGGCTAACGTTAGCCGTAGATGTTAAATCTGATAGTTAAAATCTCACTTCCACTTCTCACTGAAGAAGAAACACATGCTGAGCTTTTCCTCCAGAACATTTCCTCACTTGTGTTTCTTCTTATTTGCACGAGCATTACAGGAAGTGCGAGGTTGTCCTCTGCTCTCTGACTGCTTCCTCTTCCGCCGTAGTTTTAATAACGTCCTGTAGTGTTTGCATGTCTGAGAAGAATATCTGAGGTTTGCCTTTAAGAAAGTGATAAAACCTGCTTTTAAAATCTGTTAGGACTTTAAACTCCAGCTGTGCTTTCAGCTCTGCCTGAAGTAAAACATGGTAATGAATGTACTTAAAGCAGGAACGCCTTCTCCTGTAATAAAGCTTGTTATGTAGCTGGATTATTAGTCCTGATGCCTTCATTTAAAAGCACAATCTCACTGCTGCTAAAACACAAATGACATCCAACCTTTTTACAAACCTTCAACCAACAGCTCTGATTGGCTGAACGTACAAAAAACACAACAGAGCTTCAGCAGATAGGAGGAAGGGAAGATAGCAAGAGGAAGGAAGGAGTGAGGGAAGGGAAGGAAGGAAAGAAAGAAAGAGGGAAGGAGAGAGGGAGACAGGAAAGGAAGGGAGAAAGGAAGGGAGAAAGCAAGGGGAAGGAAGGAAGCAAGGGGAATTTTCAATTCAATTCAATTCAGTTTTATTTATATAGTGCATATTTACAACACAAGTCGTCACATAGCGCTAAACATTGTAAGAAAGGATGAATCAAAGAAGGAGGGAATCAAGAAAGGAAAGAGGGAAGGAAGGAAGGAATCAAGGAGAGAAGGACGGAGGGAAGGAAAAAAGGAAGCAAGGGGAAGGAAGGAGGAAGGGAAGATAGCAAGAGGAAGGAAGGAGTGAGGGAAGGGAAGGAATGAAGGAAAGAAAGAAGGAAGGAGAGAGGGAGACAGGAAAGGAAGGGAGAAAGCAAGGGGAAGGAAGGAAGGAAGGGGAAAGAAGGAAGAATGGAATCAAAGAAGGAGGGAATCAAGAAAGGAAAGAGGGAAGGAAGGAAGGAATCAAGGAGAAAAGGAGGGAGGGAAGGAAAAAAGGAAGCAAGGGGAAGGAAGGAGGAAGGGAATGAAGGAAGGAGGGAAGGAAGGAAGAAAAGAAAGAAAGAAGGAAGGAGAGAGGGAAGGGAAGGAAGGGAGTGTTGACCTTATTGTGTTTAACTGCTATGTAATGGATGCTAGCGTAGTGGTTTTATGGTGACCCAATGGCTCCAACTGGACTCCTTGACAATGGAAACAGGTTCTTAGGAGGAACCAGATTAGAACCAACTAAGAACCAGAACTAGAACCTGGTTCTTAGTTGGGAAGAAGGGAAGGAAGGAAGGATGGAAGGAAGGAAGGATGGAAAGAAGGAAGGAGAGAGGGAGGGGGAAAGGAAGAGAGAAAGCAAGGGGAAGGAAGGAAAGAAAGTGGGAGGGAAGGAAGAAAGGATGAAAGAAGGAGAAGGGAAGGAAGGAAGGAAGGAAGAAAGGAAGACAGCAAGAGGAAGGAAGGAGGGAGGGAAGGGAAGGAAAGAAAGAAGGAAAGAGAGAGGGAGGGAGGGAAGGAAGGGAGAAAGCAAGGGGAAGGAATGAAGGAAGGGGAAAGAAGGAAGAATGGAATCAAAGAAGGAGGGAATCAAGAAAGTAAAGAGGGAAGGAAGGAAGGAATGAAGGAGAGAAGGAGGGAGGGAAGGAAAAAAGGAAGCAAGGGGAAGGAAGGAGGAAGGGAATGAAGGAAGGAGGGAAGGAAAGAAAGAAAGAAAGAAAGAAGGAAGGAAGGGAGGAGGGAAGGAAGGGAGTGTTGACCTTATTGTGTTTAACTGCTATGTAATGGATGCTAGCGTGGTGGTTTTATGGTGACCCAATGGCTCCAACTGGACTCCTTGACAATGGAAACAGGTCCTTAGGAGGAACCAGATTAGAACCGACTAAGAACCAGAACTAGGACCTGGTTCTTCTAGAGAAGGGGGACCAGTGTTGCTATGAGCTACATGTCTCTGTATTTTGCAGTAAACTGGATTTTCTGTGGTAACATTCAAACATTTATGTGATGCAGCGATGATCTGGTTGACTGGTCTTGTTGGGAAAGATTTCTTGAGAGACTATTAGCTCAAGGAGAAGATAATTTTTCAGTTTTGAAGCCTTGTCTCTGGTAAACATGACACATAATACTGTTTGTGTAATTTGTCAGTTAGTCACGTTTTGTCCCGTCAGACTCGTGGAAGTGGTCCGAATCGTTTTCTCTGCAGGTCTTTTTCTGTCTTCTTGAGCTCCTCGTCCGTCTCTCCAGCAGTTCTTAGTATCTGGGCTGATTATTTGGAGCTCTGGTGTAGCTTTTAAGACGTTGGCGGACAGTTTCAGTTTGGTTTAGGTTGTCAGGAACTGATGCATCTTGGTTTGCATGAACTAAAAAATGTTGCACACTACATTTAAGCCAATGCACCGTTTGCTACACTGAATTTATTTTGCAGAAAGATGTTAGATATTGTAGATTTGAACACAGCTTTATGCAGGGGATAGGACTCTTATTTTCATTACTCTCACACAAAAATGATATTTGCATTTAAACAAGAGGTTAAAGGCAGAAAAGTGAGTGTTTGATGACTTTGCACAGCTATAAATATGTTTAAAAGAGCAAAGTTTGGTGCAAAAACATGCAGATTCTGATACTCGTGCAGCTCCGAACAATAAATACAGAGTTAATTTAGCAGCTCCATAAATCCTCCATCCCCACATCTGTCCTGCTGCTTTTTACCAAACAGCTGATCACTCTTCAGAATGTTGGCTTCCAGAGATAAACTCCTCTCTGGAATGCAGAGGTGCTCCACCAGAGAGGCGAGCAGGTCGGCCGAGAGGTTTCACAGGCAGTTAGAAAACGGAATCGGAAAAGATCAAATGAATCATCTTCAATTAGCCGAGCGGGGAGGTCGTCCCGTACAGGTCCGGTGTGTGTTTTTCCTCAAAAGTGAGCATTCATCATATCACAGCGTGGTTTCCTGATCAGCTTAAGGAGGCCCCCAGGTGATCCTTCTTTAAAGAACATTAATCATGGATGCTTATTACACGTGACCTGCTGGTTCCAGGTTCCTCCGTTCGTCTCCGAAGAAAGACTCCCCCTGCGCTCGGTCAAATGCTTCCACCTGATCCCCGTGAACCTGAGCAACACCTTCTCCTCCCCCAGACGGCTGGAGGGAGTTTACCGTAGAACCACAGAGTAACACTGCATGTGTGTTTAGACGCCTTAAAGAACGAAGAATAGAACGTTTAACAAACCAACCTGCAGCAAACAAAGCGACAGCAGCAGCGTTTCACTTCTTTCCTTTGCAGAGCTTTAACTTTTACTAAGAAGCACAGCAGCAGAATCGACGTCGTCATGTTTTAAAACGTACAAACAGCTGCTCACTTGGAGTTTATCTGTTCCAAAAATGTTCTGAGAACGTTCCGGACGTGTTCTTCCTGAAGGTAGGAGAGCTGAAGATGTTCTAAAAATGTTGGGGGATGACATAATTAGAGCGCCAACATTTTCTAAACCAAATGTTGGAGTGAGAACGCTCCTCCTTTTTGTTGTCATGTAACGTTGTGGGAACGTTTTACACATTCTATGAGACGTTCCCCGAAACATTCTCAGAACATTTCAGTCAGAACATTCCACCTTTGTCAATATATCGCATTACAGGAAGGTCTTATGAAGAACGTGCTGCCGTCTGAGGCCTTGATAGCATCTTGGAAACCTATTTTTAACATTGTGGAAACGTCTTATAGAACGTTTTATGATGTGTTCCCTCAACAACGTCTTTGGAACGTTGCAGCCAGAATGCTCCGCCTTTGTTAACATATCACAGTACAGAAACGTTATATAGAGAACGTTCCGCCGTCTGAGGCCTCGATAGCATCTCGATAACGTTTTTTGCATGTGAAAACATTCTATGAAAGAATCGTTCTATCACGTGTTCCCTCAACAACATCCCTGAAACGTTCCGTACAAAACATTTTTTAAACGTTGGTTTGAGAACGTTCTTCTTTTGTTGTCATTCAACACTGTAAGAATGTTGTATAGATTCTGTAATATGTTCCCTCAACAACATCCCCAAAACATCCTCAGAACAGTGCAGATAGAACGTTCAACCTTTGGTGATATATTACGTTACGGGAACGTTTTATAAAGAACGTTTTGTCATCTGAGGTCTAAAATGTTCATTTGAAAGTTGCACTGAGAACGTTCTTCCGATGTTTTCATTGTGGAAGAACGTTCTATAAGTGTTCCCTGAACAGCAGACAAAATGTTCCACCTTTAACGCCTCACATAGAAATATTAGAAAACGTTCCATTCAAAAAACATTTTGTCGGGGCATTGTCTGAGAACATTCTCCTTTTGTTATCGTGGAACGTTGTGAGAACGTTTTACAGACTCCATAATATGTTCCTCAAAGCATCCTCAGAACATTTCAGTCAAGAACATTCTGTCAGCTGAAGTCTCAACAACATCTGGAGAACATTTGTTGAATGCTGGTTTGAGAACGTTCTTCTTTTGTTCTCATGGAACATTGTAAGAATGTTTTATAGATTCTATAACATGTTCCCCAAAACATCTTCAGAACATCCTCTTGCATCGTTTGCAGGCAGAATGTTCCACCTTCGTTAACAAATCACATCACAGGAACGTTTTTTAAGGAACGTTGCGTCATGTGCAGCCTCAGTAACATTTTGAAAATGTTTACTGGAATGTTGCATCGAGAACGTTCTTCCTTTAACATCTTGTAGAAACGTCTTCTAGGAGAACGTTCTATAAGTGTTCCCTCAACAGAAAGGCTAAACGTTCTATCTTTAATCCATCACATTACAGGAACGTTATAAAATGTTCTGTATGATAAACATTCTGTCGTCTGAGGCCACGAAAACATCTGAAAAACATCTTTAGAATGTTGGTTTGAGAATGTTCCACCTTTGTTATAATGGAATATTGTGAGAACGTTTTATTGAAGAACGTTCTATAAGTGTTCCCTCGACAAAGAGACAAAACGTTCTACCTTTAATTCATCACATTACAGGAACGTTATAAAACGTTCTGAATAAGAAACGTTCTGTCATCTGAGGCCTCGATAACATCTGGAAAACATCTTTAAAATGTTGGTTTGAGAACGTTTGTCTTTTGTCATCATGGAACGTTGTAAGATTCTTTCATTGAAGAAAATTCTATAATGTTCCCTCGACAAAAAGACAAACTGTTTGTTCTGTAATGTTCCACCTTTTTAAACGTCACATTAAAGGAACGTTCTGTCATCTGAGGCCTCGACAACACCAACATTTTTTGATTGTTGGTCTGAGAACGTTCTTGTTTTGTTAGCATGGAACATTGTGAGAATGTTTTCTAGATTCTGTAATGTGTTCCCTCAACAACATCCCTAGAACATTTCAGTCAGAACGTTCCACCTTTGTCAATGTATCACAGTACAGGAACGTCTTATAAAGAACGTTCTGTCAACTGAGGCATCGAGAACATCCGGAGAACATTTTTTAAATGTTTAGAACGTTCTTCTTTTGTTATCATGGAACATTGTAAGAATGTTTTATAGATTCTATAACATGTTCCCCAAAACATCCCCAGAACATCCTCTTGCATCGTTTGCAGACAGAATGTTCCACTTTCGTTTACAAATCACATCACAGGAACGTTTTTTAAGGAACGTCGCCTCATCTGCGGCCTCAGTAACATTTTGAAAATGTTTACTGGAATGTTGCATCGAGAACGTTCTTCCTTTAATATCTTGTAGAAGCGTCTTCTAGGAGTACGTTCTATAAGTGTTCCCTCAACAGAAAGGCTAAATATATCATTTTATAGGAACACTAAAATGTTCTGTATGATAAACGTTCTGTTGTCTGAGGCCACGATAACATCTGGAAAACATCTTTAGAATGTTGGTTTGAGAGCGTTCCACCTTTGTTATCATGGAACATTGTGAGAACGTTTTATTGAAGAACGTTCTATAAGTGTTCCCTCGACAAAAAGACAAAACGTTCTACTTTTAATTCATCACATTACAGGAACATTATAAAACGTTCTGTATAATAAACGCTCTGTCGTCTGAGGCCTCGACAACATCTGGAAAACTGGTTTGAGAACATTTGTCTTTTGTTGTCACGGAACATTGTGAGAACGTTTTATCGAAGAAGTTCTATGCCGTCTTCCCTCAGCAAAGAAGCAAACTGTTCTACCATTAATATTTCACATTACAGGAACGTTATCAAACGTTCTGCATTAAAATCATCTGAGTCCTTGAAAACTTCTAACTAAAGAACGCTCTTCCTTTGTTACCATGGAACACTTTGGGAATGTTTTATAGAGGAACGTTCTATAACGTCAATACATCGCATTACAGGAACGTTTTCATGAAGAACGTTTTGTCACCTTGGAAACGTTTATTTGAGAACATCCTTCATTTGTTCTGTAAT